>CM024795.1:30091694-30426694 GCA_014281875.1 Nibea albiflora | reverse complement strand
ATGAAAATAAAAATGTAAATTATTATTGCATTTTAATTTTCACTCAAAATAACACATTCATATGTGGAAAATTATAACGCTATTATGGAATTAAATTCTCATTTTCAAGTTTACATTTTTATTTGGCTGAAGTCCACTATATGCTTCCACAGCTGAACATTAGCATCACTTTCTACCTTCTGCAACAGGTCAGCAAAGTCAAACTGAGTGTTAGCTCTCTGCTAGCAACATTAGAAACAACAGTTACCGGCTAGCTAATGTCAGCATTTGCAACGCTGCTGGAAAAAATGCTTCCGACAGCAAACAATAACATGCAAAGTTACTAATTAAGACAGGACACACAAAAAGCCTAAAAACGAATTATCAACCTAATATTAGTTTTTAGTACTTACCTAGTTTTCATCTCTTTTTCCGCTGTCGAGTCGCTAATGTCTCTCCTCTCCGTCTACCTGTCTGTTCGGGCCGCTCCGACTGACGGTGAGGGGGGCGGGTCATTCAACGTCATCACCAGGTGGCGGGAATGAGGGGGGACGGTAGCGGTGGGGACCGCTGGTGTCAGGAAAGGTGTACATACCGCTGATTCAGCGCGAACACACACCTGTCCTGACTTTAGCGGTCCCCACCGCCACCATCAACAGTCAATTGTTAGACGTAATAACGCCATTTCCTGTTTATCCTCCTTCACAATAAAAATATTCCATTCGTGAATGAATGTGATGCTTTTAATCTGAAGAGGATTATAGGAACTTCCACGTTTCTGCCACTATGTTACCGGAAATTAATTTAAAACCAGACTAATTACATAGGTGTGGACCTTCAATCAGCTGATCAGTGTGAACATTGTAGCAGAGGGGTATTGCACGAAACTAGAATAAAGAAATCCAGGATAATTAAGCAAGCCCAGCTTGACCTAGCTTGGTCGGCGTATCCTGGCTTAATTGGTTGCACGTATGCTGAGCCAGGATGAAAAGGCGCGGCTATGTTAAGCCAGGTGAAGATAGCTGGGATAAGTGCGTGTTCACGGCATACTTAAACAGACCTCGCGATCGCTCACAGAATCACCGATTGAAACACGGATACAAGTCGCTCTTTGTACGTCACGGCCGCTGAACAACAGCTCCCGATGAAGTTGTGTGAAGAGGTGAAAGATATTATGAGAAAAAAAGGCAATACTAATGCCATAATTAAAAAACGCGAGAAAGCTTGGCAGAAAAAAGCGGACCGGCTTAATGCGGAAGTAGTCCAAAACTGTACAATTAATAAACAGTGCTCCACTGGAACCGTTATAATTAGGCCACAATTAAAGGAGTTACTTTTCAAGTCCACTAACTGTTGTAGACTTTACTTGTGGTGTACAACAAAAAAGTGGCAAGCAGGTACATGTTACTCAGGAAAAGTAGAGTATGATTAGGTGCAAACAATTATCCAAAATGTGTCATTTAATCTATTTTTCTCATGTTAAGTTTTGTTATGTTTTATCTATTTTATCTTTCTATCCTTCATAAAGAACAAACCTGTCTGTCCATAAAAGGACCTGGCAGCAAGTTAAAATTACATGTAAGAACATTTTGCAGGCTGGTAAGTGACTTTAAAGTAGATAACAGTGAACAAATGAGGTGAACAGATTAGGTGTCTGCTGACTGTCTGTATGACAACATACTTAGAAAGACCATGGACATGCTGAAAAACACATTAATTCCTCACAGGATTGACAGTGGAAATACAGGTGAATCACTAGGATTAATCTTAGCCTGGCTGTTAGCCTGAGGGGTATTGCACAAAACCAAGATAAGGGATTAAGCCGGGATATGTTGGTTATCCTGGCTGAATTTAGCCTCAAGTCAGTTGCATGCAAGCAGCTCAAACTTAGCCCGGCCAAGTTACTATGGTGATTTATTCTCTGCAGCTAGCCTGCTCCAGACCAGGCTAACAGCCAGGCTAAAATTAATCCTAGTGATTCACCTGTATTTCCACCGTCAATCCTGTGAGGAATTAATGTGTTTTTCAGCATGTCCATGGTCTTTGTAAGTATGTTGCATCATTTTAATTATCCTGTATTAAAATATGACATATAGTCATTTCTCATCTCATTTAAATCTGTGTAATTGCAACAGCCTTTTTATATTGGTTCAAGTGAGTAATAATACACTCAGGCCAAGTGTGATAGATAGATAGATAGATAGATAGATAGATAGATAGATAGATAGATAGATAGATAGAGATAGATAGATAGATAGATAGATAGATAGATAGATAGATAGATAGATAGATAGATAGATATTCAATACAATATACTAACTGGATCATCTTCTGATGGCTCCAAAATTGCAAGCGTGTTCCCAGACACTGCAAGGAAATCCAGTTGACAGTATAATATATTTATTTGATTGTGTTCCACGTGCAGTAGAACTGCAATATGTACCTCCTATGAAGATCCCCTCCATCACTGCTTTCCCTTTATTTAAAGGGAGTGCCAGCGCCTCCACTTGGTGGGCCGCCCCCTTTGCCAGTTCTACAGGCTTTTTTTTTTTTTTTTTAAACTGCTACAATCATACAGACAGTCAGCAGACACCTAATCTGTTCACCTCATTTGTTCACTGTTATCTACTTTAAAGTCACTTACCAGCCTGCAAAATATTCTTATATGTAATTTTAACTTGCTGCCACGTCCTTTTATGGACAGACAGGTTTGTTCTTTATGAAGGATAGAAAGATAAAATAGATAAAAACGTAACATGAGAAAAATAGATTAAATGACACATTTTGGATAATTGTTTGCACCTAATCATACTCTACATTTCCTGAGTAACATGCACCTGCTCACAGGATTGACGGTGGAAATACAGGTGAATCACTAGGATTAATCTTAGCCTGGCTGTTAGCCTGGTCTGGAGCAGGCTAGCTGCAGAGAATAAATCACCATAGTAACTTGGCCGGGCTAAGTTTGAGCTGCTTTCATGCAACTGACTTGAGGCTAAATTCAGCCAGGATAACCAACATATCCTGGCTTAATCCCTTATCTTGGTTTTGTGCAATACCCCTCAGGCTAACAGCCAGGCTAAGATTAATCCTAATGATTCACCTGTATTTCCACTGTCAATCCTGTGAGGAATTAATGTGTTTTTCAGCATGTCCATGGTCTTTCTAAGTATTTGTTCACTGTTATCTACTTTAAAGTCACTTACCAGCCTGCAAAATGTTCTTACATGTAATTTTAACTTGCTGCCAGGTCCTTTTATGGACAGACAGGTTTGTTCTTTATGAAGGATAGAAAGATAAAATAGATAAAAACTTAACATGAGAAAAATAGATTAAATGACACATTTTGGATAATTGTTTGCACCTAATCATACTCTACTTTTCCTGAGTAACATGCACCTGCTTGCCACTTTTTTGTTGTACACCACAAGTAAAGTCTACAACAGTTAGTGGACTTGAAAAGTAACTCCTTTAATTGTGGCCTAATTATAACGGTTCCAGTGGAGCACTGTTTATTAATTGTACAGTTTTGGACTACTTCCGCATTAAGCCGGTCCGCTATTTTCTGCCAAGCTTTCTTGCGTTTTTTAATTATGGCATTAGTATTGCCTTTTTTTCTCATAATATCTTTCACCTCTTCACACAACTTCATCGGGAGCTGTTGTTCAGCGGCCGTGACGTACAAAGAGCGACTTGTATCCGTGTTTCAATCGGTGATTCTGTGAGCGATCGCGAGGTCTGTTTAAGTATGCCGTGAACACGCACTTATCCCAGCTACCTTCACCTGGCTTAACATAGCCGCGCCTTTTCATCCTGGCTCAGCATACGTGCAACCAATTAAGCCAGGATACGCCGACCAAGCTAGGTCAAGCTGGGCTTGCTTAATTATCCTGGATTTCTTTATTCTAGTTTCGTGCAATACCCCTCTGGTCTGGAGCAGGCTAGCTGCAGAGAATAAATCACCATAGTAACTTGGCCGGGCTAAGTTTGAGCTGCTTTCATGCAACTGACTTGAGGCTAAATTCAGCCAGGATAACCAACATATCCCGGCTTAATCCCTTATCTTGGTTTTGTGCAATACCCCTCAGATCTGTGTTGTTGTATTTCATGCTTGTTCTTGTATGTAGTGTTTATATTTATATTACTTCTTACTTTTATTTTTTATATCTACCTCTGAGAAAACTAAAAGAGAGAATTTAAAATAAAACAGACTAAATATATATAATATTGATCAGTAAAGGACATACAGTGCAAATGAAAGACTAAAACTTTAAAAGAGCGCTTTAAAAGAGCTCAATTATAAGCACATGAGAAAGGAAACCTTTTTAACCTGGATTTAAAAATGGTTACAGGTGGGGCTGATTTCAGCTCTGCTGGCAGTTTATTGTGTGCAGCATAACAGCTAAATGCTGCTTCACCCTGTCCAGTTTGAACTCTGTGCGCCACTATCTGAACTGACCTCAGAGGCCTACTGGGTTTATACTCTACCAACATGTCATTCATGTACTCTGGACTTAAACCATTTAGTGATCTGAAGACCAGTAGCATAGTGAGTCTACTGGAGATGAAAGCAGGAATCAGCTTCTCCTGGTCAGTCTGGGACATAAAGTCCTTCACTCTGGATATGTTCTTCAGTTGAATGAAGGCTGTTTGGATGATTGGTTTGGTATGAAGGTCAGATCTAAGTCTCAAATCAGCACACCAAGGTTTTGGACTTGATCTTGAGTTGTTAAAGATAGTGACTCAATGTGCTTGCTAATCGAAATCTTCTTCTCTTTATTGCCAGAAACAGTGGCCTCAGTTTTGCCCTGATTTAATTGAAAGAAGTTTTGGTTCATCCAATTTTACTTGGTCTTATGGCTTGTATTTTGATCTAAGATCTAATCAATGCGCAAACCAATTTTCTTGTTGTTCCCTATAAACCTCACATGGAGCATACCAGTGGGCTGTTTAATATCCATTTGATGAAGTGCTGCCATTTCTACTGAGATACATAATTTATATTTGCAGTTGGAGAAAATAAGGTGATTAGAGCTAAGATGAGTAAGTGTGTTGTTAGTGTTGTCGCCGCTTGCAACAACCTTTTTGTAGCTTCTACAAACAGGGCGGCTAACTTCAACAGACTGTCCCTCTGCCTTCTTATAGAAGACAAAATATACCCAGACTTCAGACAGAAAAATGTTCAGAGGGCAGCAACTGTCCTCCCTCCCACATTGCAAGCTGCAGCTGTGTAGGAGACTTCGATAAAGTCTCTCACAAGTTTTCCATTCCGTGATTATCAACTACGGTTAACATGGAAATTAAAACTTTACCATCTGGAATTTTACCATGGTTTACACCTGTAACCGATACATCCCCACTCAGCAATTACATATTTCAGGCTTTCAAGAATGAGACTGACCTCTGATCTTTGACCACTATATTTTTACCTAATTGTTTTGTCATAATTAGCGTTGGATTCTTGAATTATGGCCTGATACATGTTATGTGTGGTCACCTTGACCTTTGACGATCAAAATCTAATCAGTTCATCTTGGAGTCCAAGTGAATGTTTGTGCCAAATTTGAAGGAATTCTCTAAAGGCTTTCCTGAGATAGCAGGCTTTCAAGAATGAGACTGACCTTTGACCTTTTGGATATGAAATGTCATCACTTTATATTTTTACCTAATTGGACATTTGTGAAGTTTTGTCAAATTAGCATATGAATTCTGGAATTATGACCTGATACATGTTATGTGAGATCACTTTGACCTTGACCTTTGACCACCTTTTATTTCTTTCTAAATGTGTATGTGCAGGTATATTTTTATACTTTAATATTCATACAGCTAACAAAAAGAATGAGACTGCGTTCAAAGTAAGTTATAGTGATTAAATTGCTTCCCTTGTTGATTTCAGGCAAAATAACTTCATAATATCAAAATTTGATCACTTAAAATAGCATTAATCTGTATGAAATATTAAGTTTTTTGATATACACACTTACACACTGCAATACCATCTCTGACCACTGGGGACACAACCCCACACACACCAAGTTTAAAAACTGATTTCATGGGGTCCATTTTTTTTTCCCAAGAAAACCGCACTAGGCATATCAGGAGAGTTTTGGTCCCCACGGGGAAAACTGGACCTCACCGCGTGAGTGAAAAGTCAGGTTGTGGTCCCCATCAGGATAGAAATACGCACACACTCACTCACTCTCTCTCTCACACACACACACTCACTCACTCTCTCTCTCACACACACACACTCACTCACTCTCTCTCTCACACACACACACTCACTCACTCTCTCTCTCACACACACACACTCACTCACTCTCTCTCTCACACACACACACTCACTCACTCTCTCTCTCACACACACACACTCACTCACTCTCTCTCTCACACACACACACTCACTCACTCTCTCTCTCACACACACACACTCACTCACTCTCTCTCTCACACACACTCACTCACTCTCTCTCTCACACACACATCACTCACTCACTCTCTCTCACACACACCACTCACTCACTCTCTCTCTCACACACACACACTCACTCACTCTCTCTCTCACACACACACACTCACTCACTCTCTCTCTCACACACACACTCACTCACTCTCTCTCTCACACACACACTCACTCACTCTCTCTCTCACACACACACTCACTCACTCTCTCTCTCACACACACACTCACTCACTCTCTCTCTCACACACACACTCACTCACTCTCTCTCTCACACACACACTCACTCACTCTCTCTCTCACACACACACTCACTCACTCTCTCTCTCACACACACACTCACTCACTCTCTCTCTCACACACACACTCACTCACTCTCTCTCTCACACACACTCACTCTCTCTCTCACACACACACTCACTCTCTCTCTCACACACACACTCACTCTCTCGCTCACACACACACTCACTCTCTCTCTCACACACACACACTCACTCTCTCTCTCACACACACACACTCACTCTCTCTCTCACACACACACTCACTCTCTCTCTCACACACACACACTCACTCTCTCTCTCACACACACACACTCACTCTCTCTCTCACACACACACACTCACTCTCTCTCACACACACTCACTCTCTCTCTCACACACACACACTCACTCTCTCTCTCACACACACACACTCACTCTCTCTCTCACACACACACACTCACTCTCTCTCTCACACACACACACTCACTCTCTCTCTCACACACACACACTCACTCTCTCTCTCTCACACACACACTCACTCTCTCTCTCACACACACACTCACTCTCTCTCTCACACACACTCACTCTCTCTCTCACACACACACTCACTCTCTCTCTCACACACACACTCACTCTCTCTCTCACACACACACTCACTCTCTCTCTCACACACACACTCACTCTCTCTCCTCACACCACACACTCACTCTCTCTCTCACCCACACACTCACTCTCTCTCTCACACACACACTCACTCTCTCTCTCACACACACACTCACTCTCTCTCTCACACACACACTCACTCTCTCTCTCACACACACACTCACTCTCTCTCTCACACACACACTCACTCTCTCTCACACACTCACTCTCTCTCTCACACACACACTCACTCTCTCTCTCACACACACACTCACTCTCTCTCTCACACACACACTCACTCTCTCTCTCACACACACACTCACTCTCTCTCTCACACACACACTCACTCTCTCTCTCACACACACACTCACTCTCTCTCTCACACACACACTCACTCTCTCTCTCACACACACACTCACTCTCTCTCTCACACACACACTCACTCTCTCTCTCACACACACACTCACTCTCTCTCTCACACACACACTCACTCTCTCTCTCACACACCCACTCACTCTCTCTCTCACACACACACTCACTCTCTCTCTCACACACACACTCACTCTCTCTCTCACACACACACTCACTCTCTCTCTCACACACACACTCACTCTCTCTCTCACCACAACACTCACTCTCTCTCTCACACACACACTCACTCTCTCTCTCACACACACTCACTCTCATCTCTCACACACACACTCACTCTCTCTCTCACACCACACACACTCACTCTCTCTCACACACACACTCACTCTCTCTCTCACACACACACTCACTCTCTCTCTCACACAACACACTCACTCTCTCTCTCACACCTCTACACACACACTCACTCTCTCTCACAACAACACTCACTCTCTCTCTCACCACACACCACTACACACACTCACTCCTCTCTCACACACACACTCACTCTCTCTCTCACACACACACTCACTCTCTCTCTCACACACACACTCACTCTCTCTCTCACACACACACTCACTCTCTCTCTCACACACACACTCACTCTCTCTCTCACACACACACTCACTCTCTCTCTCACACACACACACACAGTTGTCAAATAAAATAGACATCTTTATTAACAAGACCTGAACATAACATTTGTTCTTTGATAATGAGATGTACTACAACCTAAGATAAGCAGAATTTTTATTCCATGTTCACATCTTACACAGAAAAGGAGAGGAGGGCATCTTCCAAGGGTTCACCCATTTAAATCACACCATATTCTAAATCATTTCATTCTGTTGTATTCTGTCACTGTACTTTAAACTGTACATTAAAGACAATCAGAGGAGAGGACTGCATGGTAACGTTGCTGTTAAACTTGGGAGACCTTAAGTGAGTGAGAGATACAGCAGAGCAGCAGCTGGAACAGATGTGAACAGTTGGCAGAACAATAATAATACACAAACACTTCATTTCCTCACACTTGAGTACACCCTTGTACTTATCTACAGATATGTCATGTTGTTGTACAATGAGAGCTCAGTCTGAAGAGTGTTATTTATCCAACAACCACCGTCTCATCGTCTGGAAACTCATAGTAGGGAACCTCCAGGTTGAGGGGAGCAGGACCTTTTCTAATTCGGCCTGAGGCGTCATAGTGCGAGCCGTGGCAGGGGCAATAGTAACCTCCGAAGTCGCCAGCATTGGCAATGGGAACACATCCAAGATGTGTGCACACCCCAAGAACGATGACCCAGCTAGGGTTGATGACACGGTCCTTGTCATGCTCGGGGTCTCGCAGCTCTGCCATGTTCACGGCGGCCTCTGTGGCAATCTCCTTCTCAGTGCGGTGACGGACAAACAGCGGTTTACCTCTCCACTTGAAGGTCATGTTCTTACCTTCAGGGATGTCACTCAACTTGATTTCGATTTTTGACAGTGCCAGGACATCAGCGGATGCACTCATAGAAGAAACAAACTGAGTAACCACTGTCTTGGCAGAGTAGACACCTACCATGGTTGTGGCACCAGTAAATAGGTATGAGAAGGTTCTCCTGTATTCACTGCTATCCTGTGAGGACTTGTTGGGGTCGAGGACCTCTGGGCGCCTGTAGTCAGAAAAATCTGGTACCCTGATGTCTGTGTGGGCAAATCGGACTCCTGCACAGCCTGCAGACAAGAATAAATAGATGGATAAACCAGGGTTAACACCAACAACCAATATGTAGCTGCCAGTCTAGTTAGTATATGCTTACAGGGAGCAGCTGACATCACTGATGCCTGAAATTCACCTTTTAATGTATATAAATGTCCTTTTATTTCAGGTTATTGTTATTCATCTTGTGAAACTTGACTTTGTCTTCACACACACACAGCAAACAAGTTTTTCATGTTTGCAGTTTGGATGGAGAAAAGAAAGAAGAGAGGGACTCTCTGATCACCAGCACAGCTTTAATGCAGCTCAATTTAGCATTTAGTCCATCACCCATTATTCTGTTGATGTTGGATGAAATTTAATGATCACTTATGCAAATACAATGATTTAATGATGACATCACTCAAAATAAATCCATGTATGTACGACAGCTTACAATCAGACGTGAAAGAGAAACCAGTGTCAGGTTAAAGAATCTCTCTCTCTTGAAACGTTTCAGACTATACACTGTGTTTACTCTGCACATTGAATGCTGCCCAAATGACATTATATCGACCAAACTGGGGCGCTCTTGTAGCTCACCTTATAAAGTGTCTCTTCGGCTGTGATTATTAAAAATAACAGTTCAAAAAGCCTAAAAACGTGCTAATACTTTGATACTTTCTAAACACCATGTGTTAAAATGATACCATCTTTGTTCATTATACGTTCAATACGGAGGATACTGAGAGTGCCCCGACAACGTCTATGAAAGGGCTCTCAAGTTTATATTCAGAAAACAGACATGCTGTCAGTCTGTGTCACTTTGTGTCGACCTCAAGAGCAGGCCACTCTTTAGCCACCCAGCTAATGTTAACGAACAACACAGCAAAGGGCTTCACGAAGTTATGTTCAACTGACTGGGTGGTGTTTCTCGGTCAAAGTTTGACGGTACAGCACGGGTCAGTGCACAGACAGCACGTAGTCTTCATATTAAGTTATCCAGCTAACGCCGGCAGCCAATGACGGACTTACCATTGACGCTGACTGTCACAGCAGGCCCCGTCTTTGGGCTTTGTCCGGTAAGCGATTCGCGGCAAAGGAACTGTTTTTTCGGGTTCAACAAAATCTTTTCTCCGTTTACAACAACGCCAGGTACCAGAGCTTTCAGGGGACTAGCGACCGCAACCGCTGTAGCCTGCATGTAAGACGAAAATGCCCCTGACCGGGTAGCAAGAGACATCATGGTTCCGGCTTCACAACGACCTTGTGTGCCTTGACAGAGAAAGGGTTACGTTGCACGTCTACTTCTTCTTCGTCGTCGTCCTAATTGTGATTTATTGAACGCCCCCAGGAAGTGCGCCAGGGTTTGAAGTGGTCAAACTGTGTAAGTGAGTAAGACATAGACGGAGTAGAGTGGAGTTTGAGCTACTTTCTTTTACAGGCCCAGTGTGCAAGATTTAAATCTCAATATAATATGCATAACACATGCAGTTTATTATCACCTGAGAAATTATGGTATTGTTATGATTAGCATTAGGTCCTCTTATAGAATCCGTCATGTTGGACCACGTGTTTCTACACTAGCTCAGTACAGACAAAATCACCATTGACATGCTTTCACAGTTTTTCACGTGTTTCATGGCCACTGTTGGTTCTCTTTCACACTATGAAGGACAGGGTGAGGCTAAGGCACTGCAAACAATAATTGCTCTAGATACAGGTACTTCTTACAATCTGGACCTTTGACAGCAGTGAAAACTATCCAGGCAAATATCTTTTGTAGCTGGTTCTTGTTGAACTGAAAGTTAGATTATCAACAGTCTCGATAGGGTATATGTGAACTGGAGGCACACTTCTTGACGTTAGCTCTGCAGAGAGGGGCAAGAAACAGACAGTGTGAACAAACTGTGAGATGTTGAGATCATGTGTATATTTGTCCTCACACAAACACACTGTACTCAGGTACTTCCTTGCAGTTATACTCAATTCCTTCAGCCCACCCTTTCTGTAAACACTTTAAAGATGCATGTGAACAGTTTGTCCTGACAAAGATAAACTCGACATTAGGATCAATTTCCCCATTATACGTGTACTTTATGTACTTATACACAACACTATTGTCCTTTTCTTTCCTTTCTTTTTTTTAAAGATTCTTTTTATTGAACATTTTCAAAATTATTAATTAACAGTCCAGTACAGTGTATACAGATCAAATGAAATATGTAGCAAATCCAGAATACATCCACAGCAATGATCTTAAAGGTCCTTGTTAGGTCTTACATCTCAGGTAGTATATATATATATATACTGTAAGTTCCCAGGAACCTCAGCACTTTGTCAAACTTTGCTGTAAACAGGTCACTCTGACCGTTATTACGAAACCTCAGTCTTTCCAGTGAAATCAAAGACTTCCACAAATGTATTGAAGGAGATTCTTCTCCTACCTATTTGTTCATAACAACCTTTCGGCCAAACATAAGCAAACAATGTACAGTGTTCTTATGTGATTTTAGTGATTCAGGGACATATCCCAATAAACATAATATTGGATTAGACTGTATTTGCTGTTTAATTATCGCATTAATCTCATCACATACAGATTGCCACTTGAAGGTCATGTTCTTACCTTCAGGGATGTCACTCAACTTGATTTCGATTTTTGACAGTGCCAGGACATCAGCGGATGCACTCATAGAAGAAACAAACTGAGTAACCACTGTCTTGGCAGAGTAGACACCCACCATGGTTGTGGCACCAGTAAATAGGTATGAGAAGGTTCTCCTGTATTCACTGCTATCCTGTGAGGACTTGTTGGGGTCGAGGACCTCTGCCTGATGTCTGTGTGGGCAAATCGGACTCCTGCACAGCCTGCAGACAAGAATAAATAGATGGATAAACCAGGGTTAACACCAACAACCAATATGTAGCTGCCAGTCTAGTTAGTATATGCTTACAGGGAGCAGCTGACATCACTGATGCCTGAAATTCACCTTTTAATGTATATAAATGTCCTTTTATTTCAGGTTATTGTTATTCATCTTGTGAAACTTGACTTTGTCTTCACACACACAGCAAACAAGTTTTTCATGTTTGCAGTTTGGATGGAGAAAAGAAAGAAGAGAGTTGGGCAGTTTGGAGAGGCCCCGGCTGTATATTTACTATACATATTTGGAGATGTATAAACATTTTGTAAAATATTATATTGCATTTCTCTGAATCTGTTACATATGGATATTTTCGAAGGCAAAAGTAAAATTTCCTGCCATATTTCACTGTCTATTGTTGTTTTCAACTGGGTCTCCCATAGTTTCTGTAAAAACGATAATCTGTAAAAAAATAATGTCTGTTTTCAGACATTGCAATTTTGAGTAAAATTTGGAAAGTGACCTTGTTTAAGACTATCTAAAAGAGTCTTTTCTAAGAAGTTAAAGTCAACTGGTAGATTCCGAGTATCCATCTTAGTGTGCACGTAGTATCTAACCTGGAGGTACTTGTGTAGTGTATTTTTAGTCATCTTATAGTATTACCCTGGCTCTCCTAAGGTTAAAGTGCATATTATATTATAGTGTGAGAACTTGCAATGATCCTCTCTTGGTGACGCCTAACCATTTGTGCAATGACTTCTCACTGTGAAGCCTATTGTTAGTATTTACAATCTCTCATGCTGCACGAGAAAGTAAACATTTTACTGTCTCCACGATCTACCTTTTGGGTGGATGCTGCTAGAATAAACATCCCATGATGTTTACGATCTCGTAAAAAAACCAGCTGGTCAAGTAAGTTAGGGAGGTTAATGACAGAGGATGATTCTTTAACAGGATAGGGTTCAGAATGTTTATTCATGAGTTTGTAAATATAAGACCTAGCCCAGGAGAAGGGAAAGGGGATTCGGACCATTCGGACGATTCGGCATGAAGATCCACAGAGATGCATCTCAGACTCGCTTGTTTCTTTGAATAAAGTCCTAATTATTCAGTCAAGACGAGTTGCGGCTCTTTTCTTCCCAAGCTTCCACGAACTGATTTCGGCAGCCACAAGAATTCACTACAAGATTTGGCGTCACGAACAGGATTTACTGAATGCGCAAAACCACCGGCAGGGATCAACTCGACACAGTGTAAAATTCAAACACAGCGCGCAAAAAGAGGTGAGTTAGCCTCAAGTTTGGGTTTTAGTACTGTGTACAGGTGTTTCTTTGCAAGGTGGTGGGTTCGCAAGAAAAAGAATCTTTGTGGAGGGATGGCTGGGTGGATACTTGAGAGGGGAAGTCCGTTCTAAATTCTAAATTTACTAAAACAATAAAAGTAAAAAGTAATAAATTAAATAGGCTAAAAGAAAAGGCTAGGCAATTAGGCATTAAGTAGTGGTACCGTCATTGTATAGTTAGAAGGACAGTGAATGTGTGTGATTGGTTTGTACAATGGCTGTGGACAAAAGTGACTGGGGAGAAGCATAGAAGGTGCTAAGTATGAATGTGTTGGCGATGCAAGCGGGCTGTGACAGTGCATGTAGGGGACGCTCTCTGTAAGTCACTGAAGAACTCAGGTTTGCATATATGATAAGTATGAATGTGTTGGTGATGCAAGCGGGCTGTGACAGTGCATGTGGGGGGAACGCTTCTGTAAGTCACTGAAGAACTCAGGTTTGCATATATGATAAGTATGAATGAAAGTCACACATTTCCTGAGTAATGCAAGCGGGCTGTGACAGCGCTTGTAGGGGACGCTTTCTGTAAGTCGCTGAAGAACTCAGGCATGCATGAAAGAAACGGCTGTCGACAAAGTGAAGATAAAGAAGTCTGCGCAGACTAAAAGTAACAAGTAAAGCCTAAAAGCCTAAAGCCTACAAAAGTAAAGAAAATTAGAATTGGATTACAGTCAAATTAATAATAATAATAATACGAAGCTTCAAAATTAGGACTATGTTCTGTGTTTCTTTGTGATTTTGTTCTTTGTTGGTTGTGCTTTTTGTTTGTATTATTGTTTGTTCTGTATTATTGTTTGTTCTGTGTTATAAATGTGGTCTGTCTGTTAGAAAGGTGTGGGGTGCTGTAACCAGCTCCAACTCAGAGCAGCTGGTCTGCTCTCGTTGCAAATTATCCTGACACTGATTGGCACATGTGTGAGGGTCAGGCAAAGCTAAAGCGTACACTATCTGCAACTTTGGTGTTGCAGCATGAAGAATAAAGTCTGAAAGGGGAGTTATATTGAACTGTTAAGTAGTCTATTTGTTAGAAGCCAAGCCGTTGGTTTGCATAAAATAAGTAGATCAAGAACCTTACATAGGTAATATCCGTCTTTTCAAACAGAAAGAGTTAAGTTAGTTGATATAAATAGTTACTTAATAGGCAAGGTTGAATTTACAAAGACATTGAATTTTGTTTGTTTATTTTTGTTTATTGCACAAGAATCCTAAAGTGGAGCGGACCACCCTGAGTGGGCCTTCAAAGAGGAACATCCCGACCATCTAGTACGCTGGGGTGTCAGTGCTTCGTCGTCATCAGCTCCACAAAAGGCCAGTGCGAATTATTAATGAAACACATGCACACATGTATGAGCCATATTGGTAACCGCGTACACACATGAACTTGGCAACTGATTGATCATATGTGAATAAGCAGTGTATTGTATTGTATTGTATGATTGCTGTGTGATTGAGATTGAGCAAGTTTGAAGAGTTATTGAATTGTTGGGTGACTGTAGTGTTACAGCCATTGATTTAGAGGTGGAAAGATATGAGAGAGTGAAGGAGTGCGCAATTGATGATTTAAGGTGACTACGTGGACACAGTGTTATGCAAACTCAGACCAAAATTCAAATATCAGCACTTCAACAAATCCTGTCTTAAGTCCAGGCTGTAGATCCAAAGATACTTATGATATTAGACTGAGTTTATTTGAATTGTGTTGCAGGTCGTTTGTTGTTCTGAGTGGTATCTGAGGTTGGCAAACTTGGCAGCTGAAAGTTAATTACCTGAAGTAACAGATTAAATTGATACTAAGTAATTCATTGTAAAATGCCAAAAAAGGGCACCAACATTCAAAAAGTTATCACTCCTGTGGAGATAGTACAGAGGAATAATCCACTTGTTAAAGGTATTGCAAAGATATCTCAGAAATGGCATAAGCGATGGTCAGAGATCGATCAACCATGGCCACTGGAGGGGACACTTAACCCAGAGGTGCTTAAAACAATGCAGGTGCTTGTGACTATTTACAAAGCAGGTCAGCAAAAAGGGAGGAAGGGCGAAAAGAGAAAGGGAAAGAGGCAGTTTGAATTAGGCGTTTTGGAGCTGTTCAGTTGTGAGGGACAGAGGCTGCTTAAGGAAAGAGAGAAAGTTACAACACAGATAGAAGATAATTTGGAGAAAGCGGGGAAATTAATGGTAGACATCAACACGCCTTTTTCACATCAGTCACCAGTTATGCTGCCACCACCGGTCAAGGACCCCCCCACCTTATGAGAAAAAAGTTGCAATCAAATCAGCAGATATTTATCCCCAACTTCCAGTCCTGAGTCATGATGGTGCATATTATGTTGAAGATGATGAAAGACAAGTGATTGAAGAAGGGAAAGCTACAACGACTATAGTGATGCATCCATATACCAAGCCCAAGAAGCCACAAATGATAAAAAAGAAGGCAAAGGAACCTGGACCAAGGAAAGTTATCTCCAGGGGAGAGGAGTATGACAGTAATGATGACACTAGGCCAATTGGGGGATACGATCCCTCAGTGAAGAAGATATTGGCCAGAGCCGAGAGGAGAGGAAAGCAGACTTTGGAGAGAAGAGATGATGATACTGGCGACAGTGATGATGGCAACGGTGACAGCGATTGGGAGCGGCAGTATACTCCATCACCAAGACATTCCACCCAGGTTAGGAGGAACTTGGCAGAAGAGGAAGGGTGGCGGAGTCAAAGGGAGTTAGAAGAGAGATGCTAGAGGGTCTCGGTTGGTGCCATAGGTGGACGGTTCACGTCAGATCCAGAGCCATCCCTTACAATGCCAGAGAGGGCAGAAGAGAGGTACGACCGAGGGAGATCCTCTAATACAGATCCATCTAGATATTATCTGCGTGACAGGCCTGAGAAGATGCTTCCAGTGTTCATCAGAGGGAACAGATTGGAGTACAAGCCTTGGCAAAATACGGACATGTCTGAAATTATAGAGAAATTGCCTATTCTTCAAGATGGGGCACATCCATGGACTTCAAAAGTGGATGAGATTCTTGTGGGAACGCAGCCTGCCATGGGAGACATAAAAAAGCTATTGGCTAGCCTCCTTGGTGTCTCAGTGATGGATGAAATTTTGGAAAAAGCAGGACTTCAGCGATACATTGGAACTACTGTGAATGACCCAGAACTGTTCGCTGCTCATAGAGGACGGATGTGGAGAGCATTAAAGGAAACATATCCCACTAACGTACACCCTGATAACATTTTCATTGAACCATTAGGTGAAAAGGAAAATCCAAGAGCGTATGTGGCAAGAGTCTTTCAACAGTGGAGAAATGTCACAGGAAATGACTCAGATGCAAATCAGCTGGAACAATCAATTTTGCGAGGCAAGCTGCAACAAGGACTGCCCCCAGCAGTGAGAAGTAAGCTGGCAGAGGTGGTTGGACTTGGGAGTATGGCGAAGGGTGTCTACACGGATCACATAGCACATCAGGTGAGCTATGGCGGAAAAAGGAACATGCCCAGAGAGAGCAGGATCAAGAGACTCTTAGGAAACTCACTCAAATGCAACTGATGGATAATAAAAAAGAAAAGAAGCAGGCACTAGTCAGGCAGAGTCAGAGTCCTCTTCAACAGAACCAGCCACAGCCAGATCAACCACAACAGCAGCAGGAGCTGCTGACCTCCCTTCTGGATGTTCTCGGCCAATTACAAGTATGGAAGGAAAAGGCCGAGGAAACTCAGGTAGAGGAGGAAGCTTTCAACAGCCTCAGAAGAATGTTATAATTGTGGACAAATCGGTCACTTTGCTCGTAATTGTAGCCAGTCACGCAGAAATTTCCCTAGAGGAGGCTTCAGAGGAAGATCTAGGTATCCACCCGGAGGACCAGTTAACCCCAACAGGGGCCCGGAACCAGGGTTCTAGGGATGCCCAGAAGATCCGTGGGGAAGGTGTCAGCTGGTAGTTTCAGGACCGGAACAAGATCCAACAATAGTGGTGAAAGTAAATGATCGACCTTGACAGCGATGGTTGATAGCGGCGCTTGCTTTTACCTGTATCCGTCCTAAAGAGGCTACTCACCTCTCCATGTCTGGCAAGTTTGTGCGGACGATCGGATTTGAGGGTGTCAAACAGCTGATTCCCACCACAGTACCAGTTGAGCTTTGTTATAAAAGCCAGAAGATCATGATTCCTATATTAGTGTCAGAACACACTCCCATTGCACTCTTGGGAAGAGATGCATTGTGCAGAATGAATTGTACAATAAAATGTACGCCTGACGGATGTCAGGTTGAAGTGCCTTCTGATCATTATCATCAACTATCTATGACAACAAATACTGATGCGTCTTCAGTGTTCTGGATTGGAAATTTGAGTGAAGAGTTGCTGGAACCAGCTAGAGTATGGGAGAAGTTTATTGCTGCAAACATGCCTGATGCTAAGCTTCCTGAATATCCATACCACTGTACGCTCCAATATTTCAAGGATGCCGCCCTCTCACATCCAGATGACTGGCTGAGACACCAACCAGAGCAGATCCAGCTAAGTTCAAATTGGATAATCTTGGGACCACAAGGGGCAGCGATGAAGATAAACAGGAATGAATATATAGATAAAGAATTCAACATTGAAAACAGTATCCCCCATGTGACCTTGAAGATAGCTGAAACCTATGAACAGAAGCACATAGGAGCTATGTTGGTGGAATCAGAAGGCATCAGCTTCGTGCCACTAAAGGAAAATTCTGCCATCTGGAGAAGTGAAGATCACAGGTTCATGAAGATTGCAATTTCTGCTTATGGACTCGGCCAGCCACAGGCTATACAGATGACAAATGAATCAGTGCTCAGCGTTAAGTCAGACTCTGACCATATGAGAGAAGACATGATACGACAAGTGCCGGAATGTGTGTGGTCACAACACAACACTGACATTGGACTTGTAAAATCAGCCCAGCCTGTAAGAGCAGAACTCCGACCAGGAGCTAGACCACCATGGAAGAAGCAATATCCACTAACGGAGGAAGCAATCCAGGGGATTGAACCACAAATTAAGGGTCTATTGCAAGCAGGTGTCCTAATGATAACCCAAAACCCCCAGAGCAACACACCATTGTTGCCATTGAAGAAACCAGATGGCTCTTATCGGTTGGTACATGATTTAAGAGCTGTGAATGAGGTGGTGACTGATTTCCCCGCAGAAGTACCAAATCCACACACCTTGTTAGCTGAAATTCCATCAGAAGCCAAGTGGTTCACAGTTCTGGACTTGTGTGGAGCATTTTTTAGTGTCCCCCTTAGTGTTGAATCACAAGGCATATTTGGGTTCACATATAAAGAGCAATTTTACCAGTATCAGAGACTGCCACAAGGCTTTAAGCACTCGCCACACATCTTCAATAAAGTGCTGAAAGAAGATCTAGAGAACATAGGACAAGAAATAACAAGCAAAGTGTGCCAATATGTAGATGACATAATTATATCCTCGCCTGATAAAGAAACATGTCATAAAGACTCGATTAGGCTGTTACAGATACTAGCAGAGCATGGACATAAAGTTTCTCAGAAGAAGTTGCAATATGTTCAGGAAAAAGTAGTTTACTTGGGTCAGTCAATAAGTCATGGACACAAACGTATCTCTGACAGCCATTTAGAAGCTATCCGTAAGGTCCCTAAACCCAGGACAGTCAGAGAGATGATGACGTTTTTAGGCATTGCAGGATATTCCTCAGCATGGATAGAGGATTATGCCAGACTGTCAGGGCCTTTAAGAACAATGATCAAAGAAACAGGGAATGACCAGCTTCATTGTAACCTTATTTGGACACAGGAGGGTAACTTGGCATTTGAGACAATTAAACAAAAGATGCAGGAGGCTCCAGCATTAGTATTGCCTGATTACTCTAGAAATTTTGTACTGTATGTGGCCACATCCACTGGAGGAAGATTTGCATGTGCAGTTCTTTGCCAACCAACAGGCACGGTATGAGTCCTCAACCCGTTTCCTATTATTCCACTGCCTTTTCAGCAGTAGAATTAGGATTGCCACCGTGTTACAGAGCAATGGTGGGAGTCTATTTGATGTATGAGAAGGCATCATCTGTGACTATGGGTTATCCAGTGACAATTCTTACCCATCATAGTCTCAGGAATCTGTTAGATCATGGTAAATATACTTTGACAATGTCTAGGCTCAGAGACTATTATAGGTTGTTAGAACAAGAGGATGTTACCTTAGCTAGGTGCACTACGGTGAACCCAGCAGAGACTTTGCCAACCTTGGAAGACGGGGAACCTCATGACTGCGTGAAAGAAGCAGAGAGGTACTCAAGGCTCAGATCAGACTTGCAGGCCCTTCCGTTTAAAGGAGGGCAGATATAGAGTATTGGACAGATGGCTCCTGTTACCGGATGGGGGACAAATTGAGTGCTGGCTATGCCATTGTAAAATCCCAAGGTCCTGATTTTGTTGTTGAAAAAGCTGAAGTGATACCACAACCTGCATCCGCTCAATTGGCTGAACTAGTAGGTTTAACTGAAGCATGTCTTTTGGCTGATGGTAAGAGAGTGACAATTTATACAGATTCAGCATATGCACACAATGTTTGCCATCTGTTTGGAGCTGTATGGAAGGGTCGAGGATTTAAGAAGACTGATGGCTCCCCAATACAGCACCATGCACAGATTATGAAGTTGCTGCAGGCTATGATGAAACCCAAGAAAATTGCTATTGCTAAATGTGCAGCACATAGGTCAGATATGTCGAGGGTAACACGAGGTAACAACGCTGCTGATGAAGCCGCCAAAACAGTTATAGGGGCAAATAGACCAGGGAAAGTCCTTCTAGTCACCCATGAGATAGAGCTGGAGGATAGGATCACTCCTAGGGATGTTATTTTAATGCAAGAAGCGGCCCATGCCATAGACAAACAGCAGTGGGCAGACAGGGGTGCTAGTCAGGACTCCACAGGCTTGTGGAGAAACCATGAGGGCCTGATGGTGGCACCCCCAGATTTGTTGGGCCTAATGATTCAGGAGGCCACATGGGCAAGCCCATGTTGCAAGGGGGGAGGTTAGAAGGAAAATAACAAAAGAGTATGGTTTTTGGGCACCATATTTGCTTGAGCAAATTGATCAGGTCATAGGAAGATGTGCAATCTGTTTGAAGAACAATGTCAGGAGGGGTGTAATGATACCCCCTGGACATATTCCGACACCTAATGGCCCTATGCGTGAATTAGTTATTGACTATGTGGACATGATAAAGCCTGTTGACGGGAAAAGATACATGCTTGTTGTGGTAGATAGGTTTTCACGATGGCCTGAAGCTTGTCCCACCAAGCGGAAAGATGCTCAATCTGTTGCTAAGTTCTTGTGCCGTGAAGTTGTGCCCCATTGGGGTTTACCTGATCGCATAAGTAGCGACAATGGACGTGAGTTTGTAGATAAAACGGTAAAGCTGATTCTTCAAAAATTAGGAATCAAACAACGTCTTGGAGCAGTCTATCATCCCCAAAGTCAGGGAATGTGCGAGAAAATGAATGGAATAATCAAAAATCGAGTCGCTAAAATCTGTCAACATACGGGATTAAATTGGGTAGCGGCGCTTCCTCTTGCATTAATGGCGTGTCGTTCAACTGAATTGCGTGACTTACACATGACACCGCATGAGTTGCTTACGGGTAGACGAATGCCAACTCCTTGTTTCCGTACGAGCGGCAAAGGTCCGAGTCTTTCGCAGTTGGAAGATGAGATGAAAGCATATGTCAAGTATCTAACTACTATACATAGGAGTATATCTGCATATGTCTCTAAAAAACAGGAACAACAGCAGGAGGTTGAAGAAGAGAACAGACGGACAGAAAAGAACACTATAAGACCTGGAGACAAGGTGTTTGTGAAGGTGTTCAGAAGAAAATGGTTCAACGCTCGTCGAGAGGGACCATTTGAGGTTGTCCGCTGTACAGGAACAGCTGTGCAGGTAAAAGGGTCTCCAACGTGGTATCATCTAACACATTGTGTTAAGGCACCAGGAGAAGAGACATCACATCTGCAAATTCATGATGAGGACGATCAAGATGAGGCAGCTAACCCTGCCATGGACAGTCATGATGAGCTTGTTCATGAGTCCGATAGTCTTCGGGTTAACCTCTCAGCCGATGAACCAGAAAAAAAGTTTAATGAAGTTGACTTACAGTATGCTCCAGAGGGGTCAGAACCCCCGGGAAAGGTTTCATCAGAGATTCCAGAGGAATGTGATGCACCTCCAAGAGAGCCTGGCGGAGCAAGTAAGCCAAGAAGTCCAAGACCAGTCCGAAAGAGGATTAAACCTAACCGCTTTCGAGACTGTAGCTAGAGCAAAATTGCAATATGGAAAGACTAGAAACTTCCATACGATACACAAGCGAGATGCAAAATGGAAGGCATATGGGTTTGATGCTTCAGTGTTACAAATCTCAGATCCATGGGCAAGCAGAAATTTGTGGTTCCAACAGCTTACTCATTCTGTGAGATCAGCAAATCATGGGAAGTGTCCATGTGTGGTTAGGGTCCCATCACCCAGCACATGGCCATCAATTCTAGAAAACAGTTCCTGAACCACTGCTTGTTCAATGTCAATCTAATGCATTATCATGGCTGAAGTATAAGCAGGAAGCATCAGTGGACGTTATAATGGCTGTATCTGTGAATCTATTTAAACCTAGAGGAGTATGTGCCTGGATGATAAAATTGCCATATATAGATTTAATGGATAAAGGGGAACAGATTACAACGGTTCCTGATTCAATAGAAGTGAGAACTGTACGGGCAAAGGCTTGTTTTTGTTCCAATAACACTCATGGTGTATCTGGTATGTTTATGGAATCTCAGATTGTGACATAAACATGATGGAATTGGCTGCGCAGCACAGAAGGAAACCTGATAATAAGAGTTATGAAGTAACTTTCAGGGTTCCAGGTCAAAACAATAGAATATTATCTGTAGTCAACCAAGCCATTCCTGGGAATGGTACTATAGGAACTTTTAAGGATATTTGGTGGATTTGTGGTGATAAGGCATATATATTTTTACCTTATGGGTGGACAGGATGTTGTTATATGGCAACTTTGAAACTCCCATATGATGTACTAATATTTAAGAAAGGTCAACAACATAATGAAATCCAGAATAATGTTATTCCTGGTAGTAGGAAAAGAAGGGAGTTAGCTCAATTTCATAATCTTGAAGCATACCATTGGAGGATAAGTTTGGGGGAAAAATGGGGATTAGGATTATTTCCATGGTATGGGGGTAACATTTCTGGCTGACCATATTGATAACATAACATACACTTTACAGGGGTTTGCAAATGAGACTATAAAGGGGTTCGAGCTGTTGTCAAACACTCAGAAGAGTCACAGGTTGACGTTGCTGAAACACGATATGGCGCTTGATTATATTTTGGCTAAACAAGGTGGTCTATGTGTGACTTTGAATTTGACCGGAGACGCATGCTATACTTTGATTCCCGACAGCTCTGATAATATGACTAGTGTGGTAGATGCATTAAAAATCATCAGGGATGCATTTGGTCCCTCAGAAAGTGCAGGATGGTCAGCTAATACTTGGCTGCAAAATAAACTAGGACCAATGGGAACTGTAGTGGTTCAACTTCTGGTGGCATTCGTCTTATCACTGTGTGTGATGTTTTGCTTTTGTACACTGATGCTGACCTTTGCTAAGGCTATGATTCTCAGATGGATTGAGTGGTGATGCCTGAAGGACAAACCCAGATGCCATTATTAGCTGAAGATGACATGAACAATGATAATGAAGAAACAATGACAGGAGATTATGTAATGGAGATGTATCCATTCTGAGTAGTTGATCTTATTCAAATGTGATCATATATTGGTTGATATATTCAATGCTATTTGAGTTGCCTGGAGCAGAGGTGTTCAAAATTCCAAACAGGGACCAGTATAGATAAGCATTATGGGGAATAAAATGAACAACAAGATACAAGGGGGGATAATTGGAATATAATTGATTAAAAATGGAAAGATGTTTTTTGGTTCATACTTGGATTTTGGACATGCCTGATCTGTGATTCTTGATTATAACATTTGTTCGGTATCTGCTTATGTCTATATTATATCAGATGTGTTTGCAAGATACTGGATGTTTATGTTCTCTCTACCTCTAAGGACAATGTGAGGAGATTGACCAGCGAGTGCACAGCTGGTTCAGGGCTCCTATGCTTGGACTCAGAGACTCATAACTGGACAATTGAAAAAGGACTGTCAGCCCTGGATAAGCAACAGGAACTTTGATTTCTGTTAGCGAACCATGGAAAAACTTAATACATGTGAAATTGTAATTGCATATGATATGATTTATGCTTATGCTTGCATATTTCTTTTCATGATACAGTTTGATTTATTTTGTAAAGAGTGATGTTGAATGAGGCTATATTTTGTGATGATGTCTATTGTTAGTAAGAAATGACTGACTTAAAGAGAGGTTCTTCATAATGATTGGCCTGTGGGTGAGACCTTCTTTGGATTAGGAGACCATCAGTCTACTCTTTTTACATCTCCTAGAGGTGGTTTTTGACTAGATGATGGTACCCAACTGGAACAGACCTCTTTTCAGCTGTACTTGTATGATAGATGTTGTTGGATGAATAGAAAATAGCTGTACAGCTACCTAGGAAGAGCTCTGCTAGTTGGGAGGGATTAGCCCATAAATTTGACCTTATTAGGACAATTGAATACTTTACTTAGTCTAAGGTAATTAAAATAATGTGTGCATAGGATTTACTTTAAGAGTAAATACTAAATTAGTTGACCTAAATTATGGTGTGTATTAGAAATTAAAAAATTGGAGAAAGGGACTTTGTTGAGGTAAAACAAGTAAGAAGGAGTTTTATGATAATTGATAGATGTTGAGCTGAGTTTTATTTCTTTGCCGCGACTTTAAAAAGCCGCGGAGGGGGGAATGTAGTGTATTTTTAGTCATCTTATAGTATTACCCTGGCTCTCCTAAGGTTAAAGTGCATATTATATTATAGTGTGAGAACTTGCAATGATCCTCTCTTGGTGACGCCTAACCATTTGTGCAATGACTTCTCACTGTGAAGCCTATTGTTAGTATTTACAATCTCTCATGCTGCACGAGAAAGTAAACATTTTACTGTCTCCACGATCTACCTTTTGGGTGGATGCTGCTAGAATAAACATCCCATGATGTTACGATCTCGTAAAAAACCAGCTGGTCAAGTAAGTTAGGGAGGTTAATGACAGAGGATGATTCTTTAACAGGATAGGGTTCAGAATGTTTATTCATGAGTTTGTAAATATAAGACCTAGCCCAGGAGAAGGGAAAGGGGATTCGGACCATTCGGACGATTCGGCATGAAGATCCACAGAGATGCATCTCAGACTCGCTTGTTTCTTTGAATAAAGTCCTAATTATTCAAGTCAAGACGAGTTGCGGCTCTTTTCTTCCCAAGCTTCCACGAACCGATTTCGGCAGCCACAAGAATTCACTACACTTGTAAAATTCTTTTGTTTGTAGTTTGTATGTAGCCTGTAATGATTCGAATGTTTAAAATTTTCCCCTGTCCCAGAGGTCATGAATATGGTTCCTGCTTCATTCCAGTTCTGAAAAGTTAAGTCCAGTGCCCCCCTGGTTAACTCAGGATTATCAGTCAATGTTGTTAAACATCACAATTTGTGTTTAGTCCTGAATAATTTCCGTAAGGAATTCCAAGTATTACACACGTTAGTAATTTAAAAATTATCTTCGAGAAGGTTTCGAGAAGGTTGCTTCAATTTCAAACCAGGCTGGTTTTGGTTTAGCAGTTATCCATATTGAGATAATTCTGGCTTGCATTGAGGTCATATAGTTTGTAATGTTGGTCCTTGGTCCTTGTTCTTTTGGTAACTGTAAAATATCCAACTTAATTATAGGTTTTCTGCCAGCCCATGTAAAGACAGAGAGAGCTTTATTTATATATTCAATGTTGTTTCTCTTCAAAGATATGAAGAGCATTGATAGGGGGTAAATAATTGTGGGGAGAATTGTCATCTTTTTATGTTAATGGGCTTTAAATGTGACATGTATAAAATCTTACACAGAATTATTCTGTGACCAAGAACAACATCCAGCTTTTTCACATAGCTGGAGTTAAAGGCGCAGCGCCTCGATGCGCGTAAAAATACTACAAATGAAAGCTCAGTTTAAAGTGAAACTCAAAATGGGGACTAAGCATAAACAGCAAATATGCTAGCACATTAATATTATTCTCTACTGTACTGTAAATTACTCATAAACAATATAGAGGAACAGATGATGAAAGTCTTGAAGTTGTGCTGCTGTTAGTTTGATAGCTGTTGAATTGAAGGACCTGTGGTAGCGCTAGTTCTTGGATGGTGGGAATAGCAATCTGCAGCTGAAGTATGAGTATGAATTTGATGTTGAGGTAACACTTAACAACAGCAGATTAACAGGCCGGGCAGGCAGTTAAAATGTGAGTGTTGTAATCCTGTGCACACTTGAATCAGTGTTGGTCCTGTCAGTTTAACTCATTTTAGTTCTGGAGCCACATACAGCTCAATTTAATTTCAAGTGGGCCAGACCAGCAAAACGTACAAATAAATAAATAATTTTGTTTTAGTACATTCTGAAAATGTTTGTACAAAACATTATGAACCTGAAAAATAAGTCCAATTTCATCCCTGTGTGTCACAATAAGTCTCATAGTGGTGTGTGGACTAGAGTGGAATATATTCTACTGAAAGCTGCTGTGAACACACAGGTTTCACACAGGAGCAACAGAGTGTATAGCTGACAGCAGAAAAACACGTAGAATAGACAATAAAGACGCAGCATCAAGAGTTTGCGTGCCTGACAGTGTTATGTGAACTCCCAGTGGACAGATTTGATATACCAGCCACTTTTGTTGAAAATATAGAGTGACATACTGTATAGTGGTGACTGAATACCGCTCACCCCACCCTCTCATTTCAAGCATAAAGGAGAAACTACACTGGCCAAAAATCCTGACAAAGATGAAAGGTTCAAAGTAGAGCAGGTGTCTGGTTTGTCAATTCTAGGCTGCTGTAAAAACATGTTGGTTCAACATGGCGGATTCCATGGAAGAGGACCTGCTCCCTCTGTAGATATAGTCTCATTCTAAGTTGACATAAATATAACAATTCTTATTTTCAGGAATGTTATACACTGGACTTTTAGCGTAATTCTTTTTTTCTTTTTCTTTTTTTTTTAATGAACACTGTAATAAACAAAAGCAAATGGTTCAAGCTGCTACATTATTGGGTGGAGCAGGGCCATCCCTTTGCCCAGAAGAAGACATAAACTCTGCAGCCACCGGAATCTGAGATGGTGGTAGCTGCAGGACAGTGCGGTCCATCACACCTATCAGCAGGGGTGAAATGTCTGTTGGAGGAAGAGGGGTGCCAGCAGGAGGCGCAAGAACCTCTGGTAGAAGCTTGTGGCTGTCCATTGCTTCACAGAAACAGATACATACATTTTAAACAGCAGAAAGAGTGTGTGATGACATAAACTACTGTTCATTCACTGTGTTTGTTTGCATTTATGTGTGTGTTACTTACAATATACCAAAACAGTGCAGGTTCTGGTCTATGCCTGCAGGCTGTGTCACCATTGGTGGATTATCATACTGGAGATACGAACACACAAAGAACAGGTTATCAGACAAGCTGCAGTGTCATCTGTCCACCAGATGTCAGGATTTCTCCTCACTATAAACTGTAATAACTGTGACATCTGGAGGAAGAACACATCTGGAGAATCTACACATTGGTCACATATGTGTAGATTCTCCAGATGTGTCTTATATGTTCTTATATGTCTGCATGTTTCTGCTGAGGGTCAAAGGGGTCAGGAGTGCGTATGTGACCAGAGCAGAGCACAAAAATCTAAACAAGGGTCAGAATAATGTATTCTTGGAGCATCAACTTGATTAAAATCATGGAAATGTATCAGAATGTTTAATGAAAATCAGACAACACAGAAACACATTATTGTCAGTGTAGAGAGAGTCTGTTGGCCTGCTCAGACACTTTCCATGTTTCATCTTTCAGTATTCATCTTCACCAAATCACCTGTATGATAACAAGGAGGCTGTATTATCAGCATATATTGAAGCAACAACTGAAGATTCATCACAGTGATGAGAACCATCACCACGTGTGCCGTGTACATAAAACTGAAATCTTCTTTTGTTTCCTATCCAGAAAACTGTTGAAGCAGAAAACAAAGGTACAACTGCAAGTGATCGAGCTTTAAATCAACTGTCTCGTGTTTGGTTCAGTGTGATATGGCTCACATTTCTCTTCATAGGGGGATATTTGGGTCTGTAATTACTGGGAGGTTGTCATCATTGATTCATTATTTGGCTATTCAGAAAATAGAATTACTTACCTAACAGCTTTAGTGTTTACTGTCGGTTCAGTTTGCTCATGTTCTTCAGGTTTGGATATTTCACCTTTCCTTCATCTGACTGAGTTTATCTGACTCTCACTGTCTTATATATTCTGTATGACCATTCCACAATCAAGTCACCACATTCCAATATTCTATTCTAATTCATGAACTGGAACTCTTCACTGGTAACCATCACAACCATTATCAATGTCCCCTTGTCCATCTCTACCTAGTGAAATACTCTTTATTTCAGAGCATATGCAGCAGAAAAAGATATCCACATGATTATGATAATAAACTTCCATTAAAGCACTTATACTTTATACAAGAGCTGCACGAATATATAAAGCTCAATGAAAATAACCTGAAATGTTTAAAACACTCAAACAGATGATGTAACGGGTGTAATTAGAACCCAAATGCAGCACACGCAGGAAACAGTCTCTCTGGGCACAGGGAAAGTCCAGGGGCTTAGGCTGGGAACACCAGTCCAGCAAGCAGGTAGGCAGGAGTTGAGGCAGACGTACCAGGAGAAAGCCACCAGTAGCTGGGCCGACACCAGCTGGCAGAATCCAGAGGGATCAGAAGCTCGTGGTCGAAGACAGAAGGCAGGGTCGGTTACCGGGAGTACAGCAAACAGGTTAGTCCAAGGCAGGCAGAGTCGGCAGCAGGAGATCAGTCCGGAGAAGAGTGCTGGAAAGTCTTGCGTGAGCATAGAGAACAATCTGGCAGAGAGTGAGTGAGCTGGGAGAGCTTAAATCCTAGCTTGATTGGTGATGGGAAGCAGGTGAGTCAAGCAGGTGAGGGGAGTAGGTCTGATGAGGGGGGGCGTGGCTGGCAGGTGAGTGGAGAGGGAATGGAAAATTACTGAGAGGCAGGTGAAAGGGGAGCAGACTGTGACAGAACCTCCCCCTCAAGGGACGGCTCCTGACGTCCCAAAAGATGAAATGCTGAGTCGGGAGGGTGGCGAGGGCCCGGAGGAGGTTAATATTCCTCTGAAAGCTCCATGTTCTCCTCCTCCCCTGCTTCAGAAGGTGCCTCCTCCTCCGAAGGGGTTTCCTCATACTCAGAGTTGTGGTCAGAGACCTCGGGTGAACGGGGAGGCGGACTGGTAGTACTCCTAAAGGGTGTGGAGGACCTAGCTGGTTGATCTGGATGGCATCGATGGAACTCCCTGATGAGGGAAGCATCCAAAATATGCCGTGCAGGGACCCAAGACCTTTCCTCAGGACCATACCCCTCCCAATCCACCAGGTACTGGAGACCCCTTCCCCGGCGACGAGAACGAAGGAGACGACGGACGGTGTAGGCGGGACTCCCTTCGATAATGCGGGGTGGGGGCGGGGGAGGAGCAGTGGGGACCAGGGGGCTCTCACGGACGGGTTTGACCTTGGACACATGGAAAGTGGGGTGGACCCGCATGGACCTGGGTAGCTTGAGCCTCACTGCCGCAGGGTTGATGACCTTTTGAACCTCAAAGGGTCCAATAAATCTGGGAGCCAACTTCTTTGATTCTACGCGTAAGGGTAGATCCCGGGTAGACAACCACACCTTCTGGCCAACTTGAAAAGTCGGAGCTTTAGATCGACGACGGTTGGCCGTGGTGGAGTAGCGGTCAGTGGAGTGAAGAAGAGTGGTTCGGGCCTGAGTCCAGGTCCTGCGGCAGCGACGGATGAAGGCTTGCACTGATGGGCAGGAAACCTCCTTCTCCAGGGCGGGAAAGAGTGGGGGGTTGGAACCCGTAGGCGCACTGAAATGGAGAGAGTCCAGTTGCAGAGCTGGTCAGGGTATTATGGGCGTATTCCACCCACAGAAGCTGCCGGGACCAGGATGAGGGGTTTTGAGAGACCATGCAGCGTAAAGCAGTCTCCATCTCCTGATTCATCCTCTCAGACTGGCCGTTGGACTGGGGGTGGAACCCGGATGACAAACTGACGGTGGCCCCCACCAGCGTGCAGAACTCCCTCCAGAATACGGAGGTGAATTGGGGCCCCCGGTCGGAGACCACGTCGGTAGGGAAACCATGCAGTCGAAACACATGTAGCAGAACCAGTTCAGCCGTCTCCTTGGCTGAGGGAAGCTTGGGCAGGGGCACGAAATGTGCCATCTTGCTGAACCGATCTACCACTGTGAGAATAGTGGTGTGGCCGTTGGACAGTGGCAGACCGGTAACAAAGTCTAGGGAGATGTGGGACCAGGGCCGGTGGGGCACCGGCAATGGATGCAGAAATCCAGCGGGGGCCTTGTGTGAGGGTTTGTGCTGGTTGCAGACTGGGCAGGCGTTTACAAACTCCCGGGTGTCTTCAGCCAGAGTCGCCCACCAAAATCTTTGTTGCACCCCCTCTTTAGTCCACTGGATCCCAGGGTGACAGGTGAGCAGGGAGTTGTGGGCCCACTGGAGGACGTCGGACCGAAGGGGAGCGGGGACGAACAGGCGGTTAGGAGGACATGAGCTGGGCCCAGGCTGATCTTCTAAAACTGCCTTAATCCTTTCCTCCACCTCCCAGCTGAGTGATGCTATTAGACAAGAGGAGGGGAGAATGGTGTCGGAACTGGCAGCCGAGTCCTCTTCTCTCAAAAACTGCCGGGACAGGGCATCAGGCTTCACATTGCGGGACCCCGGCCGGTAGGAGAGGGAAAAGTTAAATCTGGTCAGAAACAGAGCCCATCTGGCCTGTCGGGAGTTCAGCCTTTTGGCTGATCGAATGTATTCCAGATTTTTGTGGTCGGTCCAGACCAAAAAAGGCACCGTAGTTCCTTCCAGCCAGTGACGCCACTCCTCCAGAGCCAGTTTGACTGCCAGAAGCTCTCGATTGCCGATGTCGTAATTCCTCTCAGCCGGGGTCAGTCGTCGGGAGAAGAGGCGCATGGATGGAGCTTCTGGTCTTTGGCTGCCCGCTGGGAGAGCACCCCTCCTACTCCCACGTCAGAGGCGTCCACCTCCACCACAAATTGCCTTTCTGGATCAGGCATTTGGAGGATAGGGGCTGACGTGAACCTGGCTTTGAGGGACCGGAAGGCCTCATCGGCTGCGGATGACCACTGGAACGGCACCTTGGAGGAAGTCAGAGCCGTGAGAGGAGCGGCTACCATGCTGTAACCCCTGATGAACCTCCGGTAAAAGTTGGCGAAGCCCAGGAATCGTTGTAGTTGTTTGCGAGAGTCAGGAGTGGGCCAATCTGAGACAGCTGACACCTTGGCGGGGTCCATCTGTATGCTCCCAGGACCCACGATGAAACCCAAGAAGGACACAGAGGAGGAGTGAAACTCGCACTTCTCGGCTTTGACAAAAAGAGAGTTCTCAAGGAGCCGCTGCAGAACTGCCTGGACGTGGTGGACGTGTTCCTCCTTGGTCTTGGAAAAGATCAGTATGTCATCCAGGTAAACAAACACGTACTTATTCAACATGTCCCGGAGCACGTCATTAACCAGGGCCTGGAAGACAGCAGGGGCGTTCGTGAGGCCGAAGGGCATCACTAGATACTCGTAGTGTCCAGTGGCGGTGATGAAGGCTGTCTTCCACTCATCCCCCTCCCGGATGCGGACCAAATGGTAGGCGTTGCGAAGGTCCAATTTGGAAAATATGGTGGCCCCCTCCAGGAGCTCAAAGGCAGAGGAGATGAGAGGGAAGGGGGGTAGCGGTTCTTGACAGTTATGTCATTCAGGCCTCGATAATCAATACAGGGCCGAAGAGATTTATCTTTCTTCTGGACGAAGAAGAAGCCAGCACTAACAGGGGACGAGGAGGGCCGGATGATGCCTGCTGCCAAAGAGTCATTAATGTAGGTCTCCATGGCCTCCCTCTCCGGAGCTGACAGTGAGTAAAGGCGCCCCCTAGGAGGAGTAGAGCCGGGGTGCAGGTCGATGGCACAGTCATATGGCCGGTGTGGGGGCAATGAGGTTGCCTTAACCTTGCTGAAGACCTCCCTGAAGTCATAGTATTCCACCGGCACCCCTGACAGGTCAGGCAGAGGACTGGGACAGCGGGACAGCAGGGGAGCAGCTGCTTGTTGGAGACACACTTGATGACAAGATGACTCCCACCCCAGGATTGACCCCGTCGCCCAGTCGACATGAGGGTTATGGCGACGGAGCCACGGGAATCCCAGGATGAGAGGGACTCGGGGAGACTGCAGAATGTGAAACTGGATTGTCTCGTGGTGGTTACCGGACATAAGCATGCGGATGGGTGTGGTCTGGTGAGTCACTTTCCCCAGGAGATGACCATCGAGGGCATTGACAGGAACCGGGGCAGGCAGTGGTATCCCGTTGATGCCTAGTTGCTGGGCCAGGTCCTTATCGATGAGGCTGACATCGGAACCAGAGTCAATGAAGGTGGCGAGGGTTTGGGAACCCTCCGCCAGTAACAGCTGAACATGGCATAAGGATCGTTGTCGGAGGAATAGTTCAGAGGGACGACTCACCAGTACTTCCCCCTCTACTGGTGAGTCCGGCCTTTTGCTGGACACTGTGAGATGAAGTGACCTGCTTGACCACAGTAGAGGCAGAGTCTCCCCTGGCGACGGCGCTCCCGCTCCTTAGGAGTGAGACTGGTGCGGCCCACCTGCATGGGTTCGGCCTCTCTCCCCTGATGACCACTAGAGGTACCCAAAGTCTCTGGAGGAACATGTGGTCGGCCCAGCAGGCGCTGGTTTGCATGTCCTTGCCGCCTCTCTTGGCGTCTTGCCTGCACGCGGCGATCTATCCGGGATGTAAGTTCAATAAGTCCATCCAGAGAAGAGGGAAGGTTGTGAGAGACCAACTCATCTTTAATGTAGTCCTCCAGGCCCCGCAGATAAGCGTCGCAAATGGCAGCCTCGTTCCAGTAACTCTGACGGGCCCTGATGCGGAATTCAATGGCGTAGTTAGCGACAGTTTGTTCACCTTGGCTCAAGTCCATCAGACCCCCTGTGACGTCTGGACCGATGGATGCTATGCCGAACACCTTACGAAGCTCCGTGGTGAAGGCGCAGGCCGTGGTCTGGCGTTCCCATTCTGCTGTTCCCCACAGGCGGGCTCGACCTGTCAGGTGGTTGATGGCAAACGCCACTTTGGCCTCTTCTGAAGCGAAGGTCTGGGGCTGCAGAGCAAAGAGGATGGAGCAGTTGGTGATGAAGGGGTTACAGCCTTCCGGATCTCCAGCGTATCATTCTGGAGGTCCCACCCGGGGCTCCGGCAGTAGACCCGAAGGAATGGGAACAGCAGCAGGTGGGGGTGGTGCCGGCGGAGCAGCAGCAGCAGCAGCAGATTGGGTAATGGCTGCTGCTAGCTGCTGGACCTGGTTAGCTAGCATAGCTAACCCTTGTGTCTGGTTCACCGTAGCCTGCTGGATGTCAGCTGTAATGGAGGTGAATCTTTCCTCGTGTTGCTGAAGTGCGTCTTCGATCCTCTTGAGCCGGGACTGCGGCGAAGAAGGGTGCGCTGGGTCCATTTCTGGCCAGATTGTACTGTAACGGGTGTAATTAGAACCCAAATGCAGCACACGCAGGAAACAGTCTCTCTGGGCACAGGGAAAGTCCAGGGGCTTAGGCTGGGAACACCAGTCCAGCAAGCAGGTAGGCAGGAGTTGAGGCAGACGTACCAGGAGAAAGCCACCAGTAGCTGGGCCGACACCAGCTGGCAGAATCCAGAGGGATCAGAAGCTCGTGGTCGAAGACAGAAGGCAGGGTCGGTTACCGGGAGTACAGCAAACAGGTTAGTCCAAGGCAGGCAGAGTCGGCAGCAGGAGATCAGTCCGGAGAAGAGTGCTGGAAAGTCTTGCGTGAGCATAGAGAACAATCTGGCAGAGAGTGAGTGAGCTGGGAGAGCTTAAATCCTAGCTTGATTGGTGATGGGAAGCAGGTGAGTCAAGCAGGTGAGGGGAGTAGGTCTGATGAGGGGGGCGTGGCTGGCAGGTGAGTGGAGAGGGAATGGAAAATTACTGAGAGGCAGGTGAAAGGGGAGCAGACTGTGACAGATGAACAAATACTTGAACCATTATTTAACAATTCAGAACAGGGGTCTTCAACTAGGGGTCCACAAAGGTACTGCAGGGGTCCACCAATTTTTCTCATAATAATTGACAATTTTCACCAAAGTAATGGTAAATGTGAGGGTACAGATAATTGAGAAACTACAAACAGCAGATGCATTTGCACTCCAAATGGATAAATAAGTGGAAAAAGAGCATGGCTATAACCATTACTTTACCATTTTACCATTACTATAACAATAACCATTTAATAAATCATATTTATACATTAACTTTTTATCAATCATTAACATATATAGGCTAATAACCCATATGTCTATAAATAGGTTAATACAGTGAAATAAAAGTTGAATAAAGTAAATACAAAGGTTATTTTAGGCCAGGCTAAAAATGTGAAACTTTTTTTTTTTAATTAAATAAATGTGGGGGTTCCTGTTCTGTTTGAGACCCCTGCCTCAATGAGCATTTGAATGATGATGATTATGTTTAGTGAACAATTTTGGCAATCACTGATGAATTTGCCACATATACATATTACACTGTCATATACATTATTATCCTCAAACTGTGAACAGAAAATGACCAGGGGAAGAAAAAAGTTGTGAGGGAATAATGGTAAATGTATAGAACCTTACCTGTCTTCTGATCACACTCACCCATTTACAAAGTTGGAGAGGTGCAACATTCATATTACACAATTCACAGACACTGATGGCATTAACTTGACTAATTTCCCCAAGGATACAACACTGTGATCAAACCACCAATCTTCTGCTTAGTGGATGACCCGCTCTACAGCCCCCCATGATGACATCTCCCTCTTTGGAGTGAAGGAGTGAAGGTTTAGGTGAGGATGTGTGGGAACTTCCGCACTACCAGCATGGCTTTGTTTTTAACGTCTTAATGTCTCCACACCAGAAGTCATATTTACACAATTAATAATAATTAACAATAAGCTGTTATCAAATCAGACCGTGCAAAGCTGCTGAAGTTATCATCAAATCACTACTGCTTCACTACTAGAATCTAAATTATAATTCATTTATTTATTTGTTTTTTATTTACCACACAGTTTCATGTGTTATTTAATAGTTTTGATGTCTTCAGTGTTCTTCCACAATATAGAAAAAAAGAAAAAGAAAATCATTGAATGAAAAAGTGTGTCCAAACCTCTCACAGGCACTGTGCATGGACAGAATAGAATAGAACAGAATAGAATAGAATAGAATAGAACAGAATAGAATAGAATAGCATTCAGATACAGATTAAAAAGATTGGGTATTGGCTAGAAGGAAGCTGTTGCTGGTGGTGTGAATTTCTCTTATTTAACAAAGGATCATGGTTACTAAAATGTACTATTAAAACACCCACTAATTGTGTTTATTTTGGTTGTTTTTTTGTTTGCTTTTTAAGTCACAAAGTAACTGAAATGTACACTGGATTAGGAGAGTGCTTGGGCTGGACAGTAGCTTGTCAATGCACCAGCTGTAAATAGACTGAACTTAAAATCACATTCACATATTCATTTCACTGTCAGTGAATGAACACATTCACAGACTGGTGGCACAGCCTTCAATTTAGGCTTCAGTGGTAATAACAACAACAAGAATAATGATGAGACAATAAAAAACGTAATCCATCCATTATCTGTAACTATTTATCGTCATCAGGGTCACGGTGGGGCTGGAGCCTATCCAAGGTGACTTTGGGTGAGAGGTGGGGTGCACCCTCGACAAGTCACCAGCTTATGGCAGGGTAAAAAAAATAATAAAAATAATAATAGTAATGCACAAAACAAGAAGTCAAGAGATCAATAAATGGTATGATAAAAAAAATCCTGTGACAGTGACCAGTATGTCAAATATTTCATGGGTAAAAAGTCAAAAGAGACTGCAAGCAATAGATAACAAAGTCCTCCTCATTCATTAAGTGACACAGAGGTCATTTACCTTTCCATATCAGTGGCACAGTGGTCATTTACCTCTCCACACCTTTACTATGAAAATAAAACCCTTTAACAATATACAAAATATAACAGTGCTCTCACTGTGTATGTGTGTGTGTGTGTGTGTGTGTGTGTGTGTGTGTGTGTGTGTGTGTGTGTGTGTGTGTTTGTTTGTTTTTACCTGGTAAAGAGTAACCAGGTAAAAATGTAACTGTCTAAACTAGGTTTAAAGGCTCTACAGTTCTTTTGTGAATGTGGGTCTCTATTAAATATAAATGTAGATGTTACAAATACATGAAAAGTCTGATCAGTTTACAACGAGACCACCAAACCGCTTTACGACAACACACAACACTTTCCTCAATAAAGACAGTCTGAGACTGTGAGCAAGGTACTGGAATGATCTGCAGACTCCTCCCCATGAACTTTGGATGGCTTTTGGTTTTTTCATCTCTCTGCCTGCTGAACAGTGAGACTTTCCTTCTTATCTCAGCCACAGACAGAATATCATCTAAGTGAGTATAAGTACAAACTCTACATGTACTTCTAATTTTATGTTAGACATTAGAAATCAACACAGCAATGTGATAATTCAAACAATGGACTTTAATCAGTATGTGATTATCAACTATGTCACTCACAGTTTGTTAGCTACCGATTACCTGAGTTTGCAGACTTTCTGCAGTTTACTGCGTAATTCTTTGAGATGAGACATCATGTTAGGTGAATTTGTGCAGTAGGTCAGCTAGGTACTAGAAAAATCAGCTACATTAATGGATGACAGTGATGTTCAAAGTGATGCACCACTGGGAATGTAGAAAAAAAACAGAGCACTAATTTTAGTAAGGAATAGAAGTTAGTGAGTACCCACCTTCAAATCTCTAACAAAAACACACATTTTTTAAAATTGCTCATTCTAATGTGTTTTTAGTGTACTATTTCATATTGTTTTTGCTGATTTGATGTTTTTTTTAATGTAAAGTAAGTATGTCTAGTATCTAGAAAAGTACTTTTAAATAAAATGTATTATTATTAGTAGTAGTAGTACTTAACAGTATTATTGTCGTGACAAAACACAGTATTTATATTAATGTTGTTTCATTTAATTGTATTGTGGATCTGAAAATAATGTGGATTGTGAATCTGAAAATAATTTTGCTTAATTCCTCTGTTTATCATTATCTTAATAACTCAACATTATATTTATAATATTTCTTTATGTTACAACTTATTATATAATTACATGTCTGTCTTAGTCATGGTACTAACTTGAGTGCAGGTGTAGCAGTGGGACAGGTTCTATATTTATAAATGTCTATGCTCATAACTCTGGTACTGCTTGAGGAGAACTCCTTCAAAAACTGAATGATAAACTTCAACAGCTCAGCAGTAGTTTAGTTATGGTGGTAGAAGGAGATTGGGGCAGTACTACACATCCTTCAGCTGAGACAGATGCAGGAAAACGTCATCCATAATCAATCATCATCCTGTCAGTGTGGTTTCAGGAACTGACCTCACAAATGTTTGGAGGAAACATCATTTAGTAGTCGGGTACATGTGGGTGAAAGCCACCCATAGGGTTTCAGATCACCATTTATTTATTTATTTATATTTCTTAAAGATATTTCTGTGGCTTTTTTTTTTCAAGCTTTATTTTTGACAGACAGCTCAAGAGTGACAGGAGTGTGTAAAGAGAAACATAAGGAATGACATGCAGGAAAGACCTTGAACCTTGGGCCACTGCTGAGCTTTCATACATGGGGCGGATGCTCTACCAACTGAGCTAATTGACAACCCTGGATCTACATTTATTGACCACAGACATTTCTTTATCAGCACACCATCAACATTTTTAGCCGTTTTAATAGTTTTCAAAGGTCAAAGCTCTCTCTCTCTCTCTCGTTTTTTTCTGAACACACCAGGGGCGGAGCGTGAGGGGGGGCAGGGGGGGCAAGTGTCCCCTGGCCTGGGCCCCATGCGGGGGCCCGGAGCGAAGCCCCGTCATTTACGTGCCCCCTGGCCCGGCCCCCGCGCGAAGCCCCGTCATTTACGTGCCCACATCGCATCCCCATCCACGTCCACGCCGGGCTTGGAAAAGTGCTTTTAGCACCATGGACAGGGAGCGGAGTCCTGCGATTGATGATGATGATGTTATGATAAGCTTTAATAAAGGTCCCGGTCTTTTGCCCCGGCCCGGCTCTGACTTGTTCCGCCACTGGAACACACCTTCTGTACATTATATGTTACAGAGAACATAACTTGGTATTATACTGTTAGCACCCTAACCCAGTACAAATGAAATGTACAAATTTCAAAGGTTTGCTTGTTTTTAATAAAAAGTTTAAAATAGCTGTGATCACTAATGACAATGCTTCATCCTCTATAGATATGTTTGACACATGGATCTTATTGTCTACTCTTCTGTTAGGTATGTTCATTCTTCACTGAGACATATTTACAACTGTAAATTATAACTGTAACTGTATTTGTTTAAATCAATTAATCTGTCCAAAACTCCCAACACCTACAGGTATGAGGGCATTCATGATCCACAACAGCCAGCACAGCCTGTGTCTGGAAGACTCAGCAGCTACAGGTGAAGTCCTGCTGAAGAAATGCAACCTGGACAGGGAATCTCAGCAGTGGCTCTGGATCAATGAGGCCATGTTGATGTGTACTGCATCAAACAGATGTTTGTCAGCCATGCAGAGAGCGCCTCTCCGGACAGAGGACTGCCTGGAACCAAACATGAATGCTACCTGGGTAATGTGGGACTGTGATAGGAACAGACTGATCAACAGGAACACATCAATGCTGCTGTCAGTAGATGGTGGGCGTCTGATTCTCACACATGACAACAAGCAATCAAAGTGGAGATCTTTGAATGAGGGGGACATCTGCCAGGAAAAACTCAGTAAGTCAGTGAAGGTTACTGGGTTTTCTTCTTCCTGCATGTATTTGTTTCCACACAGGTGATTTGTTTATTTGGAGTGATGTTTGTGTTTGATGAATGCAAGCCCAATATTCACTGTCCTTTAGCACTCCTGTGAACCTCCTGTGTGACATAATCAGAAGCGCAAATAACATTATTCTAGTTCTAATTGGTTGGCACTGATGATGACTGTGTTGAGGAAAGTGATGGGATCCCCCTCACATATAATAGGCTGATAAACTTAGTGTCTTCTCGCTTCTCATAGAAGCCTATCAACAACTGTGGGCAATAAGCTAAATGGTAAATACACTATACTTGCACCACTATTACACTACACGTCACATTCACACAATCACACTGATGGCACTGGCTACCATGCAAGGTGCCAACTGCTCACCAGAAGCCAATCACATTCACACATGATGGCACAGTCTTTGGGAATTTGTCTTGCATCTTGCTCAAAGACACTTCAACAGGCAGACTAGAGGATTCAAACCACTGATCTTCTGATTACCAGATGATTGTCTCTACCTCCTGAGCCACAGCTGCCCCCTAAACTGTGCAAACAGTTAAGCACAAACTCTGCCACTATGCCACAGTTGCACGCTATTTCATGAACAGTAACAATACTGTTCTACAACATGTCACTCTGTAAAGTAGCAATACCAGTGATGAATTAATCCACTGCTTTAATTAACTACTTTGCCACTGGCTAGGCCATCAGGCTCCTGGCTCCCAAGTGAAGAAGACTGGGAAGCAAGTGTTCCAGTTTGCCCCCCTCATGCAGCACTTTATCCCCTCTCAGCTGTTACAGAACAAATACAATGGGACTTGCTCCATATATCTAGACCACCATCTTTGTGAGAAATGAAATGAGGAGGTGAGCTTGTTTTGGATGACAACTAGCAATGAAAGGAGAACGAAAGAAGAAAGGAGGAGGGTCCTATCTACTCCTGATCTCCTAATGTAGATGTCACTAGTGCCAGCCAGCCATGTAGGGCTGTTGTAATGTTAATGAAGTCATGCAGGTCACAAGGTTCCCATATTTAGACACTCACTCTATATTCATAACCATTTAGTCTCTACCAGCACAAAGGGAAATGACAGGTTCTTTAGTTGCTAAATGCTTTGCTGTCACCAGCTAATCTCTGTATCTGTCTGCTGTTTGGCGTTGAACAGGTGAGTTTTTGGAAGCTTTTCTATGACAACAGCTGCAGCAATGAGAGCTGTCAAATGTAAGAATATTGAAATAGTACTGTTTCCAAGCTAAGAAACTGTTGTATTTACATGTGTGACATTTTACAAATGATCGGTGAACTGACTTGGTTCAGTTCAATTCAATTTGATTCATATTGCACCAAAACATAAAAGAAGTTTATTTTATGACACTTTCCATGTAGAGCAGATTGAACAAAAGCTTTTGGAGATATTGCTCAGCATAAGAGTGATGATAATTAAAAGGTGAGTTTTGTGTTTGTATCTGATGTGTGTTTTAGGATCGAGGAGATCATCTGAGCCAGATGAGTTTGACGCTGCAGAGGAGCAGACAGGCAAGCTAGCTATGACAGAGGAACAGAGAGAGTATCTACGCTGGTACTATCGCACAGAGGATCGTAAGTGCTGCTGCTCATAAATCTAAAATCAGTGTTACATAAAAAGTATAGTCAGTGTTATGTCAGTGATTAACAGCATACTGTCAACTCACACTGACTATTTTAAATGAAGGCACATTATTCAAGATACCTTTATCATAGATCTTCAAATAAACTCTTGTTTATATACAGGGAGGAAAACACAGCACACGATGCTCTGATGTTTAGCCTGGAGGGAACTATGATGTTAAATGCTGAACTGTAGTCAATAAGCAGCTTTCTCACATAGCTCCCTTTCTTGTCCAGGTGGGATAGGGTCATGTGGATGATGTGTGCTATAACATCTTCTGTTGGTAGGGTGGGATGGTAAGCACACTGTAGTAGGTGCTGTGTTCTGAGTAGTGAGGAACTGATGTCATCCTTGACCAGCCAGTGAAAGCACTTCATCACTGCAGAGAGTTCCACTGGACGACAGTCATTCAGAAACTGGAATGATGGCAGACTTTTTTTGGTGGGTATGACAGACTGAGCTGTAGGACAGGACAGAGTATCGACGAACGATAGTTGGTCAGCACAATCAGAAGGATACTGATGTACATGTACTAACTCTTGCTGTTGTTTTATGTTAAAGCACTATACTAATATTATAATATGAGCTGTACATCTAACAAAGTGTTCTTCCCATTCCTTTCCACAGCTAGTATGTGGAGGTTTGTGCTGCTAGGACTGGCCTTTATCTGCCTCCTTGCTGGCTTCATGCTGTTGGGCATGGGAACCATGGCCAACAAGTATGATCTGAAATTATACAATGTCAAGACTTGAAAATATTTAATATTGATATTGCAGGTGACATGATTTCCTGTCTTTTTCATTCAGGAACAGAAAGGAGATTTCAAAGTACAGAGCAGCTGCTGTGGCTCAGAAGCATGAAGGTGCAGAGCTGCTGGTCATTTCACCACACAGGGATGACAGCAAACCCTCCCCATCCAACGGGGAGGTGAGTGAGCTCAAAGCAGGAAACATAGTGGTGACATGGAAAGATGGCAACACCTCCTGTTTGTACTCAGATCCTGGAGCAGAGAAGGAGAAACAGGAAGGGGTGTCAGCTGCTGAGCCTGAGGCTGATGAGGCAGTGAAAACGATGGAGTGAAGACAGATTACAGATTACAAATACATTGTCTCAAATACAATGTCTCAAATACAATCTCAACAGTGTTAACATGCTCCACTAGAGTAGTTTATGAAGACTTAGCAATTGACCTAGCAGCTTCCATTGCATGCAGTTTAAGTCTTCCCCATTTTAAAAGATGAATTAATCCATGAATACCTTGCGTCCAAATTCAGTGTGTGGATCTAAATATCAGTCCATTAGTTTGAAAAATAAAAACACATAAAAGTTCTTGATATAATAATATATAGATATGATTCTACAACTTCTAATACTCAGAGACCAGAGTTTATGTTTCTCAGAGAAATAGTTGGGACATACACTTTTGTATGCTAGATTAGATTGGAAAGGGGGGAAAGCAATGAACACGTTGTACTTTATTTGTTTAAGCTGTACACAAAAATAAATATAAGTGAGGTTCTGGTGTGATGACCTAAACTAAAATGTGTCTCTGACTGGCTTCTTCTCCATGACATGCTCTATGGCATCATCATGGCTCATGGACTACTGAAATAATTTAAACTGGTGGTCAGAACATAAACGTGTAGGATGGTGACATTGTCCAGGAGAGTCTGTGTTCAGTAACATTCCACGTCATAACTGTATTCTTATTCAGAGCATCTGTATATGTTTTGCTTCCTCTGCTTCATGTCTATCCCCTGTCTAGCTCTATTGTACCACCAAGTCTTTAACAGTGTCAGTGTGGGGTCAGAATATCTTGAAGCCTTTGAGCAGGGTGAGTGTGGCGGCCCTCCGTTTGCTCTGAGCTCTGGACGTCTTGACGGTGACAAGCTTGGCAGTGGCTGGAGCCGGCAGCTCCCTGTAGCAGGGGGTGGTGAAGGAGGGGACACTGAGCAGTGCTTTATCCTCACTAAGATAGACAGCAGGTACCGGACGGCCCCTCCCACACCTGCGCCTTGCCCTCCTCACTGCCTCATGGAAGACATGCTGCACAGAGAGGAAATCCAAACAGGCTGACACCTCGAAGAACAAACAGCCAAAACGAGTTGCCAGGGCCTCGGCATCACACCGACTCACCTGCCTGAGAAGAAATCAGGTGTTACTACATTCAATCTGTCATTACATCTGTCTGTAAACTCAGCAAAGTATCTGACTGAGTAGAGTTTACACTGATAAAAGTCTTTATATCACAGTGCAGTGTGTTGTGCCATTATCATGTGACATCATGTGATGTGGTTAAACATTCATTACTATTTTTCTAGATTATAGGACACCCCAAACACACTGCAGCATTTGTAAGTAGAAAACTTTTACATGAAGCATTTGTTCTTATCTCATCGCAAATAAGATAAATTAGACAAAATTTTAGAACAGGATGGGAACATAGTTACTCGTTACCATTATCACCTGACCTCATTGAAACTACTTAAGATCTGGGACAGTGACGTGACTGAATAATATCTGTAGAAGGACTTTCTACGGCACTTATATTATTATTTTGACAGCACACGGATACAAGCCTGTATCGGTCCAGATCCAGCTTGTTCCCCAGCAGAAGGATAGGAATGTGAGGCTTGAAGGTTTTGTTGTGCAGGGCCAGTGTCTGCAGGTATAGTTGGCAGCCTTCAAAGCTCTCCCTTTTTTCGATGCTGTAGACAACAAGGAAGCCACTGGCCCACGACAGATAGCGCTCACTGTTCACTGGACCTTCCTACACATAAACAAACCAAAAACACACACTGCACAATCATATATAATCATTATATATCTGTGGTGTGACACAAAATGTTACTTTCTGAAGGATTATGTTAAAGACAAGAGTAAGACTGATGTTAACAGACTTTGCATTATTCATAATAAGTCTTGTATATTTAGAATGGCATGATCTTAAGATTTGTACCAACTTCATGCGAATTTAATATGTTCTGGTTTTTAGATTTGTTCACGACTGATGATCATTTTTAAAAAAGATAATTGTGACAATGAAAATAAAATTGTTATAGAACATTTGCATGTAACTTTTATTGTTTTTCTTGTTTGTTTGTTTTTAATGTTAGTATTAGTTTTATTATTAGATCCAGAGGTCTTAGCCAATTATAGACCGATATCAAACCTTCCCTTTCTTTCTAAGCTACTTGAGAAAGCTGTAGCTAATCAGCTGTGTGAATTTCTTCATAAGAACAGTTTATTCGAGGATTTTCAGTCAGGATTTAGAGTCCATCATAGCACAGAGACCGCACTAGTCAAAGTCACAAACGATCTCCTAATGGCATCAGACAAAGGACTCATCTCTGTACTTGTCCTGTTAGATCTTAGTGCTGCATTTGACACCATAGACCATCAAATTCTTTTACAGAGATTGGAACATCAGATTGGCTTTAAAGGAACCGCCCTGAGCTGGTTTAGGTCATATTTCTTAGATCGAACTCAGTTTGTCCACGTCAATGATGAATCCTCCATGCATACCAAAGTCTGCCATGGAGTACCACAAGGTTCAGTACTAGGGCCACTTCTATTCAGTCTATATATGCTTCCTCTAGGGAACATTATTAGGAATCACTCTATTAATTTCCATTGTTATGCTGACGACACCCAATTATATTTATCGATCAAGCCTGATGAAACCAATCATTTAGCCAAACTGCAAGCGTGCCTTAGGGATATAAAAAAATTGGATGACCTACAATTTTCTGATGTTGAACTCGGATAAAACTGAAGTTCTTATAATTGGACCCAAACACCTCAGAAACTCTTTGTCCGGAGACTTGGCTACCTTAGACGGGATCATCTTGGCCTCCAGCTCCACCGTAAAGAATCTTGGAGTCATTTTTGATCAGGATTTGTCCTTTAATTCCCACATAAAACAAATTTCAAAGACTGCATTCTTCCACTTACGCAACATTACCAAAATCAGACGCATCCTGTCCCAAGCGGATGCAGAAAAACTAGTCCATGCATTTGTTACTTCTAGGCTGGACTACTGTAACTCTTTATTATCAGGCTGCCCCAATAAGTCTCTTAGGACCTTGCAGCTAATTCAGAATGCTGCTGCACGTGTTCTGACAGGAACCAAGATCAGAGATCACATCTCTCCCATTTTGGCTTCCTTGCATTGGCTACCTGTTAAATCTAGAATAGAATTTAAAATTCTTCTCCTTACTTACAAAGCTCTTCATGGCCAGGCACCATCATATCTAAAAGAACTCATAGTACCTTACTACCCCTCTAGACCACTGCGCTCTCAGAATGCTGGGTTCCTTGTGGTTCCTATAGTTTCCAAAAGTAGACAGGGAGCCAGAGCTTTCGGCTATCAAGCTCCTCTTCTGTGGAACAAACTACTGGGTTCTGGGTTCGGGAGGCAGACACGGTCACCACCTTCAAGAGTAGACTTAAGACTTTCCTTTTTGATAGAGCTTATAGTTAGGGCTGGCTCAGGCCTTCCCTTAGTTATGCTGCCATAGGACTAGACTGCCGGGGTTATCTGGGTTATGCCGTCAGGCATGGTATTGGTTGAAGATGTAGTCACATCTCCCTTTACTGAAAAACCCTCCCTCTCCCTCTCTCTCTCTCTCTCTCTCTCTCTCTGTCTCTCTCTGTCTCTCTCTCTCTCTCTCTCCCTCTCCCTCCTTCCCTCTCTCCCTCCAATCGTCATTATCATCAATGCATGTTACTAACTAAACTTCTTCCCCGAAGTTTCTGTGCTTTGTCATCCAGCAGGTTCTTATGGATCGTGGCTGCTGCTGTGGTCAGCTGCTGACGTCCACTTGACGTCCCTTTGCTGAAAACCTTCTCTCACTCCCTCTCTCTCTCCAATCATCATTATCATCAATGCATGTTTCTAACTAAACTTCTTCCCCGGAGTTTCTGTGCTTTCTCGTCCAGCAGGTTCTCATGGATCGTGACTGCTGCTGTGGTCTGCTGCTGACGTCCACAATATATAGCATTACTGTCATTATTGCTACCATCTCCACTACAGCTTAGTTGGTTAATGACTTATTGCTGTTGTGCATCTGTCTATCTCTACCTCTATCACAGATTCCACTGCTACTGTAATTCACTCTACCATCTATTGTAATTCATTGTAATTGTACAATATGTTTGTGTTGATTGTTCTGTACATGTGACATCCATTGCACGTCTGTCCGTCCTGGAAGAGGGATCCCTCCTCTCTGTGGCTCTTCCTGAGGTTTCTTCCACATTTTTTCCCTGTTAAAAGGGTTTTTTGTGGGCAAGTTTTTCCTCACTCGAACCGAGGGTCGAAGGACAGTGGGTGTCACTCCCTGTACAGACTGTAAAGCCCTCTGAGGCAAAATGTGTTTTGTGACTTTGGGCTATACAAATAAAATTTGATTTGATTTGATTTGATTAGTTAGAAAAATGTTCACATTGTCAAATATGGCCCTCTTTACAAAAAAGTTTTGGACACCCCTGGTTTAATGGGTATATTTGCGTATGTTGATTTGGATTAGATTGGATTGCACTGGATTGGATTGCATTGGATTGGAGAGTGTTTCAGTGCCTGTATTTCACCAGCAGATGTCAGGACTCACAGAGAAATGGGTCTGAGACTTTGTGCTCTCCTTTACGTTTTTATTCTAATTCTACATCTCTGTAATGGAAGAAAAAATATACATCAGGAGAGATGGCATTCATCCCACCTTGTGGATCTCAAATCTAGAAATCTTATTGAACTGATCGGATTAAACACTTAAACATCAGATCCTAAAGCTGTAGTAGAAAACAAATTAACATAATTGGGACTGCAGTTGATCCAAAGTGCTACAGCATGTGAAACCAACAGGAATCAGGATCAGCGATCATATTTCTAACATTTTGATAACCATGAGATAACCTTTGTTATGATTTAGCGCTATATAAATAAAATTGACTTCAAACTGAATTCAAATTGCTCCTGAAGGTTGAGTCATCAGTGTGTGAATGTGTAAGAATGGTGCACCTTGTATGCCACTGCCATCAGTGTATTAATGTGAGTAAAGTAGTGTACAATGAGTTTAAGATATGGTAAATGGACTGTACTTTCTAGTCTTCTGACCACTTAAAGTGCTTTTACACTATTACCCCACTAGAACACTGCACTTTCAGAATGCAGGGCTTCTTGTGGTTTCTATGGGGACTTCCCATGAAGCTTTTCTCTTCTTCTCTCCCTCTCTCTCTCTCTCTCTCTCTCTCCATCTGTACACATTCATCTCTCATTAACTGATGTTTTTGTCATCTCACAGGTGATCATTTTTTTGCCACCATCGCTAAGTGCTTGCTCATGATGGGAATTGTTGAGTCTCTGTAAATAATATTACGGTCTAGTCCTGGGGTCCGTTTCACAAAGAAGGTTCAACAAACTCTGAGTCAAATCCTTAACTCTGAGTTGATCTACTCTGAGATAAGAAACTCTGAGTTTTCGGTTTCACAACAGCTGATTTGAGGTAGTTTGATCAACTCAGAGTAGTTTCACCTGGAGTTATAAAGCCAACATCAATGGAGCCCAGATTGGGAACAAACATGGGAACTGACAGGAAGAGGGCAGCATTTTTCACCCCAATGGAGTTATTGACATATTGATGACTGCATATGGAGATTTTGAGCATGTCTAAAGAAAGAAGTGCAACACTGCAACAGCTGCTAAAGAGAGGGAGAGGGTGTGGGAGAGCATTGCTGCTCGGGTCAATGCGTAAGTTTAAATGTAATATTTTGCAATCACAATGACTATTGAAGGGCAAACTACATGAATGGAGCCTATTAATTTATTTTATGTAGGTGCAATCCAGCGGGGGAGAAGCACACTTGAGGGGTATTGCACGAAACTAGAATAAAGAAATCCAGGATAATTAAGCAAGCCCAGCTTGACCTAGCTTGGTCGGCGTATCCTGGCTTAATTGGTTGCACATTTGCTGAGCCAGGATGAAAAGGCGCGGCTATGTTGATGTGATACTCACAAAATGTGTTTTTGTTGAAGTGTTGTTGTTGTATTTCATTTATGGTCTTGATTATATAATAATTATAATTTCAGGTTAGTCAATTACTGGTCCCAGGACTGCATGTGTTTATAAGTGATTTTCATTGCCAGTGGTGTGTTGTCCATAAACGAAAACCTTGTTTAGTGGGTAAATAAAGTAAAACGTCACAGGACGTGATCATATAGTGGCGAAAATGGCGTCTAACGCCGTATTAATTTATTCATTCATTCATGTATTTCTTTTGGCTCCTGGGCATTTGTTGGTCTTTTGTGTGTGTGAAAATCAGTGTGTGTGTGTGTAGTAAATTGTACAAATGTTCAAATTAAAGCTAAGGTGCAGTTAACTTGTAAAGTGAGTTCATGAGTTACAGCGGCAAGCTATGGGTTAGCTATGTTTAGGGTTATTATTTCAGTTGATATTGACATTGTGTAGCATAAATAGTAAAATAGTTTAACTGCAATATGGATTCATTCTGTTAGATTAAGTGAGCATTTACTACCTCAAGTACTTAATGTACAGTCATATGAAAGAAATAGGTTTCAATGAGAAGATGAAGACAAGGTGTGTGTGTGGAAGGGCCAAACGCATACAGGATGGATGTTAGATAACATGATAAAAGGGAAAATGTTTATTTTTGGTTAAATACAAGTGGTGATAAGTTTATTTGTTTTGAACAAGGTAAAAAGAGACATGTAATGTGGATGTCACCTTAAAATATGCATGATTGAATGCAAACAGAAAACAGAGATAATGCATGATTGCAGTGAAATTGTTAAAATGAGAATAAAGATATAATCCTGCTGAAAGGAGAAGGAGCAACACTTGTTCGGCGTCGCTAATTTGCATTATAATTTCAGGATTATCTATAATCTGTCAGCGAAGTCCAAGCTGGGACCCGCTACAGTGAGCCAGGTGAAGATAGCTAGGATAAGTCCGTGTTCACGGCAAACTTAAACAGACCTCGCGATCGCTCACAGAATCACTGATTGAAACACGGATAAAAGTCGCTCTTCGTACTTCACGGCCGCTGAACAACAGCTCCCGATGAAGTTGTGTGAAGAGGTGAAAGATATTATGAGAAAAAAAGGCAATACTAATGCCATAATTTAAAAACGCAAGAAAGCTTGGCCGCAAATAGCGGACCGGCTTAATGCGGACGTAGTCCAAAACTGTACAATTAATAAACAGTGCTCCACTGGAACCGTTATAATTAGGCCACAATTAAAGGAGTTACTTTTCAAGTCCACTAACTGTTGTAGACTTTACTTGTGGTGTACAACAAAAAAGTGGCAAGCAGGTGCATGTTACTCAGGAAATGTAGAGTATGATTAGGTGCAAACAATTATCCAAAATGTGTCATTTAATCTATTTTTCTCATGTTACGTTTTTATCTATTTTATCTTTCTATCCTTCATAAAGAACAAACCTGTCTGGCCATAAAAGGACGTGGCAGCAAGTTAAAATTACATCTAAGAATATTTTGCAGGCTGGTAAGTGACTTTAAAGTAGATAACGGTGAACAAATGAGGTGAACAGATTAGGTGTCTGCTGACTGTCTGTATGATTGTAGCAGTTAAAAAAAAAAAAAAAAGCTCGTATAACTGGCAAAGGGGGCAGCCCACCAAGTGGAGGCGCTGGCACTCCCTTTAAATAAAGGGAAAGCAGTGATGGAGGGATCTTCATAGGAGGTACATATTGCAGTTCTACTGCACGTGGAACACAATCAAATAAATATATTATACTGTCAACTGGATTTCTGTCTATCTATCTATCTCACTCGGCCTGAGTAATAATACTACCACTTGAACCAATTTAAAAAGACTGTTGCAATTACACACAGATTTAAATGAGATGAGAAATGACTATATGTCATATTTTAATACAGGATAATTAAAACGATGCAACATACTTAGAAAGACCATGGACATGCTGTAAAACACATTAATTCCTCACAGGATTGACGGTGGAAATACAGGTGAATCACTAGGATTAATCTTAGCCTGGCTGTTAGCCTGGTCTGGAGCAGGCTAGCTGCAGAGAATAAATCACCATAGTAACTTGGCCGGGCTAAGTTTGAACTGCTTTCATGCAACCGACTTGAGGCTAAATTCAGCCAGGATAACCAACATATCCCGGCTTAATCCCTTATCTTGGTTTTGTGCAATTCCCCTTTGGCAGCAATTTAAGATGAAATATAAAAACATTGTTCAAACAGGTGAGACATCTGCATAATCTCATGGGGGCGCCTCATTTTGACTACCTTTTACATTGTAAAGTAAATTATGTGGCTGCTTGACTCTGAACTTCTTTGATCCTTAACATAATGCTCTTTTAACGCTCAAAAATGTCTTCTAATTTATATTGTGTTAAACAATGAAGCCTAATAAACTAACTGAAATGTGCCTCATGTTTTTACTCGTGGTGGTGCTTTAAACTCAAAAGTGATTCATGCAAATAGTGTCTCTGACTGCTCGGCCGTCCTGCATAGCTGGCAGGTGGACGGGGTCTTCATCAGGGTCATTAATTTGTAGGACGGGTGTTGCTCTCCTCTAATAGTGGCGATATTATGAAGAACAACACATGCCACAATAATATCGCAGGCCCTCTCGGGAGTCACCCTGAGGTGACGTAGGCACTGGAAACGGGCTTTCAGCAGGCCTATGGTCATCTCCACCCGGGCTCTCGTCCTGCTGTGAGCGCGGTTAAAGTTTTGTTACGCAGCCGAACTTTGCATAATCGTATTCTTAACAACCACAAGAAGTTTCAGACAGGTCTAAGAAAGTATCTGAAAGCACAAGAGCTTTGCCTGAAAATCAGCCCAAAAGTCAATGGAGTTCCATTTTTCGTGGAAAAACTCGGCACGTTTGACTTTGGCGCGCCGTCACGGCCACGCCCTCTGATGAAAAGTTGAAATTGTTTCTCAAATGTCAACCCCAAGGCCTTGACAACATCTACACCTAGTTTGAGGAGGATATGGTCAATATTTTCCGAGCTGGACGTCATCTCGTAAAAGTGGTCTTTTCTTTGGCCACTGGGAGGCGCTGTGAAAATCAGCAAATATTTTTATGGAAATGTATTCTAGGCCGTTATACATCAGAGGTTTGGGGGAGATTGGAGTGTTTTTGGCAAAGTTATAGTACGTGGAAATTTCATGGTAAAACGCCAAAATTCGTAGCCCCGCCCCTTTCACACAGTAAATCCTAAACGTACGATTTTGATAACTTTTCATCGTCGAGGCTTCAAGAACACACACGGCAAGTTTCAAACAGATAGGTTGAAAGCCCTAGGAGGAGTTTGTTCAAATACGACCCCCGAAAATGACCCCAAAACCACGAAAGTGCCAACTTTGAAACAAAGTGCACGCCGTACGCTTCGCGATAGCCCAGGTCACCAAGAGACTTTTTTGTGCGTCTCAGTACTTTACATACTCCCGCTAAATTTCGTACACGTGGATCAAACCGTGTCGAGGGGCTCCTCCGACAACTGAAATGTGGGTGGCGCCGTAGAGCCATTTTTATACGTCCACGTGCGAGACCCCCAAAATACGTAATTTTACGCCCGACTTTGGGGGGGTAGGCAAATTTTCGCAACTTTTCGAGTACATATAGGCGGTCGAAAATGCGATTCATTTAGGAGAAGAAAACGTCCAAACGAAATCCAATAGGGCCCTGCACACAGTTCGTTTGTACTTGGGCCCTAATTACTAATCCAAGTCTGAGGTGGCAGCAAAATGTCATAATACAGCCTGATATTAAAGGATCCTACTCTTCCTTGATGGCCCTGACAGGTTTGTGTCCAGGGAAGATGACAAATGTGGGTAATAGCGTTTTCAGGGCGAGGCAGACTCTTCTGATCGCCCCGCATACAGTTGCCTTGCTCAAGTGCTCAGCATCTCCGACATTGTACAAAAACTGCCATTGGCAAAAAAAACGCAGCGCCACACATAACATCTGCTGCGATGTGAGGGCATGACTGTGACTGGTGATGGTTGAAATGTGCGGACAGATGAGGTTGTGTACGTAAATGATGGACTGCGAAGTAAAACGGTACCGCTCAAAAAGAAAATTGTCCGGGAGGGCTCTCTCCCGACAGATATTTAATTCCCTGCGCAGGATTGCTGCACATTCATCCACGAGATCGCGGTCAAAAGGGCACGCCATGTTCATGGAAAAAAGTTGACACCAAACGTTGCCTACTGGAATTAGAGGATGACTTAAATTTGTCAGCCGGCGAGTTCTGACAGCACAGGAACGAGGAAATCAAAAGGAGCGTGTGGCTCTGAAAGTGGGCGGAGACAGAGAGAAACTCGAGGTTTCTTCAGGAAAACCTGTTCCCGACCAGGTTAGATTCACGGAGTCTGTTACTGCGGCAACTAACCGCGAGGTTACGTTACCTCTCTTTGTGAAACAGGTTAGAGTTACCCCTCTCTCTCTGGTTTGACTGACCCTCCTTTGTGAAACGGAAAACTCTGAGTTTCTGTGATTCCAGGGTTAACAGACTCTGAGTTTTCCATAAACCTGCTTTGTGAAACGGACCCCTGTTCTACTGTATATGGACGGTGTCATGAGATAACTTTTGTTATGACTTGCAGCTAGGAAATAACTTTATCCTCTTCAATCAGTCTGCACTTAGAAGTGCATTATCGCACACAGGTGAACTGTGACCTGAGAAAGCCCGGATGTTTATCATAATAAAATAAAAATAAAATAAAATCTTTCGGGTCATCACACTGCAGAATGGTTATTACCATATTTAGGATGTTGCTGTTGTTGTTAGTGTTATGAAATTTTCTATCCTTAGGTTACACAAGGTCTCGTGTGGGCCTTGAGGTCCTTGGTGGTATTAATTGTTTGGCTTTGATTAGGAACAGAAGGTACCAGTCTATCTCAACACTGTGCAGGGTTGAAGAGACAGACTTGACTTCAAAAGCAGTCAGCAGCAGAGAGTATATGAGTAAAACCTCCTATCTCACACTGATGGTCAATGCAAGAGTGTGTTCATACCTTGTCACAGGTGTCCATCACCCTCACTGTGACTGACTGCTGGTCCACAATTTCCTCAGATGAAAAGATGTCCTCTACATGACAACCAAAGACACAGAGGAGACATTTTCATAGATTTAACCCAATGTTGTCTACAATGACTAGGACTAGTCAGGTCCTATAAGCGGAGAAGGCACCACTCAAAAGTGTTTTTTTCTTGCTACATCACTGTGAGCTGTACCTACAGGATTTATGACATCACAGTGAGTTCAACCCCAATCAGGGTCAAAATGAGCTAAATAAATTATTCTGGATGTTTTAATCAGGAAAAAAAGAAAGAAAAGTCTGTGTGTCATCAGATCATTCATTCATTTAAACTGGGAAACAAAAATGGATCTGACTTTTCAGGTTGAAGTAAATGGTAAATTATACAGCCTCTTTCTAGTCTTCCAACCACTCAAAACTCTTTTACACTACATATCTCATTCACCCATTCACACACATTCACACACTGATACCATGCAACATACTCATCAGTTTGACGAACGCATACGCATTCACACATTATCAGGATCGAACCACCGATAATCTGATTAGTGGACAACCCGCTCTACCTCTGTGCCACAGCCGTCCCCTGAAGTGAGTAATTCAATAAAACAGAAAACCAAAACCATAAAAACAAGCCTAATTTTTGTTTTTGCAGGCACTCCAGGACCTTCAGTGGTACTAATATGCGGTCAGATACAAGGATAAAGACTGATAGAGGCTATTCAAGTAAAGTACAGGACACTGGATCTGTAAAAAGGCTACTTTGTCTCGGGCGGGTAGAGCGTGTCGTCCATAAATCAAATGATCAGCAGTTTGATCCCCGGCTCCTCCAGTCTGTATGTCGAAGTGTCCTTGGATACTGAACCCCAAATTAGTCCTGAAGTCTGTGCCATCAGTGTGTGAATGTGTATGAATGGTTAGCTCCTCAAACTGATGAGCAGTTGGCACCTTGCATGGCAGCCAATGCCATCAGTGTGTGAATGTGTATGAATGGTTAGCTCCTCAAACTGATGAGCAGTTGGCACCTTGCATGGCAGCCAATGCCATCAGTGTCTGAATGTGTGTGAATGGTGAATGAGACATGTAGTGTAAAAGTGGTCACTAGACCACCAGACCAAGACTAGAAAGGTTTTTATAAGTACAGTGCATTTAGGCCTATATGACTGTTATTACCATGAAATAAATGACAGCTTACCTAGATGGGGGTCATATTCAGTGATGAAGCGCTTTGTGAGGAATTTGACAGTCAGTGCTGTAAAACAAAGACAAACAGAGGCTGTAACACTGTGAAACTGAGGAACTGTGCAGCCCCAGGGGAGAATAGGGTCAGAAAGCCGTGAGAAAACCTACTACGCTACATAAACAATAGCAAGGAACTCAAAAAGCAGAGATATATGAGGATGTTCATTTGACGAGTAACCAAGAAAAAAAAAAAGACTTCCATAGCTGAATAAAGTAAACTGGATTGGATTAAATTAACTGGAGAATGAAATGGTTCTCATGTCAGACTGTTATTAACTTGAATTGAATAGAAATACATATTATACAAGTTAAACCAAGAGGATAAAATACTGTAAACTGCTGAAAAATAAAAAGTAGTCTATACTTCAATACAACTGTTGTTAAAGGAGCTTAGCCTATTACTGACAAACTGAGGGTTTTAACCCAGGAGCAACCTGATGAATGATCAAGTGCGCTTGCTGCATGTTGCATATAAGTCCACATGTTGTTTTTGATGCTGATGAATCGTTTCCATCCGTGCAAAATAAAACAATACTGTGAATGTCTTAGCCATACTTTTACTGCCACAACAGTCAAAAACTGTTTGCCCTTCTGGGGGTCAAAAACACCTGACAACAACAGGCACTTCCCACCTTTATACCTGTGACCTTTGATAGTCACACAGCGCCACCTACTGTACACACAGAAGCAACAACAACAACAACAATATTATTCTGGTCCTCTCGCAGCAGTCATGCATTGTATTATAACAGTCCTATACGGTCTAGACCTGTGTTGTATGGAAAGTGTCATGAGATCATTTTGTAATGATTTGGTGGATGGTAATATAAATAAAAGTGAACTGAATTGAAAATAGGACCTGATTTTCCGGAGCCCATCACACCAAGTAGCACCAGGTTGCAGTCGGATGGACTTCTGTCAGGAGCTGCTGTAGAGTTACATGTCTTCACTTTCCCAAACATCAGCGACATGACTGACGTAATCTTCAAACCTGTTTCTGTCACATTTGTTAGTGGCTAGAAATATATTCCATTACCTATGAATGAAAAACAGGCGAAATGTTTGTTTTTCATTAAGGGCAGTGTCAGAAAAAGAAATAAAAGGTTCCGTCTAGGCATCCAAGTGGACTAAAATCAGTTTAGTCCACACGGGTGGGAAGCGAGCTGCAGTCACCATGTGATGTCCCACGAGAGGAAAAGCAGTCTGTGTAATGCACTGACCTTTCCATTTTAGGAAAAAGACTTCAGATCTGAACTTTAGTGAACCACTAGCTCATTTACTGAGCTCAAACCACACACACACATAAACACACACGGATGTGTCTTTACCAGGGTCCAGGGGCTGTTTTCACATAATTTAGACACAATCAAACCAAATTTTATTTGTATAGCCCAAAGTCACAAAACACATTTTGAGCTTTACAATCTGTACAGGGAGTGACACCCTCTGTCCTTAGACCCTCGGTTCAAGTGAGGAAAAACTTGCCCACAAAAAACCCTTTAACAGGGAAAAAAGGTGGAAGAAACATCAGGAAGAGCCACAGAGGAGGGATCCCTCTCCCAGGACGGACAGACGTGTAATGGATGTCACATGTACAGAACAATCAACACAAACATATTGTACAATTACAATGAATGATAAAAGCAGCAGTAAATCATTAACTAACCACAAACTGTAATGGAGATATGGTAGCAATAATGACGTCCACAGCAGCAGCCACGAGAACCTGCTGGACGAGAAAGCACAGAAACTCCGGGGAAGAAGTTTAGTTAGTATCATGCATTGATGGTAATGCTGATTGGAGAGAGAGAGAGAGAGAGAGAGAGAGAGAGAGAGAGAGAGAGAGAGAGAGAGAGAGAGAGAGAGAGAGAGAGAGAGAGAGAGAGAGAGAGAGAGAGAGAGAGAGAGAGAGAGAGAGAGAGAGAGAGAGAGACAGAGAGAGAGAGAGACAGAGACAGAGACAGAGACAGAGAGAGAGAGAGAGACCCTATCCCCAGATAATTGAGATGTTATGGCACCGCACAAGAAAAGCGAGTTGCATTTTGAAGTCTGTGACTGCTTGGTCCCTCCTGTACAGTAGCAGTAGATGGTGCAATGCAGGCTACCACAAGGCGTTGCAATCCGCTTTACAATTAGAAGACATGGGAAAAGACAAAAAAGAAGGAACTGTTCAGGAAACAGAAAAAGTGGCGCACTCCTTGTGAAAACTCAGCCAGAGATGGATTTTATTCTGGATTTTAAGACTGACCTATATCGGTGAGTACACGACCATAGTTTATGCCAAAATAAGTTCAATAAATTTGGTCTGTGGATCTATTGGCCAATCAATTTTCGTTTCATAAATCAGAAGAATTTGGCAATTCTTCTATTTGGCAGATCTAGTCAAAACTGAAAACAGAGGGCTTCGTCTCCAAAGTTTGTGTGTGTGTGTGAACAGATGCCTTCTACACTTTCTTACTGTCGGGGGACGAACCCGGGTCTCTGGTGTAGCAGGCAGAAGGGAAACCACAAGACCAAGGGATGGACTCAAATGCAGACAAGGCAGGTCAGTTCAGGGAATTTTACTGAGTCAAACAAACAAGGTTTCAACAAGGCAAAAAAGGCAGGCTCCGTTCTCAGTTTGGGAAGTGCAAAAGAAGTCCAGTAACAAAAAAGGTTCAAGCTCAGAAGTATTCAGAGACAGGATTCTTCACCAAACTAAGTTCACAAAAAAAGGTCCAAGGTCCATAAACACAAAATCAAGGAGTCAAAAAGGTACTTGAAAAAACACAGGAGAGACTTACACGATGTGCACACTTCAGGATGACAATTCCAAGACTGAGCACAGAACAAAAAACCAAGCAGGTATTTAAAGGAAGTCAGAACGAGGTACAGGTGGCGGTAATCAACATAACATCCAAACAAAGCATGACAGAACACAGAAATGGGCAAAATGGGGACATCTAGTGGTGAGTTCAGAGAATTGTCCCCAAAATCCTCACAGGATCTCTGGACGTTCCCACCCGGACGATCAGGGTGAGCCCGATGGAAGTCCGCAATGAGGTCCGCGTCGAGAATGTTCCGAGTCGGCACCCAGGACCTCTCCTCCCAGTCGACCAGATATTGCAGACCCCTCCCGACACGGCGAGAATCAAGCAGGCGATGAACTGTGTACACCGGCCCCCCATCCACCATCCTTGGAGCTGGCGGGTCCTTTGCGGGGGGAGCCAGAGGGCTGGTGACGACTGGGCGCAGGCGGGACACATGGAAGGTGGGGTTGATCCGCATGGACCGGGGGAGCTGCAGGCGGTAGGCCACGGGGTTGACCCTCCGAAGCACCTTGAAAGGCCCCACAAACCACGGAGCCAGCTTGCGCGACTCCACCCGTAGGAGAAGGTCATGTGAGGAGAGCCAGACTCGTTGCCCCGGGCGTAGGGATGGCGCAGGTCGGCGGTGGCGGTTGGCCTGGAGGCGGTATTGACATGCAGATCTCTGTAGGGCCGATCGGACCCTTCGCCACACACGTCTGCATCGTCTGACGAACCTCTGGGCTGATAGGACGGCCACTTCTGGTTCCTGACACGGGAAGAGCGGGGGCTGGAACCCGAACTGACATTCGAAAGGACTTAGACCTGTAGCAGAAGAGACGAGGGTATTGTGAGCATATTCGGCCCAGATGACATACCTGCTCCAGGTAGAGGGATTGCTGGAAGCAAGGCAACGGAGAGTGGTCTCCAGGTCCTGGTTAATTCTCTCCGTCTGTCCATTTGACTCGGGATGGAAACCAGAGGAGAGGCTGACTTTGGCTCCAACCAACTTGCAGAAGGCCCTCCAGAACTGAGAGGTGAACTGAGGGCCACGATCTGAGACCACATCCAAGGGTAGGCCAAAGGTCCTGAAAACATACTGGCAGACGATTTCTGCAGATTCTGGGGCAGAGGGAAGCTTGGGCAGAGGAACAAAACGACAAGCCTTAGAAAACCTGTCAACGATGACTAAAATTACTGTGTTACCCTCTGATGGTGGGAGGCCAGAGATGAAGTCCATGGAGATATGTGACCAGGGACAGCTGGGAATGGGCAAGGGATGGAGGAGACCTTGAGGAGCAGTGTGTGGGTTCTTATTCTGTGAACAGACAAGGCAAGCAGCTACAAAAGACTTAACATCAGCATTCATTCGGGGCCACCAGAACCGCCTGCTGAGGAGTTCTAGAGTTCTGCGGGAGCCAGGGTGGTTGGTGAGACGAGAAGAATGTCCCCACTGAAGGACTTGGCTTCGCACAGCAGATGGCACATAGAGGCGATTGGGAGGCCCGTCTCCAGGGTCAGGCTCCCTCTGCTGGGCGTCTTGCACCACTGTCTCAATTCCCCATCTTACTGGATCTTAGCAGGTGGGAGAATTGTGACAGGAGTTGGCTCTTCTGAAGACTTTTGGTGGAGCCTGGACAGAGCATCTGGTTTCTGGTTTTTAGAGCCTGGTCGATAGGACAGAATAAAATCAAAGCAGTTAAATAAAAGGGCCCACCTTGCCTGCCGAGGGTTGAGGCGCTTTGCTTCTTGTATATACTGCAGGTTTTAATGGTCTGTCCACACCACAAAAGGATTCTGGGCCCCCTCAAGCCAGTGACGCCACTCCTCTAGGGCCTTCTTGATCGCCAGGAGCTCTCAGTCCCCAACGTCATAATTCCTCTCGGCCTCTGAGAGTCGTGATGAGAAGAAGGCGCACGGATGGAGTTTGCCATTATCTCGCCTTTGGGACAGCACAGCACCCACGGCCACATCTGAGGCATCTACTTCCACAACAAAAAGGAAGACTGGGGTCAGGCAAGGTAAGTATTGGGGCAGAGGTGAACCTCACCTTCAGGTCCTTGAAAGCCTTCTCAGCCGCAACTGTCCAGGTAAAGGCACCAGATGTCTTCTTGGTCAGGTTGATCAGTGGGGCAGCCATAGTGCTGAAGTTCCTGATGAACTTGCGGTAGAAGTTGGAAAATCCGATGAAGCGTTGGACCTCCTTGACTGAAGTAGGTTGGGGCCACTCCTTCACTGCCTCTGACTTTCTGGGGTCCATATGGAGACTCCCATTCTCAAGGATGAAGCCCAGGAAGGATACCTTGGAGACATGGAACTCACTTCTCTGGCTTGACAAAAAGATTGTTGTTCAGGAGGCACTGGAGAACTGATCTAACATGATGTACATGTTCATGGAGAGATTTTGAGAAGATCAAAATGTCGCCCCCTGAAGCAGCTCAAAAGCAGTGGACATCAAGGGCAATGGATAGCGATTCCTAATGGTTACCTTATTCAGACCCCGGTAGTCGATGCACGGTCTGAGCCCACCGTCCTTCTTGCCAACAAAAAAGAAGCCAGCACCGGCAGGCGAGGTTGAAGGTCTGATGAGACCAGCTTCCAGAGACTCATTGATGTATGTCTCCATCGCCTGTGTCTCTGCTGGCGACAGAGAGAAGATGCGTCCTCTTGGAGGAGATGTTCCTGGCAAAAGATTAATGGCACAATCATAAGGTCTGTGAGGAGGTAGTGACGTGGCCCTGGTCTTGTTAAATACCTCACTCAGATCGTGATATTTGGCTGGGACTTGGGATAACTCGGGAGAACTTGGAGGTGTAGCAACTGGGGACTTGGGTCTCGGGAGGAGGCATGAGGACTTGCATGAGGACCCCATTCAACGATTTTTCCTGTCTACCAGTTGATATTGGGGCTATGGTGGGAAAGCCATGGAAAGCCTAGTACAACGGTAAACTCGGGAGAGGAGATGAGGTTAAACTGGATGTTTTCATGGTGACCGTCATTAGTAGACATATTAACAGTAGGGGTTAAGTGGGTCACAGTACCTTTTCCGAGGGGTCTTCCATCTAGCACTGTGACAGGAAGGGGGCGCTCGAGATTGGTTAGAGGGAGGCGAAGGCTTCTGGCCAGGGAGAAATCCATGAAGTTACCAGCAGCACCAGAGTCCACCAAAGCCCGCAGAGAGTGATGGTTTTGCCCCCAGGAGATGGTAATAGGGAGTTGCATGCAGGAGGACGACGCGTGAGGAGAGTTTGTTGCCCCAGTCACAGTTCTCCTCTTCCTGGACGAGGCTTGGCTTTTCCCACAAGCTCTGGACATGTAGATAGGAAGTGGCCCTGGACCCCACAGTAGAGGTAACATCGTTCCCTCATTCGACGACCCCTCTCGGCTTGAGAAAGACGCGATCCTCCAAGCTGCATTGGTTCCTCAGCAGGGGGCGGCTGCGAGAGACCTTGGGTAGGAGCTTCAAGGCCAGTGGACGAATCCCCGGATGGCTGTCGCCTACGGCGTCTCTCCCTCAGACGGTTGTCAAGCCGAATAGATTGGTCAATCAGGGTTTCCAAGTCCTCAGCTGGGTCTTTCGCAGCCAACTCATCTTTAATGCAGCCAGAGAGACCATGGCGGAAAGCTGCCATCAAGGCCGCCATATTCCACCCGCTCTCAGCCGCCAGGGTGCGGAAGAGGACAGCGTATTCAGCGACACTGGAGTTGCCTTGGCGTAGCTGGAACAGTCGGTTGGCTGCATCTCTGCCCCCCACAGGGTGGTCGAATACTCTGCGCATCTCCTCTGTGAATCTTGCATAGCTGGTGCATGCTCTGCCCTGCTGTTCCCAGATGGAGGTAGCCCATGCACGGGCCTTGTCAGTGAGCAGGACTATTATGTAGGCGATGCGGGAACGATCAGAGGGGAAGGAGGAGGGCTGTAGCTCAAAGGTCAGGGAGCACTGATTCAGGAATCCCCGGCAGTCTTTGGGATTCCCATCATACCTCTCTGGAGCAGGAAGCCTGGGCTCGGTGTGCGGGGTTCTGGGTGGGGCAGGACCAGTGGAAGGTGGAGAAAGTGCCAGGAGAGAAGAGATGTTCTGCTGAAGTTCTTGCAAGAGCTGCTCATGGCGGTGGTAGGCTGCCTCCTGTCCACGTAGACGGTTCTCATGACGAGAGACTGTTGCATCATGGCTGACCAATGCAGCATACATCTGCTCTATACTAGTGGGTGACCGGGCATGTTGAGCCGCATTTTGTAATAACGGTGCATTTTGTAATAAACGTCCAAAATGTAATAACTTTTTCATTTCATTTTGTAATAAAGCTGCATTTTGTAATAAACTGCCGCATTTTGTAATAAGTTATTACATTTTGACAAGATTATTACAAAATGCACTTGCAACTTTTTTATTTTCTAGAAAATGTAATAACATGGTGCATTACGTAATAACAATTCTAAAGCATAGTTTTTTTGTTTGTTAATTGTATTTTACTTTACTTTAAAGTATTTGTAAAAGCTAGGCCTATTATTGGTATCACTGTATTAGCCTAGTAGCAGTACTCAGCAATTACTATCAGTACACTATTCAAAGGTTGCATTAACAGAGAATATTATGTAAATTACAGATTTTTTTTTATTGGATACCAAAACCACACCAAGAATAGTTATAAACCATGTAGAGCTTTGAATTTGGCCACAAGTTATTGGCCTATATAATTCCAAACTTCAAATAGACAACTAAAGTTATATTCTGTCATACATAGATTTATTGGGCTACATAGCTCTAAGGGAAATTGCATAAAAAACAACAAAAGTCACTTTTGTATAAATTCATTGTTTAACAAACAACAATATTAGGTATTATTACGTAATGCACAATGTTATTACATTTCCTAGAAAATAAAGTTGCAAGTGCATTTTGTAATAATCTTGTCAAAATGTAATAACTTATTACATAATGCGGCAAAATTTGTTACAAAATGCGTTGGGGCAGTTTATTACAAAATGCGGCTTTATTACAAAATGCGGCTTTATTACAAAATGAAATGAAAAAGTTATTACATTTTGGACGTTTATTACAAAATGCACCGTTATTACAAAATGCGGCTCAACAGGGCATGAGCATCTCTCTCAGTTTCGGTTGCACTCATCTCTGCTGAGTCGTCTTCCATGGCTCAGTCTTGCTGTCAGGACGACCCGGGGGACGAACCCGGGTCTCTGGTGTAGCAGGCAGAAGGGAAACCACAAGACCAAGGGATGGACTCAAATGCAGAGAGAGGCAGACAAGGCAGGTCAGTTCAGGGAATTTTACTGAGTCAAACAAACAAGGTTTCAACAAGGCAAAAAAGGCAGGCTCCGATCTCAGTTTGGGAAGTGCAAAAGAAGTCCAGTAACAAAAAAGGTTCAAGCTCAGGGGTCCGTTTCACGAAGCAGGTTTATGGAAAACTCAGAGTCTGTTAACCCTGGAATCACAGAAACTCAGAGTTTTCCGTTTCACAAAGGAGGGTCAGTCAAACCAGGGAGAGAGGGGTAACTCTAACCTGTTTCACAAAGAGAGGTAACGTAACCTCGCGGTCAGTTGCCGTAGTAACATACTCCGTGACCCTAACCTGGTCGGGAGCAGGTTTTCCTGAAGAAACCTCGAGTTTCTCTCTGTCTCCGCCCACTTTCAGAGCCACACGCTCCTTTTGATTTCCTCATTCCTGCGCTGTCAGAACTCGCCGGCTGACAGATTTAAGTCATCCTCTAATTCCAGTAGGCAACGTTTGGTGTCAACTTTTTACCATGAACATGGCGTGTCCTTTTGACCGCGATCCCGTGGATGAATGTGCAGCAATCCTGCGCAGGGAATTAAATATCTGTCGGGAGAGAGCCCTCCCGGACAATTTTCTTTTTGAGCGGTACCGTTTTACTTCGCAGTCCATCATTTACGTACACAACCTCATCCGTCCGTACATTTCAAACATCACCAGTCGAGGGTCGGCCCGTGGCCTAGCGGGTTAAGCGACCGCCCCATGCATGGAGGCTACAGTCCTCATTGCAGCGGCTCCGGTTCGACTCCCATGGCGCTGCGTGATTTTGCCAATGGGAGTTTTTTGTATAATGTCGGAGATGCTGAGCACTTGATCAAGGCAACTGTATGCAGGGCGATCAGAAGAGTCTGCCGCGCCCTGAAAACGCTGTTACCCACATTTGCCATCTTCCCTGGACACAAACCTGTCAGGGCCATCAATGAAGAGTAGGATCCTTTAATATCAGGCTGTATTATGACATTGTGCTGCCACCTCAGAATTGGATTAGTAATTTTTATTTGTTTTAGGATTTCACAGTGTGATTGGCTGCATAGATGGCACGCACATCCCCATCACGGCTCCCTCACATAATGAGGCTGATTATGTGAAACTCCATTCACAGCATTAATGTGCAGGTACATGTAGACCAAGAAGTTTCACAGTGTTAAGCACTTCCTCATAGTTTAACTAATATCTGTCATTCTCTGCACTGTCAAGATCATATGTGATGCTGCACACATCATCTCCAATGTGGAGGCCAAGTGGCCTGGGTCTGTTCATGACTCAAGGATATACCACGAGTCAAACCTGAGTGCCAGACTGCAGCGTGGTGAGAAACCTGAAGGTTTGCAGTATAATTCCCTTGTCTCCCTCCTTTACAACACCCCATGCATCCACTCTACATCACAGGAAAGTTTGATGGCCTTCTGCTGGGTGACAGGGGTTACCCATGCCAACCAAGGCTGCTGACCCCTTACCCTGACCCTGAGCCAGGCCCCCAACAAAACTTCAACCGTGCTCACAGCAGGACGAGGGCCCAGGTGGAGATGACCATAGGCCTGCTGAAAGCCCGTTTCCAGTGCCTACGTCACCTCAGGGTGACCCCCGAGAGGGCCTGCGATATTATTGTGGCATGTGTTGTTCTACATAATATTGCTGTTTGAACAATGTTTTTATATTTCATCTTAAGTTGCTGCCAAGTGCGCTTCTCCCCCGCTGGATTGCACCTACATGAAATAAATTAATAGGCTCCATTCATGCAATTTGCCCTTCAGTAGTCATTGTGATTGCAAAATATTACATTTAAACTTACGCATTGACCTAAGCAGCAATGCTCTCCCACACCCTCTCCCTCTCTTTAGCAGCTGTTGCAGTGTTGCACTTCTTTCTTAAGACATGCTCAAAATCTCCATATGCAGTCATCAATATGTAAATAACTCCATTGGGGTGAAAAATGCTGCCCTCTTCCTGTCAGTTCCCCTGTTTAATCATTGAATCTGGGCTCTATTGATGTTGGCTTTAAATGTCTGCGGTGCACATGTTTAACTCCAGGTGAAACTACTCTGAGTTGATCAAACTACCTCAAATCAGCTGTTGTGAAACCGAAAACTCAGAGTTTCCTATCTCAGAGTAGATCAACTCAGAGTTAAGGATTTGACTCAGAGTTTGTTGAACCTTCTTTGTGAAACGGACCCCAGAAGTATTCAGAGACAGGATTCTTCACCAAACTAAGTTCACAAAAAAAAGGTCCAAGGTCCATAAACACAAAACCAAGGAGTCAAAAAGATACTTGAAAAAACACATGAGAGACTTACACGATGTGCACACTTCAGGATGACAATTCCAAGACTGAGCACAGAACAAAAAACCAGCAGGTATTTAAAGGGCGTCAGAACGAGGTACAGGTGGCAGTAATCAACATAACATCCAATCAAAATAAAGCATGACTGAGGTAAAGATGACACAGAAATGGGCAAAATGGCGACATCTAGTGGCGAGTTCAAAGAATTGTCCCAAAAAACCTCACACAATTCATGACATGGCCAATAACAAGACTAGAACAACAGGTGCAACACCATGTAGGCATAAATAACAACAACAACAACAACAACAACAATAATACTAACTAGAAAAATTTCTAAATAAATTTTGAGTGTATCTGATTCTTGCCCTGTCGCCCCCATGCATTAAATAGCTGTCAGCGTATCTTGTGTCTGTCAATGAGAGAGTTTTACAATTTTTTTTACAAACCCTAATGGTCAAAGGTCACCAAAATTATTGGGTCTCTCAAAGAAGTTGTAATGAGCGTGTCTTACAGGTTTGAAGTCAAAACATCAAACTCTTGCGAGAGATATGGCCTCACTTCCTGTTTGGCGGCATTGTTGCCAAAATGGCCACCAGATTTTGATGCAAACGCACACAGTCCTTTAGCAAATGTACTGGGATGTCTGAGAGTATCAGTCAGCACTGGAATCAAGGTTAAAGTCCAAAGCAATATGAAGATATGAGAAAAAATACATTTTGGCTGCTTATAGTGCCCCCTAATGGTTGAAGTTTGAAGTGAAAACATCAAACAGTTGTAGAGATATGGCCTCACTTTCTGTTTGGCGAAGTCACAGATGAGTTTGATTGGGTGCTAGTGGTAAACGGAAGTGAAATTTAAAAATCCATGTGATAACTTTATGCGGCTTCGTCTGAAGATTCTATGTGTCAAGTCTCGTCGAAATCGGACAATCTGAACCTGACCTGAAATGCTTTTTGAAGGTTTGTGATGAAATTCAAAATGGCAGAAAATCCAATCTGGCGCAAATTGACGTCATAGTGTGCGTTGATCTCATCTTGATCCAAGGATACCAGCTCTTACTTTGAAAGCCTTTTGTCTTGTGTGTATGTGTTTGTGTGTGTGGTCTTGAGTCTGTTAATCAGAGAGTTTTACAAAGTCTTTTATTTTGAAGGGACTCTTATTTTGAAAGACCTTTGTCTTATCTGTGCGTGTCCGTGTGTGTGTGTGTGTGTGTGTGTGGTGTTGTCTATTAATGAGAGTTTTACAAAGTCTTTTATTTTGAAGGGATTTTTATTTTGAAAGACTTTTGTCTTTGTCTGTGTCCGTGTGTCTGTGTGTGTGTGTGTGTGTTGCCAAGCAACCAGGGTGAGCTGCAGGTCAGGGCAATTAGTGACAACTGCAGATGCAGTCTGCAGATGCAGTCTCCCTCAGTGAAATACACAGAAAGTTTTTGAATGAAGCCTGACGAACAGGTGGCGAACGGTGTGTCGTATCCAAAAGCCAAAATAAGCGTGATCGGGGGCTTCTTGTCGACCAGTTTTGTGCCCAGCTTGAGAGCTAAATCTTAAAAACTTTGGCATTTATCATGTGGTAAAGAGCAGGTGGTCTCTGCCCTGGAAATTTCTCCTCTCAAATTACCATGGGAGTCTATTGGGCAGGAAATGGGTGTTGGTGGCGAATCTGTGTCTGTGTCTGATGCCAAAACTACTAAAAAATACTGACAGCTTCAGCAGTGGTATCTATGCGACGCCAACAACATTTTCCTACATTTCTAGCTATAAATGATTTCTGTAGCTTTACATTTGTGGCCGCAGTCGCAGTTTACAAATGTATTTTCCGACAAATTTTCTCTCTCCCTACACTCTAGCTATGACATCACGCACTCTAGCTCTCGAAAGTTCTTGCAATACACACCCATTCATTTTTTGCCGTGGTGTTTGGCGTATACTGGCAAAACCATTTGGAGAAACTCTTTGAAAATAACATTCTGATCGTGTCCTGGCCGAGCCGGTCGTTCTGATTCCTTGTGTGTGTATGTGCGACAAAAACTCTGGGAGCAGAAGCGAACTGAAGAAAACACAGAAGAAACGTAAGAATAACTAGTGCCTGACTCTGGCCCCGTCGCCCCCATGCACTATTATTGACACTGCTGACGAACATCAGCAACAGTGAAAATAGCCCCTCCCCCCTCTCCTCCCTCAGGCAGGCTTGAGGTTGCCAGCCAACCAGGGCCAACTGCTGGGCCCTAATCAGCAGAGCAGTTAGGAGCACCTGTTAGACTGTCAGTTGGAAATGCACAGAGAGAGAGAGAGAGAGAGAGAGAGAGAGAGAGAGAGAGAGAAACCAAATGAAGCCCCTGCGAAGAGGTGGTGAAATATGCCAAACGGTGTGTCGTATCCAAAAGCTGAAATAATCATGATCGGGGGCTTCTTGTCGACCACTTCTGTGCCCAGTTTGAGAGCTAGATGTTAAAAACTCTGGTCTGGGTCGTCAGGTAAAGAGCAGATGCTCCCTGGTGCTTCTGGTAATTTCTCCTCTCAAATTAACATGGGAGTATATTGGGCAGGAGATGGGTGTTGGTGGCGAATCTTTGTGTCTGACGCCAAAAGTATAATACTGACAGCTTCAGCAGTGGTATCTATGCGACGGCAACAAATTTTCCTATGTTTCTAGCTTTAAATGATTTCTGTAGCTTGACATTTGCGGCTGCAGTCACAGTTTACAAATTTATTTTTCAACAAATTTTTATCTCTCCCTACACTCTAGCTATGACATCACGCCCTCTAGCTCTCGAAAGTTCTCGCAATACACACCCATTCATTTTTTTGTGCTCTTTCAGGCACACTCAATAAGCCGGGTGGATAGTAAAGAGTGTGCTCTTACTTAATAATAATAATAATAATAATAATAAGAAGAAGCCGGGTGGATAGTAAAGAGTGTGCTCTTTCAGGCACACTCAATAAGCCGGGTAGATAGTAAAGAGTGTGCTCTTTCAGGCACACTCAATAATAAGAATAAGCCGGGTGGGGGGCGGCCCGTGGCGTAGCGGGTTAAGCGACCACCCCATGTATGGAGGCTACAGTCCTCGCTGCAGCGGCTCTGGTTCAACTCCCGCATCGGACGCCCATTTACTGCGTGTCACTCCCCCTCTCTCTGCTCTCTGTTTCCTGTCCATCTTCAGCTGCACTATCACAAAATGGCCAAAAAAAAAAAAGAATAAGCTGGGTGGATAGTAAAGAGTGTGCTCTTTCAGGCACACTCAATAATAATGACTTGTTGGAGCAGCCTGATAACAAAGAGTTACAATAGTCCAGCCTAGAAGTAACGAATGCATGGACTAGTTTTTCTGCATCTGCTTAAGACACGATGCGTCTGATTTTGTCAATGTTGCATAAGTGGAAGAATGCAGTCCTTGAAATTTGTTTTATGTGGACATTAAAGGACTAATCCTGATCAACAAACATATCCCTAAGGCATGCTTGTTAACTGATTGGTTTCATCAGGCTTGATCGATAAAAAGAATTGGGTTTCATCGACATAACAATGAAAATTAATGGAGTGATTCCTAATAATGTTCCCTAGAGGAAGCATATATAAACTGAAGTGGTCCTAGTACAGACCCTTGTGGGCCTCTGTGAAAAACTTCTGTATGCATGGAGGATTCATCAGTGACATGAACAAACTGAGATTGATCTAAGAAATTTGACTTAAACCAGCTTAGGGCAGTTCCTTTGATGCCAATTTGATGTTCCAGTCTCTGTAAAAGAATAAATAATTTTAAAAAATTAACAAATAATATTTGTGATTATGTTTTTTTTCCCCCCATAGCGGAGCTTTGCATTTGTATGTATTTTTCTTGTATTCCTGTGTGATAATCAAGTCAACTTGACATATGGGCAGAATTGAAATATTGTTTCCCTTATATCCCTGATGCAAACAAGCAATAAACATGAAATATAAAATATATACAAGTATAAAGACAGCTGATGTATGGCAAATATAAAAAGATATGAACACTGTAAATATGTCAAATATAAAAAATTTAGATGCAGATGTGCAGTGGCACAATGGAAAAGTATTAAAGCTAGAGGTTGCATGTCCTGTGATTTTCAGTGACAGCTGAAATACTGGTATGTACAAATGTGATCTGGGAAAACTGCCTATTGTTACAGTGTGACTGTTCCTGCTGCTCAAGGACAAGCTTTCAGCTGTTCCACAACTGTCAATGACAAAAAAGAGGAATATGAATCATCAGCACATTCACAGCTACCCCGCCATTATCAGGCTCCTCTTTCTCCTCTGGGTGCATGTCATCATAACGTACTTAAGCAGTGTCACACATCCGTCTGCTATGTATAGAGTCTGTTGTCAGAGCTGTGGAAACAAACTGAGAGTAGCCTCTCAGCTAGAATTTCATCATAAGAGGCATTCAGTCTCACTGGTAGCATGCAGTAAAACACCATGGATGTGCAGTATTTGTATGTCATGAAGATCCAGAGAAGTGATGGAGTCCAGCAACTGTTTACACCTCAGCCAGCAGCCAAGGAACTGCAAGCCACCTCAAAGCTTGAGAATCAACATTGACCACAGGTCTTTCATTGTGGAAAAAAACCTTCTGACTGAGAACTGTGAGTACTTCAGAGCATTGTTCCAGTCAGGAATGAGAGAGTGCCAACAGGAAGAGATCCACCTGCAATGTGTGGGGGTTCTGGGCTTTCTGGTCATGTTGCAGGTCCTTGATGGGGAGCAACCCATGGTGAACAGTGACCAGATTGTTGAAGCTATCGAGTGTGCAGCTTTTCTGCAGGTGCCGGCTCTCACCAAGCACCTGATCAATATTGTCAATTCTGAGAATTGCCTCCTCATGTACCACACAGCTTCCACCTATGGTGTATGGGAGCTTTCCCACAGTTCGGCCTTATTCATCAAAGATATGTACAATGAACTGAAGGAGGAAATTTGCACGTTACCTGACAAGCTGATAGAGTACATTGAGTCTCTTCTCCCAAGCTGCTACATGGCAGTTTGCAGCCACTCGCCCTCCACTGAGCTGCTGCAGGATCTCCAGAGGACTGTTTGCTATCTGGATGAAGATAATGGAGATTGGAAGGTTCTGACACATCTACCTCTAAGCACCAGCACCACCATGGCAGGTGTGGCTGTCCTGGAGAACAAACTTTATATAATTGGAGGAGTACACAATATAAGAAAGAATGTTGTAGAGACTGGTTTCTGTTACAACCCTACAACAAACACATGGTCCACTATCTGTGGCCCCAAGCTGCCACGCTACAACTTTACTCTGATAGGTCATGAGGGCTGCCTGTATGCCATAGGAGGTGAGTACAACATGAAGGTCATGTCATCTGTGGAGAGATACATGGTGTCTAATCAAAGCTGGAACTTTGTCTCCCCCCTGCCTTGCTCTGCAGCCTCAGTGGTGTCAACTATAGCCATGCACAGAGTCTTTATCTGTCTCTGGAAAGATAGGGGGACCACAGAAATACACAAGTATGTGCCTGAGCAGAACCAGTGGCTGCTGGTCACCACGCTCATCCGCCAACACAGTTATGCTCTTTACATGGTGGCCCATAAAGATAATCTTTATGTGATACGCAATGGACCATGTGATGACTTTTTAATGTGTGTGATTGACTGCTATAACCTGAGCTCAGGCCAGTGGACGGCCATGTGGGGCCAGTATGGGAACAATAAGGGCTGTCTTTTCACTGGTGTGGTCAGAGGAGACTCTGTGTTCACACTCAGCCAGCAGGTGACCACAGAGTACACTGTAGAGGATTATGCATGGAGAGTTAGGCGTGAGATGAAAGGGGTTGGAAGAATCGGCTCCATATACACATTTCTGATGAGGCTGCCTAAAGCCTCTATGTCCCTTGTGGGACACTCTCTGGACTGGACTCAGGACCAAATCCACAGAGACATCCCTGCCTATCCCAGATTGTCCCCACAATGCTCTGATAACCTGTGAGGGAGATCTGTGTGATAACCTGTATGTGCTGCTTTATTATCATTGTTTTGGACATAAGTAATAAGTCCAAAGAGGCAATATCAGAAACAAAATTAGGTAAAGAATAAACTCAAAACACAATATAATTTTAATAGTATAACTATTTACAGTCCAGTTTATTGTAGACATTTTATAATTGCTCTACTAATGGATATAATAAGAAATTCATTACAGATACAAAAACTAGACATGTATGAAAAAGCAGTAATACCTCAATCTGACATCTCCATGGTGCTTTTCACTTCAAGAGCATGGTCTAAGGACAGAGGGTGTCACTCCCTGTACAGATTGTAAAGCCCTCTGAGGCAAAATGTGTTTTGTGACTTTGGGCTATACAAATAAAATTTGATTTGATTTTGATTTGATTTGATATTGGACTGTTTTTACAACAATGACACAGATCATCTGTGGTTTCTCATTCAACTGCTCTACTCTGACCTATTCTATTGACAATTTGTCATATACGTTTGTTTTCTGTGTGCAGTGTGAAGGAGCCATTGTGTAAATTCTACATTGTATGATTATAAAGCCTGATTATGAACCCTTCACCTCACTCCCTTTGACCTCCAGAAAGATGTTTGTTATTAAGGTGATCTGTTGGCTTGTTTACAACTGCCCAACTGCTTCTATATATTTGTAGGAATGTCATATTTGTAGAGTAACTGATAAAAAATAATATATGGACATCACTATAATAACTAAAATAAAACCCATGTTGTCAAACTGGAATCATCTTTTAATCTTTATCACTGGTGTTTTGGTGATGTTAAATTGATTAAATGAGAATCTGTTCTGTTTAGGTTTAACCAAGCTGTTTGTTGGGTTTGTGGGAACCAAACTCTCTGATGGACACTGCTCATGTTTTCACAGAAAACAAGTGTGTAACATTTATTTCCCAGATGGATTAATTTAAAGGAACATGGTTAAATACGGCCATAACACAGAGACGAGAGAAGAATAAAAATACACTGCATTGGTATCATTGGTAACACATTTTTAATAAATCATAAATATAACACAAATATATCTACTCGCATCACCTTTCATCATCATTCAGCATCAACTTTTGTTGTTACGCAGATAATATAAATTAGATGACAATATGCAGTCTATGTAGTTACCAAAACAAATTGTGCAGCAGGAAAAACAGGTTCCAATGCCAGACTATGAACATAAACACTTTCAGCCAAGGCAATTTGGGCACATCATCATCATCATCAATATAAACACTGTCATCATCAATAATATTATCATCATTTCCAACATAATCACCATTGTCATTAATGTATCACATCCTAACCATCATAGTCATCATCATTATCATCCATAGAAATAAAATATATCAACAATAAAGTTGTGAATTTCACCATCCACCTTCATCTATATTTATCTGCCTTTATCAAGAAGAATTTCATATTTTCCTGCAGTAAATTACAAATTTTACGTTACAGTTGATTTATTTGTGTGTCTCTGTGTGTGTTTTTGATCTGCCATCATGCCACACGCATCATCAGCTCCTCCAATGCCCGTTCTCTGTGGTTTTCATGGATCAGCAGCACTTCTTTGATGGCATTCTGCTGGAAGCCCATCTCAATGAACTGACTGAGTAGGTGAAGAAACTCCTTCGCCTCATGAGGAAAATATGTTTTTATATCATTTTTGAAATAAAACTTACTCCATCAAATTAAAAGTGTGGTCTTGTTGCCTCTAAGAAGATGAAAAACAAGTATAATTAGTATAAGTTCACTGCATGTCTTACCTTTGTCTCACAGTTTTGAAACATTTCCAAAGCCTCTTCTACCTGGGCTTTATCATAACCCAACTGACACAGATGGTCACATGCCAACAGGTAACTCAAGATCTGCAAACATACACAGACATATTCATGAATATCAGGTTAAAAGCCAAAAGGAAATGAGTTACATTGTAACCTCTTGTTAAGTATGGAAACAATCACAACAATAAAACCATCTCTAGAATCACAACAATTCTCTCCTGCCCTGACTTTGAAAAAGTTATCCATGCATTAATATTCTCCAGACTTGATTACTGTAACTCCTTTCTGTCCAGCATAAATCACTCTCAAACAAAATGCAGCTGGATTCTTACTGGTTTTAACAGACAACAGCACATTACACAAATTTTTGTTTCTCCTCACTGGCTTCCTGTTTGTTTTAGAACTGATTTTAAGATTTACTGATCACCTTTAAAGCAAGCCTGGGTCTGGCTCCATGTTACATAGCAGACATGTTGACACCTTATCCTCACGTGGATCCCTTCTGGTTGTTCCCAAGTCGAAGCTCAAAACTAAAGGTGACCGGGCATTTGCTATCAGGGCCCCTTGACTTTGGACTGCCCTGCCTGAGGACATAAGGCTCACAGATTCACATTCGCACATTCATAAAAGGCAACAGTCCTGTACTTAGCATTTTAGTATACTGTTAAGCCGTATGCTCAGCATGTTACCACAGTCTGTAAAAGAAGAGAGTTATGTTGGTGTGCTGCTTGTTAGCCGGCAATCCTGTGAGCCAGGCTGGGAAAAGTTCTGGTTCTGTGAAAAGAACATAGCAGGAAACCAGGTTGGTCAATATGTTGTCTGTCAGCTGATCATTAAAGTGTTCTGTTGCTTCTTGTAAAGTCAGCTGGCAGACTTTGTGTGTGTCACAAAGCTAACTTATTTACTGTCAAAGAGTGGTGTACTAACTAGATATCTGATGGACAGGCATCTTTTGCTCAAGAGCTGAGCAAATGCTGAGGTTGTCTCTCTGAGATAGCTCATCAGCACAGTGAAATGCAATCTATGACTGCAGCGTAACCTGACCAGTATGAGAGAATTTACTCATTGTCATAACTTCATAGCTCTTTCCAACTGACAAACTGAGTAAATTGATTTAGTGAGTGTAACTGGGGTTAGCTGATCAGAAATGTTAAAAAAAAAAAAAACCTATGACACACACCAATGCATATTAGTGCTGCAGGATAATTTATGGACAAGTAAAGACAAGAAATGAAATGATAAAATTTGGAAACCAGTGTGTCCACCCATTCCTTTCTTTTTTAAGTAAAGAATGTGACTTCCCCATGCCCTCTTCGGCTGTGGAAACTCTGAGGTCTATTTTTACAGTGGGGCAGCTTAGTATACAGTATTTTGATTTGAGAGAGAGGGAGAGAGCGAGCGAGTGAGCAAGTGAGAGAGAGAGAGAGAGAGAGAGAGAGAGAGAGAGAGAGAGAGAGAGAGAGAGAGAGAGAGAGAGAAGAAAGAAAGAGAGAGAGAGAGAGAGAGAGAGAGAGAGAAAGAAAGAAAGACAGAAAGAGAGAGAGAGAGAGAGGGAGGGAGAGAGAGAGAGAGAGAGTGAGTTTTGGTATTGGTGAAGAGAGTCAAGGACCAATACAAAATAACATAATCCAACTGACACAGATGGCGGATCCACACAGGCTAACCTGTGCTACAGTGAAGAAGTGACCAAGTTGTTGATGACTAAGGTTCGCCCCCTATAAGATAAACGGGGCAGAATCCACTTCCACCTTTCCACGCAACCCTTAACCCTATCCACAGTGCCCTCCCAGTTCTTCTTAAGAAAAATGTCATCGCCCTAAAACACCCCAAGGTACTTAAACCCATCCCTTTTCCAGATCAAGCCACCTGGAAAACTGGGGGGCTGTCCGTTCCAGTGTCCCATCAATAAGGCGTCACTCTTCCCCCAATTTACTGTTGCAGATGAGAACCTGTTAAAAGTTTCAGTAAGACAAATAAAAGTGGTTGTTACAGTCAGGAAATGTCAGACCACTCACTACAGATTGAAGTTTGTGAAGCAAAGGTTCTATAGCCAAGGAATAAAGCATCCTTGACATAGCACAACCCTAACCCTAACACCTCTAAAACACCTCTTTAAAAGGGGAACTCAAACCAGTGGTGGGACACTCTCAATGTCCCTGTACATGGTTTTTATCATCGCTCTAAAGCCAGGGCTAAAACCAAAGGCATCTAATGTTTGCCAGAGGTACGCATATTTGACCCTGTCAAAAGCTTTTTGTTGGTCTAATGAAATCAAGCCAGCTTTAATGCCCTTTCAATGGAGAGAGATCCAGAAGATTGCAAACCAGAGCAATGTTACCAAAAATGGATCTCTGTGGTATACACTAAGTCTGGTCGATGTGTACAACTTGTCAATCAATCCCTGGTGCTTTACCATTGTCCATACTCATAAGTGCAGCATGGAGTTCATGAAGGGACAGAGGTTCATCCAAAGCAGTAGTGGCTGAGCTCTTGCCCAGTGTCTGAGAGCAGGCAGCGGATAAGTCTACCCTGCCCATTCTTCCTCTCCAGATTAAACAAAAACTTGGAGGGTGCATCCATCTGGGTGACACACTGAAACCTAGAACGCGCCAGGGCTCCCTGGGCTCTAGTACCCAACAGGTCAGACAACATGTTCTGTTTACGGTTAAGTGCTGTGGTATGTTCTTCACACTCAGTGGAAGCTCCAGCCCTTGCAGCTCAAGAATTTCCTTCTCAAGGACTGTTATCGTTCGAGCCATTTCTGCCGTTACATTCAGTGTGTACTTCTGACAAAGCTGTTTAATTTGTATTTTTCCACTCCCAACACTGCTGCAGGGAAAAACATGTCATTTTGTCCTTCCTAAAAGTTTCCACAAAGTGCTTATCATCTAATAAAGACCCACTGAAATGCCAATAGGCACTTTTGGGCTTAATTGGCTCCATAATTGCGCTGCAAATTACTGCACTGTGATCAGAGAAGCTAACAGGGGATATTTTGCATGATTTCACAGAACTTAAATGATGTCTAAAAACGTAAAGTCTATCCAATCTTGCAAGAGAGACATGAGTATCTCTGCTATGCACCCAAGTGTATTGTCTGGTCTTTTCTTGGAGATTTATCCAAACATCACAAAGGTCATTGGCTTCAGTTAGCTGTATAAGAGCCCCTTGAGAAGCAGAGTGGGGCTCTGAGTGGTTTCTATCCAAATTGTCATTTTCAGTGCAATTAAAATCACCACCCAAGAATAACAAGTCATCTGTACCTGCATTCTTCAAAAAACTCCTATTAACTACATTCAAAAACAGAACTCTCTCTGGACCCAGCGTAGGTGCATATATCGTCAGGAAGATCATGGTAGCGCCATCAAATTTGGCCACAACCTTTAAACATCGTCCCTTAACAATCTCATCCGCCTCATAATGAAGCGGCATAGAGGTCTTAGAAAAAAGCATAGCCACGCCCCCACTCACAGAGGACTTGTGAAGCAGCACAGACAAACCCTGCCACTCCCTCGTCCAGTCAATCTCATTGTCCCCATCACTGTGTTTCTTTCAGAGTCAACCAAGAAACTGAAACGTCACTTAGAAACATTTTCACCATGCAGCTGTTTTCAGATTTGACTAACCTTTGCCCGAAGCCGACAAAATTTAGGATTGGGCACCCTCCCTCACCCATAAAGTCGCATCTTTAACAAACTGTGGGAGATCAGGGAACATTGCTTCGAAGTTAACACCCCTTTCCCCTTTATGAGTTCTATGGAAAGTCAATATTTATTCAAACTTATAAACAGTGTTTGTTGCATCAGACTCTGTTTGTTTGTTGCAACACTCTGACCGGCTCGCAATTAGATTGTCTACATGCTCTGCCTGCTTAACAGGCTCGGAAGGTGACCAGCATTGGGTTCACATGAAATAGGTTTAGTAACTTTACAGTCGATTGACACAGGTCCAAAACCCATCTTATTCACCAGGGCAGCCCCCTCGTTAACGACATCGTCTTTGACAGACTCAGCTCCAGCCGACACACCCAGTCCCTGCTCCGCAGGCGCTCTCAGAGTTTCAATGGCCAGGGCATCTCTCACAGAGAAAACAAGACCACCATGAGGATCATTCCCAGGGGAGTCAGTCTCTGATGGACCAGCCGCCTCAGTAGATGCAGGGGGACATACAGACTCCGCCGCAGCCACTCCCTGCTCCGTGTTCGGTTAGAATTACCGGCGGCCCCTGCCTGCTCCTTAGGGCAGTCGCGCACCAAATGCCCAACTCCGCCGCAACCAAAACATTTCATTGCCACATTCGAGGTTACAAAAACTACATAGTCAAAACCCTTCATCTTTATCCAGCTTGCTTTGACCACGATTTAAGAGAGAGACAGAGAGATAGAGAGAGAGAACAAAACACTACAATACTTCAACCAATAATAATAATAATAATAAGAAGAAGAATATAAGAAATCAAAGAAATTACAGGTTTAGCATCAAAATCTGTGCAGATTTAAAGCAACATTGCATAGAAATAGGTATTTTTGCCATTTAGTTCCACCACTTTTCAATACCACTGTCATAAATAGGGACGGCAGTACATGTGCATTCATTATGATGTATCCGTTGTATTAGTTACATGATACAACTAGTGAGTGAGTCTACAACAATGATTACATTGCCCGTTTGTTCAGCTCAGGTTCTGGCACAACACCTACTCAACTTCTGGACAGCCCGTGCCCCAGGTCTGAAAACCTCCTCTTCCTGGTGGACACCTGTGATACAAACACTAACACTCCCATGGAACTAAGCTAGTCCGAGCAGCTACTGATAACACTGGCTACAGTTGACAAAAGTTAGTTTGTAGTTTGAAGACTGTAAGTCACAAAGAGTTGAGGCGTAACAGTTGGTGGACGTCCAGACAACCAGAGACAACATTTTCTCGATAAAATATGATCCAGTTTCACAAAATCGATGATTGAAAATAGGTGGATGAATTAGGGCTGCAAAAGGTTATGAACTTCTTGGAGGTGGTTGTACACAGGGCACAGAGTTTTATATTGCAGAAACAGATGTAGTGGCTTATTTAATGGTACAAGGGATATGCAATGTTGCTTTAAATAGTAACAGTTTCCTAGTAGTACATGCCAAAGTGCGCATGTGCTTATCCGGGCGTATCTTGTAAAAGGAGATAATAAAGGAAGCACTGAAGCTCCTTTCCTTAACAGTTAGAGAATTCTAACAGCTCTTATCATGGCAGCTATGTTAATACTTCCAGGTCATTTCACTTTGGAAGGTTCCTAAGTAAAATTGACTATTGAACCGCACCCTAAGTCTCCTGATTTTGTTCTTACGCCTGTCTGATTGCCTTTCTGGATTTTGAACCTTGAACCGAATTAACGAACTTGAGAACTGATGCCTGCATTTGTGTCCACCAGTCTTTGTGTGCTAGAAGTCAGCTAGCATCCAGTCAGCTCACCATGTACCTTGTAATTTTCATGGGTTCCTGTGGAGTTCACACCATGGCTCTTGACACATTTGGCAGTTTCAGCAGCCCAGCGTCTTGGCCTTTGTACGGCAAAGAACCACCAGTATGGCAAAAGAACCACTATACAAAACCAGTTGTCACCAGTTTTGTATGGTTCTCAGCTGGCAACCAGGCTGACAGCTGTTTCCAGTCAGCGGTCTAGCCAACAGCAGCTCCCAGTTTCCAGCCAATGGTCCAATCAGCCAAAGTTAATGTGTTGTATTTTAAAAACTCCACTATCTCACTATTATTTCAACCCCGTCACATGATATAAATATCGCCTAATCTATAACTTCAATAAAGTGTTCAACAGTCTGCAGCTACAGTCCAGGAGTAAAGAGTAATGGAGTAATGGTCAATGGTAATGTAATGGTCATGGGCTAATCTAGGGTCAATGTGGAGGACAGAGAGTAAAAAAAGGGTCCACGTGTGACATTAACTCACCTGTTCTGGGGTTTGCTGGCCCATTTTCTGCAGGGCATTGATGGCAGTATGAAGGGTGTAACCCTCTGCAGTGATGGCCCTCAGAAGCTCTCTCTCCTCCGGGCTCAGAGCTGACAGGAGCTCTGCAGAAGTCTCCAAACCAGAAGAGGGGAGACCGGGATAGGATGTGGTGTTTCTACAGGAATCTGGTCTGATGGAGTTCTAGGGAACAACAGGCTGTAATGAGTATGTATTTATACAGACAGAGACCAGCACTTCTTAGTCAGGTTGAATCTGATTTTAAGGTTCCTTCTGGAAAAGGTTCGACCTGAGATGCAGCTCTACTGAGAGAGACGTTTTATATACATATCATAATGGACCTCTTTTAATCTGTCTTTTCAGAGTGTAGATCCCTGAGAACATGTTAGAAATGTGAACTGAAAGAAGACATGGGTAACTCATTGTTAACTTGAATGTTAATACAGTTAATCTAATTCTGCTTTGTTTGGCACGGAGCGTGTGATATCATAGTGCACCATGCCCCTACCTGTTCCTGCTTCATGTGTGGAGATATGGCTCAGGAAAATGTAATGCCCTTGTTATGGGAATTTTTCAAAGGTGATCCTTCAATAAGATTTGAAGCATCAAAATTTAAATTGAATTTATTATTCTTGTACGAAAGAGCATTTAACAGTGCAACACACAAAAGGGGTTACAGAAAAAAAGGCTCCTTGACGAGCCTTGGCAGTTAGTTCTTATACATTGCCTTAATCGCTCGTTGCATAGATTCAACAAGGTACTAGAAACATTCCTCAGAGAGTTTCATCCATATTGACATTGTAAGAGCCATAATGACAATGTTAATAGTGTTTAACGGTTTAGTTGTAAAATGTTTGAAATGTTCCTTTAGTTGATTGTTGGTGACGTCACAGCCACTTAGACGTCAGACATGATTAAGCAGCCTAAGGAGCAACAAAGATTTTTTGATGGTTTGTTTAAGGTTGAATCTTGTAACTTTGTTTTTTGCTTTTAAAGTAAAGTTTCTTTTTAACAAGAGTTACATCGTCGGAAGATTCATTACCAGTCAAGCTCATTGCTGATGGGTTGCTTAATGGTGGCGGTGAAAAGGATAAACGGACTGATAGAAGATTGCCGCTACAGACATGATAGCATCACGCAGTTGTGTAGATTTATCGGCTGCACATCCATGATGTGAATCTCCCGTACCACCACATCCCAAAGGTGCTCTGTTGGATTGAGATCTAGTGACTGTGGAGGCCATTTGAGTACAGTGAACTGTCATTTTCAAGAAACCAGTCTGAGATGATTGGAGCTTTATGACATGGCGCATTATCCTGCTGGAAGTAGCCATCAGAAGATGGGTACACTGTGGTCATAAAGGGATGGACATGGTCAGCAGCAATACTCAGGTAGGCTGTGGCGTTGCAACGATGCTCAATTGGCACTAAGGGGCCCAAAGTGTGCCAAGAAAATATCCCCCACACCATTACACCATCACCACCTGCCTGAACCGCTGATACAAGGCAGGATGGATCCATGCTTTCATGTTGTTGACGGCAAATTCTGACCCTACCATCTGACTGTCGCAGCAGAAATCGAGACTCATCAGACCAGGCAACGTTTTTCCAACCTTCTATTGTCCAATTTTGGTGAGCCTGTGCGAACTATAGCCTCAGTTTCCTGTTCTTAGCTAGTGGCACCCGGTGTGGTCTTCTGCTGCTGTAGCCCATCTGCTTCAAGGTTCGACGTGTTGTACGTTCAGAGATGCTCTTCTGCATACCTTGGTTGTTACGAGTGGTTATAGTTTCTGTTGCCTTTCTATCAGCTCGAATCAGTCTGGCCAGTCTCCTCTGACCTCTGGCATCAACAAGGCTTTTTTCCCCAACAGAACTGTCGCTCACTGGATATTTTCTCTTTTTCGGACCATTCTCTGTAAACCCTAGAGATGGTTGTGTGTGAAAATCCCACTAGATCAGCAGTTTCTGAAATACTCAGACCAGCCTGTCTGACACCAACAACCATGCCACGTTCAAAGTCACTTAAATCACATCATCAATCTTTCTTCCCCATTCTGATGCTCGGTTTGAACTACAGCAGAACGTCTTGAGCATTTCTACATGCTTAAATGCATTAGGTTGCTGCCATGTGATTGGATGAGTAGAAATTTGCATTAACAAGCAGTTGGACAGGAATGCCTAATAAAGTGGCCAGTGAGTGTAGGTTGCTAAGAAATGGCGCCATCTGCTGGGTCCTATAGCCGACATGTCATTATTTGCATATTTACCCAGCAGATTAAACCATTTGTGAATGCATACTCATGAGGAAAATGATTGTAGAAATTGTTGATTAACGTGTACAGTATTAATAGGGGTAGAAAAGTATAATCATAAATATTTGGATAACAATTCCAGATTAATTAGATCCAGGCCCCTCTTGTGAATACTGTAATGGGAATATCTTTGGCTATTTTGTCAAATTTGACCCTATGAAAAAAAATGTGTTTGCTTCTTATGTTCTGTTTCAACAAACTCCTCCCAGAGACTTCATCTGATTGACTTAAAAACATGACCGACATGCATGTTTGTTATTTGTGAATTTGTGAAGTGAACTTGGGTGGTGGTGAGCTAAAACATTCTTTAAGACCATCAAATAAGGCCAACAGATGGATCATGGACCACATCTTTTATTCTTTAAACATGTTCTGCAGATTCTGATCATAGCCACATCATTAGTGAGATCATCTTTTCACTGGTACTGAGGGACAGGTTATCACCAGTGTTGATGAAGGTGGTCTTTCAACTGAAGTAATTTTCTGGCCCATCATCAAGCTTGCTCAGCTTTCCTGTCACTTGTTGGCTCTCTGGAAGGAACCTTGCAAGTTCTGTTGTAGTGCTGTGCAATAGAGTAATTGTGTGGCCCTGTGTCACTAGACGTCACGGCTTGAACTTGGATGTACTGTCTTGTAGAGCAAGATTTTTTTCCTGATACGAACTTGTAATACTTGGCAGGCTAATTATGAGTTTTTGGACTATCTTTCATCTGTCTTTCAGTATGAATAAATACGTGCGGCTCGCTATGCTATGACTTTGCTAAGTGTTTCACTGAACAGTTTTACTAAAAATCGCCAAAAACCACACCAAAAAATGAATGGGTGTGTATTGCAAGAATGTTCGCTGCTAGAGTGAGTGATGTCATCGCAAGAGTGGAGAGGGAGAGAAAAATTCATTGAAAATTGCGATTGTGGCCGTAAATGTCAAGCTACAGACATGGTTTACCACTGAAACGTAGGAAAATTTGTTGGGGTCACAGTGATAACACCGATGAAGCATCAGTGTTATCACTGTGACAGTGAGTGAGGTGAGAAGTATTATAGTTTTGGTGTCAGACACAAAGATTTGGCAGCAACACGCATCTCCTGCCCAATCTACTCCCATGTTAATTTGAGCAGTTAATTTGAGAAATTTCCAGAAGGAGCAGAGAGAGTTCTTTACCTGATGCTCCAGGCCAGAGTTTTTAACATTTAGCTCTGAAACTTGACACAGAACGGGTTGATAGGATGAGGATGCTCATCATTATTTCGGCTTTTGGATACGACACACTGTTTCAAGGTATTTTTTGCCATCTGACCCTGGTTGCTTGGCAACCTAAAGTCTGCCTTTGACCAACTTTGTTGAAGTCTCTGTATGTTATCAATGACTATCAAGACTACATTTTCAATGTTGGCCATTTTATCCTTCTCTCTCGCAGACACAAACAGACGCATAGATAGAGACAGACCAGCAGACACAAAGACAGACAGGACAAGCACACATGCAAGTGCGCATGCACACGCACAACAAAGATCTTTCAAAATAAGAGTACCTTCAAAATCAGCCCATTAAAAAGGCAATGACGACACAGCTTGTTGTATTAATACTGAATTTACTGAGCAGTGTCAATAATAATGTATGGGGGTGACAGGGCCAGAGTCAGGCACACTTTCTAATTTTCTTTAGAACATTTTCTAGTTTATTTTTTGTGTAGTGTCTTTTTTTTTAGGCAGAAATAACTTACAAAATGACCCCAGATGTTACATGCAGTGTTTCCATGTGCATATATATTCTTTGAAAATATTTTTTTTTTCCAACTTTAAACAATAGTTGTATTTTCATTGAAATAATATAAGATGATTTGGGTTTATGTTATGTTTAACTATGTTTGGACTCTTCTTATTCAGTGTTACAGTTATTTATGTATGCCAACAACAACTGATGGTCTTTGGTGATGTTTTATGCGTGTAAATAACCACAAAACCTAACCGAATCAAATACAAATTTCATGCACCAGACAGCAATGTTATGTATTCAAAATCCTTTTTAAATTTTAGCCAATGAATTGATCAGAATTCATTCCTCTGGCCACACCATGGTTCAACCAGAGACAGTAAATAAAAGAGATACTTCAGTGAAGAATCATTTCCTGTATTAGTGTGGTTTAGGCACTGCTGCCCACTGCAGACCAGCAGCAGATCCTAAGTCTGTTCACTCTAACAGGAGAAGTGAACATGAGCACAGGTTGAGTGATTCCTTCTCCTCAAAGTCACTGGAGTACTAACAAAAAATGAAGTTTTTCAGACAAATCAGGAGAAAATGAACTCTGTGCTGCTGAGTTGAGTCGGTCAGTCTGTTTTACCAAAGATGATATACAACAACTTGAAATGTTCAGCTCTTACCATATGTGTTGTGTTGTGGTTGTTCATGCTGGGGAGCTTTTCAACTGTTTTGGCCTTGGTGTTGAGGGTTCTGGTTTCGATGGCCCTGTTTGAGGATGGGCTCTTGGACTGGATGTCTTTGTTGGGATCATGTTGTTTGGGCGTGTCCAACACTGTGAGAGAGCACTGTCGCAGGTTCTTCCTGCACTGGTGTAGCAGGCTACTGAGGCAGGCCGAAGGGTTCAGAAGGTCCGGCACAAAGGCTCCCTGCGGTGTCCTCTGACCACGCTGACATAAAGCAGCAGCGCACTCTCCACCTGAGCAGGCTTTCACTGATAAACGTGTTGTGGCTTTTTCAGTGGCACTCTCTCCTTCATCCTCAGAGTCTGAGATGACAAACTTGCTGAGCAGGACTGCAGGGTTGAGGCTGTGGGAGCGCTGTCTTGGATTGGGCTCCCAGAAGTCAGAGCAATGGCGGCTGGCTAGGCGGCTCTGCTGTGGGCTGCTGAACATCATCCAATATGGTGGACAAGATGGCAGCACTCCTGATGTAGAGGAGTGCTGAGGCAATTGCTGGTTGGTGAAGCCACTCTGCAGCCCAGTTATCACCCATTTCTCCAGACTGAACTCATACTGTATATAGATAAATACCATGTTAGTGTGCTACATAACTTTCTCTTTTCTCTGATCTCATATCATTGTTGTAACATTTTAGCTATGTTAGCATGGTGGCTGCATTCCAAGAAATCAATTTGTTGATCAAGTACTGGTCTGAAGTGAATCTTAACATTTCCATTGTGATGATCTTGACTTTTCATTACAGGTCATCACCACCTTAAAGTCTTCAAATGCTCAACACTAGCTCATGGTGACATATCTAAACAATCATGCTAGCAGATAGCAGTTTCTTGGTCTTGTTATTCTTAGTTTGGTGTATAAGCATTCATTTACCATCAACAAATTAAACTAACAAACAGCTGAGGCTGATGGAAATGTAATGACAAGTAGATATGCAAGTCTTAAATTTTCAGCTGCATCAAAACAGTTGTTTTATTATACTGGCCTTAACTGGGGATGTGCTCCCCTGCTGTCTCTTTACTGTGCAACACAGTCATCCCCTTGAGTACAGTTCATTTATTTATTTATTGTACTTTTTTGTTAAAAGGAAAAATGTTAAATAAAAATATTGTTTAAGAAAGGTTTTTTTTTTTTAAATTTGGCAGTAGAAACAACACAACATTGACTTATCATCACCTTTTAACTTGATATAGTGAATATGTCAATCATTGCTTATTTACAAATCCAGTAGTCACAGAACAACATGATCATGATTGTCTAAGTACTGCATTTATCTCTTTATTAGATTCAATTGGCTTTGTCAGGGTGTAAATAAACCGACTCATTGAAATTGATCATCTAATAGTCTATCCACAGAATCCTCTTCTGACCATTATAAATGAGGTTCAAGTTCATATTACTGGACTATAAGCCTTTTGGCACAAATTCCTACAGCAGATGTTTATCTGACAGTGCTATAGCCAAATTTAGTGATTCCTTCAGTGTTGAATTCAATGCCATGTCTCAATGTAGCAGAGGACTTGTTAAGTGTGCCTGAAAGCACACACTATATACTATCCACCGCGCTTATTCTTCTGAGCCTTCTTCTTATTATTATTTTTACGCCCACTTTTTGGCTCGCTTTTCTTCCCAGAGTTTTTGTCACACATACACAAGTTGTCAAATCGACTGCTATGTCTTTTCTAAGAGTTTGAATGGTTTTGCCAGAAAATGCCCATAAAAGAATGAATGGGTGTGTATTGCAAAAAATAAATAAATAAATAAATTTGTAAATTGCGATTGTGGCTGCAAATGTCAAGCTACAGAAATCATTTCTAGCTAGAAACGTAGGAAAATTTGTCAAGACGCAAAGATTTGGCAGCAACACCCATTTCCTGCCCAATCTACTCCCATGTTAATTTGAGAAGAGAAACTTCCACATGGCGGGGAGTACCTGCTCTTTACCTGACTGGCCAGGAAAAAGTTTATACGAGAACATAAGTTTTGCAAGAACATCGGCAAGGAACTGTTACTGTTACTCTCTGTTTACTATAGCATAAGATTGTTTTTGGATGGTAAATACTGCAGGGACCAAAACGGCCTTTTGAAAAAGTGCAGGGGACATGTCCCTGTAAATGAATGAAGCTCTGTACAGTAGTTAGCAAGAATGTGGTTTCAGGAGAGAGAGCAGCAGGCTCACACAGTACAGGTGTGCCACAAACTGAATATACACATACACACAGATCACACTCACTTCTGTCTCCTGCAGTATGGTGAGATAATCAGGGACAAAAACTTTGACATCTTCTTTGGCTTCTTGTGAAGCACCCTGTGGCATCCTCAGAGGGACATCGTCCATACTGCAAAGTTCACTGAGAGACACAAACACACAGTTTGATTTAGGTTTGACCTATTCTTCATACCATTCACCAATAATGAAATTTTATTTATATAACAAAAGTTATCTCATGACACTTTCCATACTGTACTCTTTATAATATTATTTACAGAGACCAACAATTCCACCACCCTTTGACCCAATTCTGGCTAATGTATGTGTCCTATTTTAACGAACTCCTTCCAGGAATTTCATCCAATCTAATTGAAACTTGGTGTGTGTGTTCTTAAGGCCTTGACTATGAAAAGTTATCAAAATTGAAATTGAAAAAAATTGAAAAATGAATTTGGCTGAAACGGTGTGGGTGTGGCTATCTTGTCAAATTTGAGCTTATGAGAAAAATGTGTTTGCTTCTTATATTCTGTTTTAACAAACTCCTCCCAGGGACTTCATCTGATTGACTTAAAACCTGCCCGACGTGCACACATGCCAAAGTGTGCACAAGTGTGATGGTGTGTTCAACACTTGCGTCTTTAATTTTAATTGTTATTGTAGGATCTGCTAGAGGATGTGAATGCAGCACCACAGTGTATCACTACTAGGTTTATGACTGAGACCAATTAGCTGATATACCATACATCACAGCAACAATGATCATGGAAATGCCAAAATTCATTCAGACAGATTGAAGAAGTGGCTGACACAGAAGCACTGATCATGGCAACACAAGAACAGGCACTGCTCATCCGTTTATTGCCACTCTGGTCAGCACCAGCTTTTGTTAGCATTAGTTTAGTAAGATTTAGGGGAATCTATTTGCAGAATGCCAAGATGACAATGCCAGGATTCGTCTGGCTCACATTGTAAATGAGTGGTTCAGGGAGTATGAGACCTTTTAACATATGGACTGGCCACCACAGAGTGCAGAACTGACCTCAGCCCCATTGAGAATCTTTGGGAAGAAGACTTTGCTCAGCGGTGTGACTCTCCCATCATTCCTATAAGATCTTGGGAGAAAATTAATGAAATTGTGGATGGAAATAAATATTATGACATTGCAGAAGCTTATCAAAACAATACCACTGCAAATGTGTGCCATCCTCGAAGCTAAAGGTAGTCCAAGGGAATATCAGGGTGTGACTTTTTTATGGTCGGGCAGTGTATATAGCTTTCACGGTTTCCATGAGTTCTGGCACAAATTCCTGCTAATGACATGCATAGCATTACAAATTACAGCCGCAAATTTAAATGAATTTGACAGTATTGTGAAATAGTCGAAGATACAATGATAATATATAACCCCAGTCCCATGGAGCTAGGAAAAATTGAATGACAAATAATTGGGGTGCTGTAGTACAGTGGGATGGGGTGCCTCCATTAAGGTTTAAGAAGTAACACAAAATTGAGTACTTCCCCTCTAAAAAGTTCAAAATAAATGTTTTTAAATGTTTTAAAATGTTTAAATGTTATATTTATTATATAACATGTAATATTAATTATATTATATTATTATTATATTATATAACATGTAATATTAATTATGTAATAGTATTACCCTGGTAAGTACAACTCAGGATTTAGCGGAAACAAGAACAATAATTATTTATTACAAAATTGCGGACTGGATTTTCAAATTAGTCAAATAGTTCACTGTTGACATTTAAGTATGCATTCACACAGGCCGAAAACAAATGGCCGTTTCACTGGGTTTTAACCAGCATAAACAAAAGCACGTGCAGGGTTAATGGTGTACTCATGAGTCCAGCAAGAGTCAGAGATTGACTCCTGTCTGCTCCGGAACGACAGCGTACTCCGCCGTCCGCCAACTCACACATAATCCATTTGTGATGCGCACTGGTGTGGTTCCGCCAGCACGAGATCTCGCACATTCCCACATAATCGCGATATTGCCGATTGTAGTCTCTTTGACTCCTGCAATTCCACGCTACATCTTTTTTGCTAGTGTCCTTATAAAAAGGATGTGAGGTGTCATAAATTATACATTGATTTTGGACCTCCAGAATCAACTTCTCCTCATCCATGGTGTCAACGAGGTGAAAAGACACCTGAAAACCTCCGACTGGTTGACTTGTTCTTGTAATGAACCCAATCTGCGGAGAACACGGAGTGAAAATCATTTTATTTTGTATTTTGTAGCTGATTTCCTTCCCTACACAATCTGCTCTGCTGAATTTATGCACCGTGCTTCGGCGTCCGGGGAAAGTAGAAGCTCTGCGTATGTGTTGCGGAGGATTGTCGGACGCCACAGTCGTTACGGAGCCGTGTCGCAGTGGATCCAGAGACTGTGTGAGCTGACACATTGACTAAAGTTGAAACGTATCTGCCCTGCCGCTGTAGCGGAGCGGTTCTGGAGTCGTTCTGCATGCTGTCTAAGATGAAAGACAGGCAAAAGGCGAGGTGCAGTTTCAGCGGCAAGAAAATGGAGTGCAGCAACACAGCGCGGTGAACCACGTGCAAGTACAGCAGCTACAGTCTTCCGCCAAAGGTCCAGGGCTCTCACGGTCCTCACTCTCTCCCTCTTATGGCAAATGTCTGGTCCTGAATCACATAATTCCTCTCAGTAACTTAGTTACAGACTTATTCATGGCGAAAAACCAACAGTAGGTCTTAAACAAATTAGCAATAGCTAACTGCAATGCTAACTAACAATAGCTAACTGCAATGCAGAATTAACCATGGGAAAGTCTATGAGCAGGCTAAGCTAAAGGCTAGCAGTGATTAGCAATTCAGCTTGTCTGTAACACATTACACAACAGCACTGAGTACATTTAAACACATGAATTTACCTCTGGTAGCTTCTCAGAGTTCTGACACATAAACCACAGGACGACTCTCCATCCGTCCTGGGAGTTAGGAGTATTTTTACAGTTTACGGCTATCCAGCTCTGACGCTGATAATGCAGCCTCTGCTGTCGCTAATGTGCAGCGGCATATAGGTGATGCTAAGCCCCTCCAATGACCAACACACCAATGCTAATATCTGTATATGAATGCATGAAAATAATAGCCACAGGGCTACAAATATGACCCCAAAAACTCTGATGACAACATGGCTAGAACATGTATTAATATTGGAGAGGTTGTTTGCCTTTACCCAGAGACATTTTCTTCATTTGCAACATCAGCTTTTGTCCCGTGACTAGCAGGCTGTGAGAAGGGTCAAATGAATTAGACAGAGTGACTCATTATGAACAAGACAGCTGCAGCAACGACTAATGCCACTCAAACACCCAATCAGCATGCTCCCTCTCCATGACATTCTTTACACTGTAACGTTGTCTGCAGACAAACAGACCTAGTCCACTTAAAGAGAGAATGATGGATAAAAGGTAAAGTACAGTCACATATAATTAATTTGACTTTGTGCACATGCACACATAATAAAAACATGTTTGACTATGAGTACAAGATTGGAAGGAAAGATAATCACAGCTTTGTTCCAGTAACACAACACCAACAAGCCAGATGGTCCAGTACTAATGATAGCAGAGAGAACACATGCTCTTTAAGCTCAGTATGTTGCCTCTAAAGTGTCAAACACATTGCATCGTAATACTATTAGACAAACAACATGTATCAGTAACAGTGTATGTGGCCAGTTACAAGTAGCCCAGTTGAGGCCTGTATAAGACTTAACTTAAGAAAAATGTAAAACGGCGTCCTTATGAACAAATACTGAATATTCTTTCATTTTATGTTTTATACTGTAAGACTTGCAAAAACAAACAACCTGAAAAAAAACATACAAATCTGAAAATATTGAAGCTTTTCCTGAATAAAAAGAAAGGTTCTAGCTTAGTGTTGGGAGCTTTAATAGTGTCATAGTTGACAAGGCGAGTTTGCAAAGCACTTTGCAACATTACAACAATATTGTTTTAAAAATTTGCTGTAAATTTATAATAATTATTTAACTTTGTTAGAGTGCAAGTGTGTTAAAATGTGAAATAACGGTTGCCTAAATGCTTCAAATGCAAACAAGTTACGAACATTCAACATCTTGTAATTGCCAGTTCACCAAAACAATCTCCAGGTTTAATCAGTAAGTGAGTAATGTTTTCCTAGAAATACTGAAACTCTAGAATTGAATGTTGTAATAAAGAAATGTCAGCCTACCTATGCTGCGGTGGAGCTGCAATCAGATTCTCAGGTGTGTCCTCTCTGTTATGTGTATGAAGCTGAGACTTGGACTGCATGTTAAATTGAGAGCCATCTGGAGCACTAATCTACTGACCCACAATAATCTGCATCAGCTGATTCACTGTCCACACACACACACACACACACACACACACACACACACACACACACACACACACACACACACACACACACACACACACACACACACACACACACACACACACACACACACACACACACACACAGAGGAAGTCAGTAGAGAACAGTAAAAAAAACTGACGTTAGTGTTAAAACAGTTGAGTATTATTCTCAAATTTATTATGATTATTCACCTTATACACTCACTCTTGATGATTCTCACTCACACACACAATTTGACTCCCTAGCTCCCTGCAGCAAACACAGCAAGAACCTAGCTGAATTTGTAGAGACTAAAACAGAGCTAGTAAGATCAATAAAAATGGAAAATCATACAAAATACAATGGATTTCTATAATTTTGTACAGAACAGAGTCACCGGAACCTGGTGGACGGACACACACACACACACACACACACACACAGTGCACAGAGGAAGTCAGTAGAGAACAGTAAAAAAAACTGACGTTAGTGTTAAAACAGTTGAGTATTATTCTCAAATTTATTATGATTATTCACCTTATACGCTCACTCTTGATGATTCTCACTCACACACACAATTTGACTCCCTAGCTCCCTGCAGCAAACACAGCAAGAACCTAGCTGAATTTGTAGAGACTAAAACAGAGCTAGTAAGATCAATAAAAATGGAAAATCATACAAAATACAATGGATTTCTATAATTTTGTACAGAACAGAGTCACCGGAACCTGGGGGGAGGGGGGGGGGTGCGCTGCCTGTGGAGGTTTGACCGATCTGAGTGTCTAATTGGCAGCCAGAGCATGACGTGGGGCTCCGTTTTCCCAAAAGATGAATCGTTCACCTTCCAATTGGTTTGCATTTATAGTATAGAAGTTTATAGTATAGAAGTTTATAGTACAGAGTGTTGGACATCAGGCACTACTTGACATCACATACAGTGAGTTGGGCGGTGTCTGACTTAGTGTCAGCGGTGTGCAGAGCAGAGGCCCAGGCAGGACCTGACGGGGGTTCTGGCAGGATCCAGCTCTCAGGAACAGGAGTACCATCAGGATGATCTGAGGCAACCACAAACACATCCCACTCTCGCCTGAAAGAAAACCATATCGTGTTAATATATCACCCACAAGTTCATTTCAATTTCATCATGGTAGCAGAAGTATGAGCCGTAAGATGCCTTTCATTTCAACATGTACAGCAGGAAATTCACAGGTCGCATTAATAAATTCTTATCATGGGTTTTAATTGTTATTACACAGAAAAGATTAACCTGATTTGCAGTAAAGTGTGCAGTGAGTGTTCAGCCTGGGTGTAATACTCTCTGAAGGGCTGCAGAACAGAATCAACTGAAGGTTCGTCTGTGAAATAAACAGGGGGAACTAATAACCAACAATATTCTACAAAGCATACACATTTTTCATTTAATCATACTATGTTAAACAAAGGACAAATGCTATCCTTTTGCTGTGAGGTCTTACCTCCAAACAACATGATGTCCACTGTGTGCTTCCTGTGCAGCAGTCTCTCCCTCTCCTTCTTCACCTGTTTCTCATTTTCTCTTCTCTTCTCCTTCTCCTGTTCTCCTTCAAGCATCACCATCAGAGCTTTCTCCTCTGCTGAGTAAACTGCTGTCCTCCTAATCAACACACACCTCAGCTGCTGCAGCTGGCTGTTGAAAGATTCTTCACATTCTTGCTCAGTGATGATACCTGCAGATCACACACATCATACATTGTCATAATCCTATCTGTAATGTTTTACCAAAAACAGAACTGCATGAATGACCATCCCTTATGTCATTCTACTAAACTGGAAGAATCTTCCACAGAGAGTGTGCTAGCACTCCCACCACTAACAGCTGTTCTTAAATACAGTTTGTCCATACTTCAATGTATGAAAACCCCATCAACTTCACAGTGCCATGGAACCTGATATATGTTTAGACTGCTTTGCTCCCATTAACCTTCAGCAACTAACTTCAGCCAGGTCTCTTTGACTTCATCCAATGAGGCTGCTCAAATAAGTCTTACAGATAGTATTTCTTTCTTTTTTTTTTTTCTGTCAGGATATGTGCTATTTAATGGACATATGTATCAAGATGGCGCTGCGTGAGTGGCCGCTTGTCACAGCAGCTCCAGACTTTCCTTACACTTTTTAGTGTTTTTAAGTGGTTTTATTGTATTTTTGTTGCTTCTATTTTGTCCCTTCGACACTTTTAAGCAAGTGTGCAGCTATGAATGTTCACCTTGTAACACTTATACCTTGCCTCATGCTATTTTTTGTACTTTTTGGCATGGCTGAGGGAAACCCATTCATCCACGGCCCCCCATTCAACCATGGCTCCACTGTTTACACCCAGGATCAGCTGTTAGCCCTGAGCCACACACCACCTTACTGTGTGGAGCGGCCGGAGATCCCAGAGGAGCTACGGAGAAAGAGAATAGGATGCAGAACGGGACTGAAGCACAGAGATCAGAAAAGACAAAGGACATATAAACCATGTTTACCATCTACCATGGACCTCTTCACCCTCTACACCTCGGACTTCACCCACTGCTACATCCAAAAGTTCTCTGATGACACAGCCGTTGTTGGATGTGCCTCACCTGATCTTGTTGTACTTTCTGTTTTCTGTCTCTGTTCCTACTTCTCAATTACCCACCACTCATTGTGGCTCTATGTTTATGGTTATGTTTATCTCTATTTTTTATTTTTTATTATCTGTACTTATATTTCCATTCTGTTACAATGTGCAATATTACTTATATCATGGTCACTTTACCTTTGCAATATTATTTATATTATGTTCACTTTACCATACAACATTACATAATATTGCATATATGTATTTGCATAATATTGCATAATATTACAATATCACTTATATCTTGGTTATTACTTTTGCAATATCATTCATATCATGGCACTATTTTTGAAATATCATTTATATCATGTTACTATTTTTGGGCCTTGATGCCCCGCCCGCACTGCCCCAGTTTGTTTTGCAGTTTTCTAGTCTGCCTCTTTCCAGTCAACACAGCTTTAACACCTGCGTCTTTTGAGGAAAAAAAGCGTGTTTTGATGACATTCATCATCACTGGTGGGTTTGATTCGAGCCTGGCATGAGCCGCTTGGACAGGCTATAATGACACTTCATCAAACGCACCCCCACTCTCTTGTGTCCGCGTCCGATAGGCTGTGACGTTGGGTCCGAGACTGACGTGAGGAGAGGAAAAATCACCAGGACTGAGGTCAGACAGTGTGTTAAATTAGTGAACGAATAAGAGGAATTTCAACATATGTGAGTTAAGATTAAATTGCGTGTACAGTAACGTTATATCAGTACGTTGACCCAGTTTTAACGTACCAACCATAGCCTGTAACATTAACCTCAACAAACGCTTGTTAGCTTGCTGTCAAGTTTTTCCCTTTGTAGAGCTGCTGGTTCCTGTTGTAACGTGTCTTTTTTACGTATTTATGATCTTGGTGTTGCTGCTTGGGTAAATTACAGTTGGTTGATGTGTGCTGGCTGCAGATTATGTAGTCGCTTTACATAATCTGTTTGCAATAGTGAAGTTCAGTAGAAAAGGGCAGGAAAGTTGGGAGAAAGGATGTAATGATGCAACATAGGTTAATTCTTCATTCGTGTTCCATATTTTGGTGATTTTCACAGCCCTCCTAGTGGCGACAGAAAAGATCACTTTTACGAGATAACGTCCAGCTCGGAAAATATTGACCATATCCACCTCAAACTAGATGTGGATGTTGGTGCTGAAATCTGAGAAATAATTTCAACTTTTCATCAGAGGGCGTGGCCGTGACGGTGTGTCAATGTCAAAGGTGCCGACTTTTTCGATAAAAAATGGAACTCCATTGACTTTTTGGCTGATTTTCAGGCAAAAGTGTTGGGCTTTCATACAATTTGTCAGAGCTGTCTCAAACTTGTGGTTATGAAGAAGAATATTAAGCACATTTCGGCTGCATAATTAATTATGAGACGGGGCGAAATCGCTCTATAGCGTCCTCTTGAATTTTTCTTTGAGGCAGCCCCGCCACAGTTTTAGACACAGAGTTATGAAACCTCTGCCATATTGTAGACAATGACATGACCTGCAAAAAAGTCTCTTGGAGCAATGGGTAAAATGAACTGGAAGCGAGATATTTAAGAATGGTGTTTCAGGCTGGCTGAGAAGGGGTCATATTTGAACTCCTCCTCCTCAGGATTTTGTCCAATTGACTTCAAATTTGGTAGATGTGTTCATGTAGACTTCCTCAGTAAATCAGTCCATCAAATTTGACCCTTTGATACAACATTCAAACTCCATTGACTTTTTTGGCTGGTTTTTAAGGCAAAGCTGTTGTGCTTTCGTATACTTTCTCAGAGCTGTCTGAAACTTTTTGTGTTTGTTAAGACCAATATTATGCACATTTCAGTTGCATAAATAATTAGCAGGCAGGGCGAAATCGCTCTATAGCGCCCCCTTGAATTTTTCTTTGAGGCAGCCCCGCCACAGTTTTTGACACAGAGTTATGAAACCACAGTGAATCACTACTAGGCTTATGACTGAGACCAATTAGCTGATATACCATACATCACAGCAACAGTGATCCTAGAAATTCCAAAATTCATTCAGACAGATTGAAGAAGTGGCTGACACAGAAGCACTGATCATGGCAACACAAGAACAGGCACTCAGTAGGTTGTGCAAAGATGCTCCTGAGACACGAGCTCCTTGCTCACCCGTTTATTGCCACTCTGGTCAGCACCAGCTTTTGTTAGTTAGTTTTTTTATTTTATCAATAAATAAAGATCCAATGTGTAAGATTTAAGAGAATCTATTTGCAGAATAGAAAAAATATATATAAATTCATAAGTATGTTACTATGTGAGTATATCACCTGAAAAGAAGAATCATTTTTTCATTACTTTAGAATGAATGAAGAAAAATGTGTTTGCTTCTTATGTTCTGTTTTAACAAACTCCTCCCAGAGACTTCATCTGATTGACTCAAAACTTGCCCGACGTGCACACATGTGTGAGGGCCCATTCAATGCCGCTTGTGGCTTTAATTGATGTTTATAATTAAAAAAAATACTAAAGGCATCATAGGCCGCAATATACATGGGCTTTCACTAAATGAAAATAAAAAATGAATGAATAGAAATTCGACCAACTATATAAGGGAATGCTGGAAAAAGAAAGCCAATATTACAATCCCAGAGGATTTGTGGCTTCAAATATAGGAGACTCAGTCTACCTCTACTAACTCTTTGTTTTTTTTTGTTTTTTTCCAGGGATTTCTGCTGGAAAAAACCTTACTTGCTTCTTTTTCATTACCCCCAACCAAAAATCCAAATTTAGTGGGCATCTGCACTCCTGCTGGAAGGAATATGTATGATCAGAGATCATATTTCTCCCAGTACTCTGCCACCTATAAAATCCAGGATAGAATTTAAAATCTGTATCCTCTCCTCCAAAGAGTTTCATGGACAGGTCTTAAATTGTAATTGGTATTTATATAACACATTAATCCATTCACCAATTAAAAAAAAAAGATTTTTAAGTTTCTGTGTAAGGAATAACAGGACGTCTGGCCCACAGTACTCACATAAGGTGCCATGGGGCTTGTTACCTTTCCTCGATGCTGCCTCTTTCCTCAGTCTGCGGAGTTTCTCCAAAGATCTCATGACATCCTGCATCCTCTTCACATCTGCCTGCTTCTTCCTCACCTCAGCAAGAACAGTGTCTGCAGCCAGCTTCAGCTCCTGCTCCTGGTGCACAATAAACAACAGACCATTCATCATCTTCTTCTGCAGTTCTTCCCCTCATCATCATTTTGTGACAAAATAAAGCTCGAGTTCCACACTGATCGTGTCATTCTGTCAGAGCATAAGATGAGTTCATCTGAGTACAGCAGTTTGTTTTTAAAATTTAGGACTATCAGGTAAAAAACTAAATTAAATACTTAATTATGATTTAAAAAATCCACAGACCTTGCAAACAATGCAGTTTTTCATCCGCTCACCTCCAGCGGCTGAGCGGATGAGAAAGCTGCTGTGCTTCTCAGAAAACACAAACTGAATGTGGCTCTGTCAGCCAAGTATGTAAACAGGTGTGTGACTTCTTTTGGCCCTCCTCACATGTACTTACCTTTTTCTTCTCCTCTACCTGACGTATCTGCTTCATCCTCCATGTATCTATGACAGCCTCTCTCGCAGAAGTGCACTCCTTGTTCTCTTTCTCCTCCATCTGCAGTGATTTCCTGGCTCTCAGTCGCTGGGACCTCTTCCTAACAACACAAGACAATTTACCTTTCCAGCTATCTAAACACCAACTGTCATTGAAGACTGTGAGTTTGTCCTGTAGTTGTCTCTTCACGTTTAAAGCCATTAAATAAGAGTCTATCCACACAGAGTCATTCTCGACGTTATTCCTCAGAGTTTCACAGGACTTTGCCAACTGTGAGACGAGCAGAGCTGCCGTGTAAAGACCCTGTCTCAGCTCTGGAACACAGCACTGCTGCTGCTGTGCGGTTTGTGGGATCCTGGAGGTTTTGTCGCTGCTTTGTAAGAATCGTCTCAGCCACTTTTGATCCTGCTTCCCCTGAACGGCTTCATGCTCAGCTCGTGTTCGGTCCTTGTCCTGCGGAGGAAACAGAGGGCAGCCAAATGGAGCGCCACTCTCGAAGAATCCTTCATATCCATGCTGTTGTTGTTTCAGAATGGAATCCAGCTCATACTTCTGGGGGAATGTTTGAAATGCTGAGGCTCCCTTACTGCCGTGTGTGTTTCCTGGAGCGGTGGGCACCATGTTAGGGAAGTGTCTCGATTGAGGACAGGGGACAGATAGGTCATATCCATACGAATATGCTAAACAAGGCCCCCCGAAAGCTACCCCTGCAGAAGACGGTGCGGGGAAATCGCACCTGAATCCGTACGGGTGACCACCGTCGTACTCCTGTGAAGGTGTCCACCGTTGGGCGGTGGGATCCGGCAGTGTCGGTCCATGCGCCGCGCTCGGCGGATGTCCGTTAGCGCTGTATGGTGTCTCCAGATAGCCGCTATTACTCACAGGAGGCTGCTGGTTGTCTGACGGAGGGTGATGATATGTGTCGGCCATGTCGTATACAACAATGAGCTTCCGCTTCCTCTGCCGTCGCTGCTGCTGCTGCTGCTGCTGCTGCTTCTTCTTCTTCTTGATTGGCAGCTGGCATCCAGCTTATAGGTGCATTGCCGCCACCTATCGGACTGGAGTTCGATATATACTGCACTTCACATAAACCAATACTTTCAGCCTTTACATTTCCAACCCAGCCTAAGCCAGAAGTTTTACTTTTCATGCAGTCCTCTAATATGGCCTTTGCTGGATGAGACCTTTTATGGCCCTGCAGATACACCCATTATGTCAACATGAGGTGGTCCTTCTTATTCTCAGGGGTTCTTCCTTATTCTCAACTTGCAGAGCTGCAACTGGAAAAGTCTTAAACGCCCACTATTCTGAGTCCTTTAGCCTTCTCCACATCCAGCTTCTTAAGGTCATTTCTGCTGCTGACATATATGCAACACTCCCATCTAATCTGGCTCTCATCATAATTAGTACCGAGTGCCTACGACACTGTCACACCGCGTTGAGGTCAAGTTGGGTTTTTGTCTTGTCTTGTCACTTCCTGTTTTATTTTGAAAGATAACTCTCCTCTCGTTTCAGGTCACTTGCCCTTCCTCGTGTGTCACCGGTCTGATTGTCTTCCCCGCCCTGATTGTTTCCACCTGTTCCCTATTTCCTGGTGTATATATTGTCTGCGTCTCCCTTTGTCTTGTGCCGAAGTGTTTCGTCTCCTGTAGCGTTCACCTAAGCCTTTTTGTTCTCAGTCCATAGTCCATAGTTCATAGCTCTTGTGCTCTTTTGCTTTTCCTCGTAAGAGTGATTTTGAGTTGTAATTTTGTAGTCTAGCTTTTGTTTCTTTCTGAATAGCATAGTGGTTTATTTTCAGCCTCATTGGAGTGCCGTAAGTTAAAGTTTCATAGTCTTTTATTTTTCCTCATTGTGAGTGATTTTGAGTTTGTTAACCTTATATAGAGAAGTTTAGTGTTTTTTCCTCCTTAGGAGTGATTTTCGGTTATTCTTAGTTCAGGCCTTTTTATAGCCTCACTCGGACGAGGAGTTTTTGTTTGAGCTAATAAAACTGCCTTTCGTTCAACTCTGCATCTGAGTCCTCCTTTGAGTCCAGGCCTGACAGACACGAGGTAACTACTCCCATACCTAGAAAGCTGTGGGAGAAGTTTTTGGTCAAATTTCTGGGTTTATAATGGGTGTGTATTGCGCGGAATGTTTGTGCTAGAGTGGATGACATCATCTGCTAGAGCATAGGTCGGCAATAGGCGGCCCGCAAAAACATCTGCGTGTTATTTAGGCCTTTATATGACTGTGGTGGCACCAAAAATGTAAACTGATAGCAATGCATTGCACTGTCAAATCGGAACAAATCAGAGCAAAAAAAGAACGAAGCAAAAAATGTGAATCCACTCAACCATGGGCTGGAGTGCTCGGCCCCTGAAACGACAGAGCAGACGTGCTACATTTACTGTAGGCCTGAATTCTGCCTAGCCTACAACGAGACATTCATTAAAAATAGGCTACAGTTCAGATTTTAGACACAATAGCTGGTTTAGATTACTCACCTAGTGTGAAAAGTGGCATCTCTGGTGAAATAGACGTCACTTTAATCCTCAGGCAGTTCTCGAGATTTTGGTGACTCAGTCTATTCCTCTCGTTCGTTTTTATTGCTTTCATAGCTGAGAAGGACGACGTAGGTGGAAGGGAACATTGTCAGAATGTAAAGTGCGACTTTCTTGAGGTTGCTGTATTCCTCGGAGCATAGTAGGCCTATCCAAAAGGCACTCACGGACTCCGCACTTCTGAGCGCATCTCGCACAACTGAGGTGGTTTGGAAGTCAATTATTTCCATTTCCATCGCAGCCTGATCTAAAGAGGGGATCATTTCTTTCGCCAGGGAAGAGAAGTTGTCGGCTGGTTTTACTGCATGGTCACGTATAAAGTCGATGATGATTTGATAGTGCCATTTTTCGGACAGCTAACAGCAACAAGTGGAAATGTTTTTTTGTTTGTATTTTTTGTAACAAACAGGCATATAATTAATAGCGCCCCCAATGGTCAGTCCACAAATTTAACCCACATCAGCCCGCTTGAATGTCTCAGTGCGTCTGCTCCGTCATTTCAAGATCGCCTATCATTTTCATTATCACCCCTCCTCCCCTATTAATTCATTATATTAGGCATTATTTTGGTTGTGGCCCGCCATGTAGTGGCTTGGAAAATATCTGGCCCGAGGCCAAACTTAATTGCCGACCCCTGTGCTAGAGTGTGGAGGAGAGAAAAAAATCGGTCAAAAAATAAAATGTAAACTGCTCCTGTGGCCACAAATTTCACACTACAGACATGATTTATACATAAAAACGTAGGAAAATTTGTCTTCTCATTGCGATTTGTCTACTAAAGCTGTGAGTATTATAGTTTTGGCCTCAGATAGAAAGATTCGCCACCAACACCCATCCACAGCCCCATAGACTGCCATGTTAAAAAGGCGGGAAAATTTCTGGAGGAAAGCAGAAGTAACCTTTCTTTGAATCGATTTTAATAGGTCATATTTCTTCATTCTTCAACTCCAAACTCTTTTGCCGTAACAGCCAATCCAAATTGCTGGCCAAGCCGCTAAATAGGGAGTGGGCCAATATCTCTGCGATGCCTTGATGTATCACCACGAAAGTGTATGGACTCATGACGCCTTCCTGAACAGGCATAGGCTTCCCTGCTATGCTGCTAGGCACCCCCATCGCAGCTTGCAACTATATTCAGACTTATTTTTGCCTAGAGGTTTAAAAGTATGTGATCAAGAGCGAGCAGTGTTTATAATGTTGGTCTTATAGGTGCACTGGAGCTGTAAGTCCGGTGTTGTTTAGATACAGGTGATTTCTTGTTGTGCTCTTGTCTTTGGGTACTCCTATGCTCAGCTGTAAATCATGTAGAAATGCAGATGAATATGTCTCTGAAAATCAAATGGCAGTAATTGTGTGCGCACTAATGCATGTTACTAACTAAATTTCTTCCCGAGTTTCTGTGCTTTCTCGTCCAGCAGGTTCTCATGGATCATACACTGTAAACCCTAATAAGTTCACAGAACTCAAAAATTATTTTGTAACAGATTACACAAAAATATTTTAGTGATGTTTTTAAATGTTTTAAGTTTACATAAAATAAAAATACATTTGCAGTTGCCTTAAATTATCTCAATGTTATCTTATAAATATCGATATTACTCAACTTATAATTAGGGAGTAATTCACTCAAAATTTTCAATACTTTTCAACTCATATAATGTGGGAAATACACTCAAAGTTTTTAATATTTTTCAACTCATACAATGTGGGAAATACACTCAAAATTTTCTATATTCTTCAACTCATAATCTGGGGGACATGCACTCAAAATTAATTCTAAACTGAAATACTGATGTCGGCCCACTACACAATTATAATCACCTAATAATGTTAGAAAACATGAAAGTGACACCACAGTGATAATTTAACAACTTTTTTTATTCAACACAATGTGCTTTTAAAAAAGGCACGAATCAAAGGAGCTCAGTCAAAACAAAGTGCTTGTCATAAATTAAAACAAAAGGAAAAGGAAATGACTCCAGCGAAACAAAATGTGTTTTAAAGTACATTAAGTGTTAATAGTTCCATATTCTGATAGTGGTCATTGCTACAGAGGGTAGATTCAGTATTTTGGGTCTCCATCTCACATTATTCAGTAAACATTATGACAATAACTCACAAAGGATTCATGATAAAATTCAGTAAGATTGTAAGTATAATCCATCCTCAACAGCAATGACAACTATTAGAATGTGGAGCCATTTAACACTGTTTAAAAACATTTTGGCACTTACTGTACCTTGAAAGCTGCAACTCACTTTTTAAAAATAAAACATTCAAATAAAAGTACAGGTTTCTACTGTGCCGTACTTCAACTGGCAACATCAAGGTAGACATTAGGCAACAGAACATTAAACATGTATAGTGCATGAATTGAACAGTCGTTCAATGTATTAAATCTGAGGTAGAAGAGGCAAACAGTGTCACATCTTGAATCTTAGGTAGAAGAGGCAAATGGTTACATTTGTAAAGAGGGGGGAAAAAACAAAAACCTTCCTCAATACTCAGCTCAACAACAATAAAAACAACATCATTCTTCTTACTGTACCTTGAAGGCTGCAACTCACTTTTTTTGTTTTAAATAAAACATTCAAATAAACTACTGGTTTCCACTGTGCCGTACTTCAACTGGCAACATCAGGTAGTGCATCAAGGTAGGCATTAGGCAACATCAGGTAGTGCATCAAGGTAGGCATTAGGCAACAGAACATTACACATGTATAGTGCATGAATTGAACAGTCATTTTCCACAAGTTATTCAGTACAAAAACTTGGGCTGGGCAATACGTCAATGTTGTGATATTTATCCATTAACAATCAACGTATTAAATCTGAGGTAGAAGAGGCAAACAGTGTCACATCTTAAATCTGAGGTAGAAGAGGCAAATGATTACATTTGTAAAGAGGGGAAAAAAAACAAAAAATTCCTCAATACTCAGCTCAACAACAACAACAACAACAACAACATCATTCTTCTTACTCAACAAATAGTCCATTCTGAGTGATTCACTCATTGAACAAATCATTCTTCAGCGTCAGTAGACGCCCTTTCAGTGGTTTGTTGTCCTCAAGACACATCACGACTTTTTGGATAAATGTGAATGTAAGCTCGAGATTCTTTGGGTACTGTAGGTCTAGTGCATATACGTACCCAAAGAGCAGGAGAAATGAGTCAGCCAGATTTGTGGGACCACTCACAAGTATTTCATCCTCCACGACAATACAGATGCTCTCAGGGCTCAAGAGGGCCGCATCAGTAGTGTCATCCGTGACGACTGTCAGGAGAGCCACCGGAGTGTCAGTGAGGTCTGGACCATCTGCTGACTACAAAACACAAATAATATAAGAATGAGTTCAGCCCCTCAAGGATACAAATCATGCTAATGATGTGTAGACATTACTGTCACTTAGCACTTGAAAGTGATGTTAAATTCAAAATGAAAAGACGACCGCATCTAAAACTCTGTTAGTGATTTTATTACGGCCGCAGCCGTGTTACTTTTTTTCCTCCCAGAAAATGTCTGCTTCCTGTTTTTCTCCCGTTACCATAGTGAATCACAGTATCAGAGCTCCATTGATGATGGCTTTTTACTAGAAGTTAGGCACGAGCTCAACTCAGAGTTAACATACTCAGTCGACACTACTCGGTGGCGTAGTGGGTTACGCAGCCACCCCATGTGTAGAGGCTGCAGTCCTCGGTGCAGCTGGCCCCGGTTCGACTCCCGCATCGGACGGCCATTTGCTGCGTGTCTCTCCCCCTCTCTCTGCCCCTGCTTCCTGTCTTACTTCAGCTGTACTGTCATTAAAGGCATAAAAAGGCCAAAAAATAATCTTAAAAAAAAAAAAAAAAAACTCAGAGTTTCACTTCACAGGGTAAATCAACTCAGAGTTCAGGGTTAGGCTCAGTGTTTGTTGAACCTCCTTTCTGGAATAGCCCTCTGAAATGGATAACTCAGAGTTTCCCTCATCTCAGGGTTTACTCTGAGTTTTCACATAACCTGCTTTCTGGACTACCCCCCTGGTTCTCCTAGAGTTCTTTGAGTGATGTCATATGTTTAAGCTGACTGAATAGCTAGGCAAAGGGATTAATAGTGAGGCCAGCCACATTACAGGTCCTGAAGAACTTGGAGGCATCTTCACGCAGGTACACAGGAAGTGCATGAAGGACGAGGGCCCGTCTCATATTTACATCACGTTGTTCCTAGATGGAAAAAAAATATCCATTACAATAGTAATTACACAAATGCAGAGCAAACACTTAAAAAAATATATCAAAGTGTTAAATAGCTCCATATTCTGATGGTGGTCATTGCTATACAGGCATGTGAAAAAATTAGGACATCTTATGAAATCCTGTGTATTTTAAAATATATTTGGACATATGGGTAGTTAATGTCAATTTTAATTAAACTCAGGGATCCAAGTAATATAACTAAACAATAAAAAAATAAGAAAAGCCTTTTTAAAACTTTCTGTAAAATTTAATTAAAAAATAATGCAATTTCTGGTGAGGAATAAATTAGGACACCCCCTATATTATCCCTCTTAAAATGTTGAAAATCCCAAACAGGTGCATCACGTCAGGTGCACATGATTAGTACATCGTTACCCAGCATTTGAATGGAGCCTTGCCCTATTTAAACCTCAGATTTAGTTTGGTGTGGCCCTGACAGTTGAGATGTTGAGGTGAGCGCCATGGTGAGGTCTAAAGAGCTTCCTGATGCCCTCAGAAAGAAGATTGTGGCCGCTTACGAGTCTGGTAAAGGATTTAAAAAGATTTCAAAAGAATTTAACATCAGCCATTCCACCATTCGCAAAATTATTTACAAGTGGAGGACATTTAAAACAACTGCCACCATGCCAAGATCTGGCCGTCCGGGCAAGTTTACCCCCAGAGCAGAACGCAAGATGCTCAAAGAGGTCCTGAAAAATCCTAAAGTGTCATCAAGGGAATTACAGCAGGTTCTGGCAACTGTCGATGTGAAAGTGCATGACTCTACGATCAGAAAGAGACTGCACAAGTGTGACTTGCATGGGAGGTGTGCAAGGAAGAAACCTTTGCTCTCTAAAAAAAACATCAAGGCCAGACTGAAGTTTGCCAGAGAGAACATAGACAAAGACCACGACTTCTGGAATAAGGTTCTTTGGACAGATGAGTCTAAAATTGAATTATTTGGACACCAGAACAGAAGACATGTTTGGCGTAAACCAAATACAGCCTTCCAAGAAAAGAACCTCATACCAACTGTAAAGCATGGAGGGGGCAGTGTCATGGTTTGGGGTTGCTTTGCTGCAGCAGGACCTGGCCAGCTCACCATCATAGAATCTACCATGAATTCTACTGTGTATCAGAGGGTGCTTGAAGAAAATGTGAAACCATCTGTCAAAAAATTAAAGCTGAAGCGTAACTGGATACTGCAACAAGACAATGACCCAAAGCATACCAGCAAATCCACCAAGGACTGGCTAAAAAAGAAGAAGTGGAGAGTCCTGGAATGGCCAAGTCAAAGCCCTGATCTTAATCCCATCGAAATGCTGTGGGGTGACTTGAAACGGGCTGTACATGCAAGACACCCCTCAAACATCTCACAGCTAAAAGAATTCTGCATTGAGGAGTGGGCCAAACTTTCTCCTGATCGATGTCAGAGACTGGTAAAAGGCTACAAAAAGCGTCTCGTTGAAGTTATATCAGCCAAAGGGGGCAACACTAGCTATTAGGGGGTAGGGTGTCCTAACTTTTTCCTCCATTAAAATACATACTTTATTTTTTTTATTTTTTTGGATTTGTCAAACAATGTTCATTTTTGTTGTTAAATTGCAATCAAATCACTTTCTTTTTGAAAAATACATATAAACATGACTGGATATTGGTATGTGAACCATTTCTAAATAAAGAGCTGATTATTTAATGGGGTGTCCTAATTTTCTCACATGCCTGTAGATGGTAGATTCAGTATTTTGGGTCACCATTTCTTCAGTAAAACATTTTTCAAATTAATAACTTTCTATTGTAAATACTTTAATAACTCACAAAAGGAAAAAACTTAAAATTGAAAATCTAATTTTACGAAAACAGTAGTTATTTGGACTTCTTCTAATTGAAGCTGATAAAGTATCTTTTTAAGGTACCTCTTTCTGATAGAATACATCTTGTCAAGACGTCTATCTCTGACCAGATGACAATGTTGTGTTCATGGCATAATCACTTAACCTCAGGGCACAGTCAAGACAATTCACACTATGACTTCTTACAGTTGTCTGCAAACAATCTTTTAATAATCTGTTTCTGAATCATGCAAAGTTAAAAATTCACCTGAAGGTCATAAATCCTCATGAGCTTGGCTAGCTCCTCCGCTATCTTGCCAGTCTTGGTGGCCTTGTCTCTGAACAAGGTGATCAGTTTAGGCGTGTCTGTCCAGCTCCTTGTAGAATTGATTGCGCAGGTTAACGTTGTTGATTCGGTGGAACTCTGCAAAGACCTGTACATGGACAGAATTACACAGAAATGTACAAAGATGAATTAGGAACAGAATTGTGAATGTATTTTTAAAAGTTTTCAGTTGGCAGGTAGCAAACCAAGGGCAATTCTATTAGGGATGAGTCAGAACCAAGGTCAAAATAGAAAGTTAATTGTCATTCTTTAATTTAAAACAGGCTGTATAATGTTATCTAAAAGGAAATTAAAACAATAAACCTCTGTATACTTTGTTTACTGTGAAATGGCAAAAATATGGCCCAGCGGCCCAGGTTTGAAGAATCCTGAGGCACTGAGATGGTATGCTACCATGTATTGATGCCTGTCTGCAAGTGTTTTTAACACATTTTTAAAGTTGTGTGTGTCGTGTACAACTCTCTTGAAAAAACGGTGTTTACCCTCAAACCTCATTGTCCACAAGTGTACAAGGGGCCCAAAACGGCGTACAAGGTCAGGATAGTGTTCAATGTAGTGATGCTTAGGACGGAGTTTGAAATCTGGAAAGGCTTCTTTCAGCACCTCTCTATGATCCTGTATCTTGGACTGTAAATACTGGATAGACTCCTCTGTGAATTCTGAGCACAGCGATAACTCTACTACCCTCTTTTAAGTCCATTAGCACAGTCCATGCTCCATCCTCTTCAGGAACTGCATTCCCAATAATCAAAGGGAGCAGTCTAAGCAATGTGGCATTTTCATGGCCATTACCACCAATGCTTTTCTTTACAGCGAAGGTCTGTGGTATTTTATGAGGTTTGTCAAGCTTGTCTGTGTGCTGGTATGGAAATGACAGAATTCTCTCGTTCAAATATTCAAGGGTGAAGTATTTGTGACGGATCATCTCTCCGATACACAGGGCAAGCTCTACGGGCACAATGCCCTCAAAAAGATCGTGGAGGGCATCAGGTGGGAAGCCAGTGACAGTATGAAAATGCTCTAGATGCTGGCTCAGGACACAATCTGCCTTAACACCATTCTGACTCTGACTATCCCCATGCATTACAGCATGCATATCACTATTATGGCTGTCTTTTGTCCTAAGACTGAACTCGCCACTTGCAACTTCATGAGTCTGAAGTTTAGCTTGTGTCGCTGTGCAGAATCTGCAAAAATATTCTGCTCTAAAAGACTTTGAAAAGCCTGCCAAATCATGATTTGGCAGGCAAGATTGTCAGACACCACACACATGACTGTTCCTTGAACCACCTTACCAATAGACTCAATGAATACCCCATCTTGTTCAAGGGTACGGAGGTCTCTCAACAAAGGACTAAGTGCTTTTTCATAGCCAAATGTCTGTATGTCAGCCACTTTACATAAAGCTGCAAGCTGAAACACATGCAGGGCTGATCGGTATTTACTGGGAAGATCAGCAAGTGTCCAGTATATTGAACAGATTTTGTGTATTTTGCGTGATGTGCCAAGTGGATTGGCTATCTCCAAATCATCAATGTACAAAATTAGTGTTATCTAACTCATCTGAAGACAAGAATGTGTTCTCTTTGAAGTACAAACCATCTTGGTGGCTTACAAAATGACTGTTTTGTGCCACTTTTGTTTCTTTAATTTTGTCCAGAATATCTGTATGATTGAAGATTTTTTGTATCATCTCAAGAATGGGAACATGCACTGCTGTGTGTCCTGGCTGTAGCCGATACTGTACAGGCTTTACCACAGGGTAATTATTTTCGATGAAGGTTTTCCTTCTCTTGGTTGAGGATAACTGCTTCCCCTTAGCTGTGGCACTGGCAATAACATTATTGTCCATAACAGTACTGACAACCTCATTTAGAAGTGTTTCACTGACAGTGATGTCATGACTCTGTAAGACCTCTCTTGTGTCATGTTTGAGTATCGGTTGGGACAAGGAAAATATCTGAGTCAAATGTTCTACTATTTCCTGAGATGCCATGTCAGATACATGAAGAATAGATTGCATCTTTAGGAATAATGATGCCAAGTTATGGTTCAACTGGGCTTTTAAAGTGTCTGTGTCACACTGACTGTTTACCTCTTCAAGATCAAATGTGTCCGCAGACCCTGCACTGTGACTTTCAGCAGGTTCCCCAAGACTTTCTGCTGCAACTGAAACTGGGACACTATCATTGTCTGCCAATACAACACATTTACCAAAGTCTGAATCACCACCATGTTTTCTACTTTTGTGTGCATTAAACGCTGAGTAGCTATTTGTTCTGTAATTACAGTTCTTGAATGGGCATGCTACCATCTCATGACTTCGTAAATGACTTCTCAAATGACCAAATAGAATTTCCTCAGAAAAGGGCAGCTTGAAGTTACACAAAGGACATGTAAAAAAACCACATGCTCCTTCAGTTGCATCTACTCTACATGAATCATTATGAGATCTTGACAGATGAGCTTTCATCGCTTCGAATGATGGAAAAGTACAAATGCAACTGTCATAGAGACATGGCAGGGGGGGACACTCTTGAATATTGGCTATGCAGTACAGTATAGTGCCAAAATAATTGTCCCTGGGTATTAAAAGTTGCAGAACACAATTTGCACTTCCACTCCATTGGGCCAACTTCACCCTGCAATTTAAATATTTTCAATTAAAGTCTAAACCATTTCAGCCCTGTTTTGCACTGTACAAGTTAAAATGTGTGTAAAATTTTGAATGAGGGGGAAAATGATTATGCCAACCAGTTGACAACACATCAGTAATTTGATTAAGTCTGTTCTGCTGCAAAAAATCTGAACATTGTGAATAATTCAGGGCAAAATCTCTTTTTAAAAAAAAATTCAAATTAGTACACAATTTACAAAACTCACCTATTGGCACCTGTCTGATAGTGAAACGCTGACTCTCTGTAGCACTCTTTGTAGTCCGATATCTGTACACAACATGCGCACGAAAATGATTTATTCATATTCAAAAACATTTTTAAAATAATACATAATGATAAATGAAATTTTAAAAAGACATTCATTGTACAATAATTATAGTAAAAATGAAAATGCTAAAAGACTTAGTTATTAACAAACAAAGCATCAAAGTTGTGTGCTTATAGATCTGCTATTTCTATTAATATTTTGTATTAGTATTAATAAAGGGTTCAAGTGATCAAACTATTTTTTCTGTGGACCCTACAGTTGAGATAAAAACATTTAAAGAAATAGCAAAAGAATGACTGTGGAAACACATAAAATAAAACCAATTGTTAATAACACTATTTCATAATACATCCTACCTGAACTGTTGAAAGGATTTCGAGATGATCTCACAACCACACACAGCCTACGAAGAAATACAACCACAGGCTTGGTTAGCATCATGAGAACACACTCACATTATGTTGTTTAGCATTGTTCGTTTCACGCTAGCACACACATACACACAGCTCGACAACGTAAAATATTGACTGTGTAACGCGGACACTTATTGAAATAAGTATACTCACAGTACGCACGTGCATTACCGGCGAACAGCGAAAACAACAACCGGCAGAAACCGGAAAGCAGGGATAACGTTATGCTTTCGGCCTCCGCCAGAGAGTTCAAACTCAATGTCCCGGGCAAAAATGCATTATGGGAAATGTAGTTCATCCAGGAAACCCGCTGATAATGTTACACCGTTGTAAGATGAAGTAACGTAACGTATTTGTCACATTCAACAACTTCTAAAGTTACAATTACTTGGATTTGTAAACTATTTACAACAAATATTCACTGTGCACATTGTACAAATGTATTCCCAGTTTCAAATTTAAGACTATTTATCGAAATTCAATTAAAAAACAACAACAACAAAAAAACGTTAGCGTTACTTACCAAACCAGGGCTGATGATAAGACGGCGCTCAAGAAAACGAGGGCAATAAGACTAATGAAAAAACCTGAGGTTGTGGTGGTTTGAAGCGGGGGGATTAAAGTGCGCATTGCAAACAAATAAAAACAAATTAAACTGTATTCCTGTGCTCCACACGGGCTAGCCAAAACTTCCCCGCATCAAGGTAAATTCAAGATGGCTGACTCAGCTTTCCTGAGGGAGAGATAAGACCCACCCACCACGATAACGTCATGACACTATTGTATGGTTCCTAAACTTTTTGAGCGTTCCACACAAATTAGCGATAAAATATTGAGCCCTATTCAATTAAAATGGCATAAATCTAAACAGAGCTCAACACTTTATAGTTTGGTCAACTGCATAGCGACATTTGACTGTTATGACCTTATTAGTTATGAGCTAGTACAACTGTTTGGGATTACAGTGTGAAAACTGAAGAGACACTAATCAAATTTAAAGACTGAGATGAATTCAGGTAAATCAGTGCTTGCACATGACAGGAAAACAACCTACTGGATTATGAGAGTGTCGACGTCCTGAACCAATCAACCATGTTTCCTAGTATGTAGCGAATGTAACCTAACGCGGATATAGACGTGACCCGATAGTCCGATTGTGTCAGTTAAATGTTTGTCCTCCAGGGGCAGTATCACGACTAGAACCATTCACACTGACAAAATCTAACAAGAAGAAGAAAAAGAACCCGTCGTCTCTGGTAAATAGACTGTTGATGGTAGAATGGGCTAACGTTAGCTGTGTGTGAGACAGACAGGCAGGCAGACAGACAGACAGACAGGCAGGAAGTTAGACGCTTTGTTATTTGTAATCTAGGCGGTGGCAGAAGCTTTGCGGAAGTGTGAAATTTTCGAGTCATATGACCAGGCAGCCGAGTAGCCGGAAAAAATGCTACCTAGATATGGATAAATTCCTCGGACACAGTGACTAACTTCCACAACGAACACGGTAACACTACACACATCTCATTTAGTTACAGTCAATCTATTTGAGTTGACTTCTACCCGTGCCTAATGCCGCGGCCACACATTCCTATTTAACAGATATCAGTTAAGCCAGCCTAAAGAAGTCAGGTTTGTTTACTGTACGTTAACAGCTCAACGAGTGAACTGTGAACTGTTAAAGACAGAATATTTACTGTTTGTCTGAATGTGTCCTCAGATGGAAGAGATTAAAGTGTCTCCTGACTATAACTGGTTCAGAAGCACAGTGCCGCTGAAGAGAGTGAGTACCTCATGACTGATCACTGGGCCGCCGTGTCATGCATTATCAATACTTAACGTGCTAATAGCAATGTGACAAACAATAGAATAAAATGAATAGCAGGTGGCTTTTCTTATTTGGCCTGTATTTATTGAAGTCTTTCACACTGCTGTAATGAAGCTGTTATTAATTAAGAAGGATCATTGTGTACATTTGTTTATCATTGTGATTTGTATATCTGCCTGGTAACACAGAAGTGTTTCCTTTTTGTTTTTACATTTTAGATTGAAGTCTTATTGCAGAGTGTATCTGAGTGACACTAACTGACGCTAAATAGTCCTGTCAAAACTTCAAATCTTCCCATTCATTAAAAATTCAGATCATTTTTTTCCCATTTACCATAGATACTGTAAAGATCTGTAGTGGGATGGGTGATGATGATGATTTTCCTACATTAATATACAATTATGCACATTTTCCACAGTTGAAGTTTATTTAAAATAAACTTATACTATCTATTTGCATAATGTATAAAGTATAACAAATTGACTTATCTGAAACAAAAGGGGCTTTTTTGAGACTTTGTTTTACTTCAAGCCAACAGCAAAATGTGACTTCTAATGCCAGAAGGTGATCTAAAAGTGACCACTTCCCAAATATATTGGACATATTCTGTCTCAGGACTCATAAATAAAGTTAGATTTTAGGAACAAACAGAATTTTTAAAAAGTCAGGTTGTAGAACCAAACTGTAAAATGTACTGTTACAAAATTTTGATTTCAGTGTGACTGATGAGCCAGAATCATGAGTAACACTGTGTGTTTTGGTTTCTGAACCACCAAATGGACCTGTAGCAACAGTCAATGACACACAGTGAACACAGTCATGGCATGTTTGTGTTTGTGTGTTTATATGCCCGTGGACAAATATTCTCCGTGGGTGTGGACATGGTCAAATAGGGTCCCATCACAAGATGGTCTCTAGTTTTCATTAATTTTAGTGTTTAATCTGCTTGTTATTTAGTTGATCATTTAGTCATCCAAACGATCCATCAATTCCCAGGCTCTTCTGTCAGGTTCCCAACTCTTCAGAGTGGATCACAACACAGAACTTTCCAGAAAGACAAAAGGAGTCTGTTTTTTTAATAAGTGGTTGATGTAGCAACGTGACAGTAATCCAACAGCATTGTTCTCCTGATCTGGAATACTTCCTGATGAACTGTAAACCCTTTATTTACCCTGTAAGTTCATTTCATTCATCCTGGTCGGCGTTCACATCCCACCGCAAGCCAATGTGCCAATACTCACCGACCAACTACTGAGTGTGCAGTGGACATCACCCCGATTCTTTAGTTATTGTCCTTGGTGACTTTAACAAAGGAAATCTGACCCATGAACTCCCCAAATTAGTCATCACATGTCTGACCAGAGAGGATTATATACTGAACCACTGCTACACCACAGCCAGGCATGTTTATCACACCGTCCCCTGTGCTGCTCTGGACCACACGGTCCACCTTATTCCTGCGAACAGGCAGAAGCTAAATCTCTGCAAAACTGTAGAGGCGGTGGAAGATCTTCAGGTGTGTTTAGACTCTACTAACTGGGATATGTTCAGGACTGATACTCAGAGGCTGTGATGTCATACATCAGTTTCTGTGATGACTGCTGCATACCATTATGCACCAGGGTTAGTTGGAACGGCAAATCCTGGTTTGCAGCTAAACACAAACTCAGCTAATTTCTCCTTCTCATGCTCAGATTTATTCTCCTCATGCTCACATTTTGTGCTCACACTCAGATTTTTGTTGCTTTCTTTCAAAATGTGTGCTTGGACAGAAAATGCTTGGACAGAAATCTGAGTGCGAGCACAAAATGTGAGCACAAGGAGAATAAATCTGAGCACTAGAAGGAGGAATCATGCTCTCAAACTGAAAATTTATGCCCACCTTGAAAGTTTTCTTGTCTACCACAGTGATAACTCTCTCCATCCAAGAGAGGGATGTCAACAAGCTTTTTAGGAAATAGAACCTCCTAAAAGCAGCTGGACCGGACTCACCCACCCACCTGTGCTGATTGGCTGTCTAATGCCCGTTGTTCTACTTTTGCAAGCAAAACCAAACCAAAGACATTTAAAAAAAAAAAAAAGAGGGGGAGAGAGAACAGAGAAAAGGGGCTACTAAATCAGAAAGCTTGGCTGCTTCCTTGGACCAGAACCGTGAGACTGGAGGACAATTCCACATCATATGTTTAAAAAAAATGCCAGAGGCCTTCATAGAACATAGGCTACACAAGGGATCAGTTATCATCTTCATACAGTGGAGTTTGCAAGGGGTCAAATATGTTCTGTGTACACAGTTAAAGTGGATGTGCTGGTGGTCAGGGTTGTGGGAAGCCTCTCAAATATTTGCCCAGACATGTGACCAATAAAAATCAGAGTCCAAATTGGGGCAGTCATACCTCCATATTATTTCACTTGGCAGCTCATTGTAGGAGGCCTCAAGAAAGAAATGATCTGAGGTGTAGTATCGCTGGTAACGATCCACTACTGATACAGGAAAAACAGTGCAGAATTACGGTAACGGTATGTGTCATTGTGTGGAAAAGACTGGAATCATTCTTTGGTGCAAGGCAGCATCAGACCTGACTTAAACATTTCTCTCCTATTTAAAAAAAAAACAAAACAAATAAACAGATATAAATGTATTGTATTACTTATTTATCTAATAAAAAAAAACAATAACTTCAAGTTTGATGGACACTCAAAAGAAAACAGTCAGTTCTTTGTAATTAGTTTAGTGCAAAAATGAAGTGGAAGTGGAAAATGAAGTGGAAAATTTTCACCTCCTTCCTTCATCTCCTTCAAAATTATCTGCTTCATACTACCTCCATTTTGTTTACATTTTGTTTCAATGAACTCCGCGTGCTTTCTCGCGTGAAATTTCTGTAGGTGCTTGATGAAGTTGGTTGTGTTATATAACTTGAAGTTTGAGCACTGCCCCTCAGAACATTTGCAAGTATTGCAAATAGCTGTCAAGGTTTTTGGCTAAGGTAGTGTGAAAAAGTTCCAGATAGCTGATCTTTTGCTTGCTCCATTTTGAAAAACGTGGGCTTCCGCGCAGTGTGTTTGCGTATGGCGTCACTCATAGCGGACAGCATAGAATTAGACTCAATAGATCGGTCTCCCCCTGATTAATAGGCCATTGTTGTGTGTATGCCACTTACAGGAGACTTTACACGGAAGCTCAGCCACATACCATGCCTGGATGAGTTGTGATACTATTATGAATGTATGTATGTGTATATGTATGTATGTAGTATGAATGACCAGAAATAAAACTTAAAGTTTGGTCACCACTGGCCACTCCTCTTTGTGTGGTGGACAGTTTGAGGTGCGGGCGCTTTCTGTTCCAAATAAATCAATATCGATAGATACACTAGAATGTATTTTGTTCCAATATTTGGTCCACTTGATCTTAAATCAACATTCACAAGACACACAAGACATCATCAGCATATAATGACAAGTGGTGAGAAGTGTCACAAACTGAAATAGGATACACAGTGGGGGACTGACGAATCATCTGAGCAAGTGGCTCAAGAAAAAGTGCCAGGGACAGGGGACAGCCCTGTCGGGATAATCTGGTGACAGGGAACAGCGCAGAGGAGAGTTGGCCCAGAGCTGAGGGATTTGAATACAGGACCTTTATCATATGAATACATTTTTTTCTGAAATGTATTATATTAACTTATTACTTATTTTTTCTAAAACTGCCCACAAAAAGGACCACTCCAGCCTTAGTGTCAAGGGATAGCAGCACCTATATTTCCTGAAGGCACCATGACTAAAGAAAGTCGGCAGTCTTTGTTGATATGTTGTCACTTATGATTCCACAGCCTTTCATTTAATGTCATGCCCCCTATGCCAGAGTGAAAATCTGCTTGTCTGATCTGATTTTAATGTCTTTATGAACTAAAATAACCATGTATGTATGTATAAACAGTGATGTAATATATACATCACCATAAAATCTGTTTACCAATTGTTTTTAAAACCAAATAATAAATTATAATTCAGTGCTTGCCCTGCTCCATCAGAGTTAATTGTTGTTGCTTTGTCTCCCAGACTATTTTTTCAAACTTTAGTCAAGCGTCTAAGAACTCATTATCCTAACTCAAAGTACATTATAATTTATTCTCAAGGTTTCATGGTTTATTAACTGTCAGTTGCGTGCTTACATGTGAAATGAAATGAGTACTCAGGACCAGCGATGTACACAAAAATAGTCTAAAATTAATGTGTTGCAAAACATATTTTTATATTATTAATTTTATTTTTGTTAAAACTATAGTGCAATGGATTAAAAAAACAGAGCAGCATATAAGCCAAAGATTCAGTAAGTTCGATATTTCTCTCCTGCTGCCTGCTTTAAAAGAGACTTTAGAGCCATGACGTATTTTACTCACCTTGTTGTTTTCTTGTCTCTGCCAGATTATTGTTGATGATGATGACAGTAAGGTGTGGTCGCTGTACGATGCAGGTCCAAAGAGCATCAGATGTCCCGTCATCTTCCTCCCTCCAGTCAGTGGAACAGCTGAGGTGTTCTTCCAGCAAGTGTTGGCCTTGACAGCCTGGGGCTATAGAGTCATCTCGGTAAGCTTGTCACTGAAAACACCAGCTTCGGCATCTTCTTCAGCTTTAAATGCAACTAAGCATTATTTTATAGCATTGATCAGCTGATTATTTTTTCACTTAGTCTAATTTGTTTTGTTTGTAAAATCAAAACAAATTTCCCAGTGCTCAGGTGGTCTTCTTGTTCTGCTTAATGGCCCAAAATCAAACGATTTAGTATAACAGAAGATCTGACACACTGGGAAAACAGCAGTATGTTTGGGATTGCAGTCTTAAGATATGTAATATATTGTTTAAGATATTGAAAAACTACAGTAATCAGGCCGGTAACAGTTTGCAAATCACAGATGTGACAAAGGTCTGATGTTGGTTCAGTTGAGTCCTGTGTGAAAAAACTTTGTCATTTCCTATGAGATTGTGAAAAAGAAGGTGACGCTAACAAAATAATGTTGGCTCCAGCTGCAGTATCCGGTGTACTGGGATCTCATGGAGTTCTGTGATGGCTTCAGGAAACTTCTTGACCACCTGCAGTTAGATAAAGTAAGTGTGTTTTCTTCCTGCCTTGAAGCTGCCTCATGTCTTTTTACAATTGGTGTAGCTTTTTTTACATTTGTAGAGGCTGTCAACTGTGGCCTAGAACAGATCCACAAATGTGTAAGATACAATACCCTAGTAAAACTGCAATACCATGTTCACTAGACATGGAACATTTCATTAATAGACTTCAAACAGCATTCCCATATTTGTTTCCTGCTCCACATCCTGCTTTTTTCTTTTATCTTTTTATACAATCTTAAATTCAAAGTTTAACAGGTTTTACACTTCAAATAAAGCAAGTAATTTGAAGATGTCCTACCTAGAAATTGGCATAAACTAATAAAAGCTTAATTAATTTGAGAAGTCTACTTGAGATGCAGCTTCAGATCACTAACTCCTAGTTGGGGAAATTCAAGCAAAGCCCGAAGAGACAACACAAAGGTTCAAGGATGTCAAAACACAGCTATAGCTGAGGGGAATGGATAAATGGACAATAATTCATATCCCCAATAATGAGGATGAAAAATAATGGGAGCCTTACCATGTCTTAAAGATAACTATTTGTCAGATCAGCTGAGGCCTGGTGTAACCCATTGAGCTATCTTTAATGGACATACATATACAGTCAGTACCGGGCTGCCCCAGCAGAGTTTTTGTTGGAGGTGGTGAATAGATTTCAACTACATAGACCGGTAAGATTATTGAACTGGCCGGCATATAATCCTCCCAGCGTCCCAAGACCATGGGTACATACAATGGGCTCTAAGCAAGGTATTACAGCTTTCTGCTGAATGTTAACAACTGGAAATGTTCATCATTTTGAGGACTTGTGTCAGGCTCATGAGCTGGACCTGTAAGATTGACCTTTTAAAAAAAAAAAAATGGAAACATGGCCCTCAGACTGTTAAGCCCTCAAGTGTAACCCAGATACTTACTGATGCTTATAATTCAAAAAACGCTAAAGACATCATAGGCAAATATACACAGGCTTCACCTCAATGAATAAAAATCGACCAACTATATAAGGGAATGCTGGGAAAAGGAAGCCAATATTACAATCCCAGAGGATTTGTGGCTTCAAATCCTCTGGGATTGTAACTCTTTGTTTTGAAGGGATTTCTGCTGGAAAAAATCTTACTTGCTTCTTTTTCATTACCCCCAACCAAAAATCCAAATTTAGTGGGCCTCAGCACTCCTGCTGGAAGGAATATGGATCAGTTTCAGCAGACCATGCTCACATTTTCTGGACATGCCCCTAAAGGCTTAAGCCTTTCTGAAAAGAAGTGGGCTATTGGTGTCAGATCCTGGACCTGAGATTTGACTTCTCATTGTTACCTTGAGGTACCTTGGAAATATTCCTGAGAAGATTAGTAGGAGTGACTCAATCTTATGTTGTACAGCTCAGAGACATGGAGAACAAAAAGCTGGTTGCAAAGATCATTCATCGCATCATCATTAACATTTATCTCAGGAGAATATTAAACATCTGGTGGAGAGACTAAGTAAGCAGTGTGGATCTGTGAAAAAGAACAACCACAATCCCATTGACTTAGAAATTCAACAGCGAAAGTGAAATACTCTTCTCTTCAAATATCACCTTTCAAGTCATGGAATAATTGTAATTTGGCCACTATGTAGCAACATGGAGCCAGTGCAGGACATACGTTGGTTTTGGATGGTTGGAGACTAGACATGCTGCTGCATCTTGTGGCAAAAACATGGAAGACAGCTGCCGTGTCTCTCTGAATATTATGCATGCCAAGATGCAGTCTGGGGAATAAAGACAGTATAAAAAAGGATGATCGAATAACACAAGTACAGCCCTAACTAATGATGATCTCTGTCATGTGAACCTTCAGGTCCATCTTTTTGGAGCGTCTCTAGGTGGATTCTTGGCTCAGAAATTTGCAGAATGCACACACAAATCTCCCAGAGTGCACTCCCTGATACTATGTAATTCATTCAGTGACACCTCCATCTTTAATCAGACGTGGACAGCAAACAGGTTATTTTAAATGATTTCAGCACAGATCTTCCTCTGAATGTTGACATTCATTGTTAATGTTTGGTTTCCATGTTCCTGATTAACAGTTTCTGGTTAATGCCAGCTTTCATGTTGAAGAAGATTGTCCTGGGGAACTTTGCTAAAGGACCAGTGGACTCAAAAATGGCAGATGCAATCGACTTCATGGTTGATAGGGTAAGGAGATGTGTGTGTCACCACTGTGTAAAGGAATACCTCTTATTAGGATCCGAGCACCGAACAACGTTCGGGCAGCGAAAGCTCTATTGTATCCTTAGGATTTTTCTTTTTTAGGGCGCGAGCACTGGTGGTGCGAGGCCCTATTGAATTTCAAATGTTTGTTTGTTTGTTTATATTTGTATATTTATTGAATTTAGAATGTTTATTAATATTATTAGGGCCCGAGCACTGCAGCAGCGAAGCTACGAGACATACTGACACCCTGTCACTGACCTGCTCAAGCAGATTTCTCAAACTTCTCAAGCTCACGCTTAAGCATTACTGGCAGGCTTCTCATCCATGACGGTGGAGACTGTGCTAAAAAGTCTTTCACTTTCAATGCACTGAGGTATTTGAAGGCAGCAGCAGCAATATTTAGCAATTGCGGTATTTGTACAGGTCATCTGTGATTGGAATTGTTTCCTCTGTAAAATATCCATGCAATTGTACAGCAGTACTAGAACTGCTTACTGCACCAGGACTTTCTTCTCACTCCCCCCGAATTTTGTCAAATTCTTTCATGAAGCTGCTTGTCAACAGCTTCTAAAAGCGTCATTTTCATGGTTTTAATCCCAGAGTCATCCTCGGTTTCCATAGAGAGGAGACGTTTCAGAACAGTGACGCTTGGGGCAATATCAACAGTGGACAACGTGGCTAAGCTCACCTTCCTTGCAAACTCCTCAAACGGTTCTAGACAGTTCATTGTTCTTTCAAGCAAGGCCGTGCTGTGGTTGTTGTGGGCAGGTCATGGTCAGCAGTATAAGCAGACAGTGCTCGTTTCTGTTCCACCAGACTCGCAATCATGAATTAGGTGTTATTCCCCCTGATTTTGACATCCTGCTGCAGGCGTTTTGATTGTAGGTTCATCTCAAGCTGGATATCTTGCAGCGTGAATAAGCTAGCGGGGAATGTTTGAAGTGTCCAACAATCTGTCTCCCACTTACAACAGCATCACTCACAGCGCACTGTGATAGAAGTCCCTCGATGACAACGAGATGCATTGTATGTGCAACGCAGCCTAAGATAGGGACTCCCATGTTGTCCATCGCCTTTCGCATGTTGCTGGCGTTGTCCCTCACAAGGACTTTATTCAAAGGTATTTGCCACTTATCAAGCATTTCTCTTATGGTAGCTGCAATTGTGTCACTGGTGTGTGGCCCACAGTTTTTTACATTTAATATTGCACGAAACTCTCCTCCAGCCAGTGTGCTGTTAAACTCAAAAGTGACACAGGGGAAACGTCACTCCAATCATTTCCAATATGTGTTTGGACACTTTACCATGCAGTTCAGGTAGAGCCGTCCCGGACAAATATTTTTGGCTTACCTTGTCATACCATGGCTCCAGGTGGCTAATTAGCAGCCAAAATCCCTTGTCACCAACCGACAGCGGTTGCCCATCCATTACGATAAAGTTCAAAGTCCTTTCTGTGATTTTGGTTGCCTGCACACCATTCATTGGAAATTTGTCTCCTCTTTCCTTCATTTCCCTTAAGGTTAGCTACTTCATGCCACCTTCTTTTCGTTTATTCTGTTCAATGACCTCTGCGTGCTCTCTCACGTGAGGTGCGGTTCCGATACCGATACAAACAGGATCAGTGCATCCCTACACGTATTCAGGACAGTCCCATTGTCAACCTCAAAAATGTTCATGCCCATACAGTAAACTCTCTAGTGCCACCATGTCAAAGTTTGAAGCACATTCAGCTTCATAACCTCGGACCCGTTGGTCCAAATTTCACAAATGAGGTACTATTGGAATTCTTGGATCAAGACGAGTTCAATGACGTTTTGAACGTTGGATTGGTTTTAGAAATGTCTCATATGAAAGCTAAATCTCTCCCAAATTATGTTCTAAAATAAATTTGCTTCACTGAAGAAAGATTGATCATTTAATGAACTCAGAAAGGTCAGATTTTGGCAAGACAAAAGTCTTGTCATATGATGCACCCAATCCTAGATTACAGCCTCACCTGTGATCAGTTATTGATCAATCAATTAGTGGGTGTGTATAAAAAGAACCCCAGCACACCAAATCAACTGCAACTTGACCTCTGACAACATGCCTAAGATTCAACCTGAGACCAAAGCGTTGATTATCAAGAGGCTGAAGACCAGATCCACTGCTGAGGTGGCTAACACTTTCAATGTGTCTCAGCGTCAAGTACAAAGAATAAGAAAAAGATTTGAAGAGACTGGAGATGTTTTTGACAAGCCCAGCAAAACCCCGCAAGACAACTGCTCAGGAGGTTTATTGGTTCGAAAATCCAAGGCCAGCCCCTTTTCACCTCAAATTCCCGTGTCAACCAGAACAGTTTGTAGAATTTTGTCTCAAAATGGCCTCCATGGTCAAAACAGTGTCCAGAAACCAATACTATACAAAAGGCAATTAATAAGACGTGTGGCATTTGCCAAGGCCCACAGCTTGCTAAAAGGATGGACGCTGGAAAAGTGGCAGAAGGTGGATTTCTGAAATGAATCTTCGGTTGAATTACAGTACAGCCGCCGCAAATATTGCAGGAGACCTACTGGAGCCCGCATGGATCTGAGATTCAGCCAGAAAACAGTTTGGTGGTGGAAAAATCATGGTCTGGGGTTACATCCAGTGTGGGGGTGTGCGAGAGATTTGAAGGGTGGAAGTCACTATCAGTAGCCTAAAATATCAAGAAGTATTAGCTACCTCTTACATTCCCAACCATAAAAGGGGTCAAATTTTGCAACAGGATGGTTCCCCATCACATATATCAAAGTTCCTCAAGGTGAAGAAAATGAAGGTGCTACCAGACATGAACATCATTGAGCATGTAATGAAAGAGGAAGCATCAAAGACGAAACCAAAGAATCTTGATGAACTCTGGGAGGCATGTAAGACTGCTTTCTTTGCTATTCCTGATGACTTCATCAATAAATTGTATGACTCATTGTTGAACCGCATGGATGCAGTCCTTCAAGCTCATGGAAGTCAAACAAGATATTAAATATGGATCTCACAGCACCACTACTTAATTCACTGTTGTTATGCAACATATTTTTCTATTAGAAGTGAATTCAATTTTCATTTTTCACATTACTCTCTGTAGGCGACAAAACTTTTGTCTTGCCAAAATCTGACCTTTCTGAGTTCATTAAATGACCAATGTTTCTTCAGTGAAGCAAATTTATTTTTGTATGTTAAACATCATTTGGGAGACTTTTAGCTTTCATCTTTTTCTAAAACCAATGGATTCATTAAAAGTCAGGTTATGAGCTGTTTCTACAAAATGGATAAGTGACAAGACTTTTGTCAGGGACTATATTATGTCTAAGAAGGCAACATTCAGTTCCTTCAACTCAACTGAGATAGGCTGGTACCTGCTTTTCTCAAGCAAAGGCAAACAACTACTTCTACGAGGACCTCAAGACCCATATGTCAGCACAGTGATGACGTGATGGTGTGTGATGTGATGGTAACTGCATCTACCCTTCTTCTAAGATTCACTGATTGGATTGGCTCGCTCCTGTGATTAGATTAGAGTGTAGCAATATCTGACCAGTCCCTGTGGTACTGTCCTTCCTGGCCTCCCACAAATAAAGAGACATAGGCATTTTAGTTTGAGTCTGCTGTCAGATTTTGTGAAATTTAAGGATGAGCAGATAACCTCCTCCTTTGATACACATGCCTCACCTGAAACCTCCAGCCTGATTGTTTAGGATGCTTTGAAACCAACTTTAGGAGACAAATGATTTCCTACTCCATGACTATGAAGTAGATGGCTCAGAATGAATTTCTACAATTATTCAGTGAAATAAATAAAAATATGCTCAAGGCAAGAAGCCAATCGAGAAGAGTTTCATGTCCATGGTTACAAATCTGGTAAAATGTTAGCCAACGTTGGCAAAACAGGACATCACAAAAATCTAAATGGATGATGGCAACTACTTTTTCAAGGATTCAACTTCAACTTTCATTCATTCATTAAAAATATATAAAATAAGTAAAATGCAAATTTAAATTTAAACAAAGTGTATATACAATAGATAGAAGAAGATAACAATAATAAAAAACAACAGTATATGTTGAGGCATGTTGAGGTTTGAGGAAAACTGCTGGTGAGTATGGAATGAAGTGATAAAAAATGAAATGAATGAAAAACAGTAGGCAACAGACAGCAGTCCTGTGCCAACGTTTAATGTGACATTTGTGCAAGTGTTCAGGTTGTACAAAACAGCTGCATTGTGCCAGTATTGCAGTGCAAGATATTATTGTCTGTGGCATCTGTAGTGGGGTGGAGGGGGTCCTCCTGAGTTCAACAGTCTCACAGCTTCTGGGAAGAAGCTGTTCCTCAGTCTGGTGGTCCTGCTCTTAATGTTCCGCAGCCTCCTGCCTGAGGGGAGAGGGACAAACAGAGTGTATGCGGGGTGAGTGGGGTCCTTCATGATACAGGAGGCCCTTTTCCTGAATCTGGAGGTGTAAATGTCCGTGGTGGTGGATAGGCTGTGTCCCACAGTCCTCTGTGCAGCTTTAACCACTCTCTGCAGAGCCTTCTTCTCTGCCACAGAGCAGTTGCCATGCCACACGGTGATGCAGGAGCACATGACGTTCTCCACCACACATCTATAGAAGGAGGTCAGGACTGAGCTCCTAAGCCCAGCGTGCCTCAGCCTCCTGAGGAAGTAGAGGCGCTGGTGTGCCTTCCTAACCAGATAGGAAGTGTTGGTGTTCCAGGTGAGGTCATCAGAGATGTGCACGCCCCGGTAACCTGAAGCTGGGGACTACTTCCACCGCTGTCCCTCCGATGTGCAGGGGAGGGGGAGATGTCTGCCCCTTCTGAAGTACACGATCATCTCCTTGGTCTCCTTCACATTGATGCCGAGCTTGTTTTCTATGCACCAACCCTCCAGGTGTTCCACTTCCTGCCTGTAGTCAGACTCGTCGTTGTTAGCGATGCGTCTAACCACGGCTGTGTCATCCGTGAATTTCACGATCAGACAGCTCGGATGTCTCGCTGAGCAGTCGTGTGTGTGAGAGCAGCATTTTTCTCTCTGACTTTACACTTCTTACTTTGTCTGAAATGGTAATACTTAGGTACCTGCATGTTTATCGTGAGGCTTTGAACCAAATCACACAAGGAGATTGTTGCTTCATCAACATTTAAAAAATGAAATGGTTCATTTTCACAAACCTCTCTTCAGTTCTACATGTACTCTGCACACTCGTAGTACATTGGCTATTTGTGCTGGTTTGTGTGGACTGGCATGTTGAATAAAGTGTATCTGTCTGTGTGTTCAGGATGAGCTGAGTCAGCCCATCAAAGACAAAGGCCCAATGAGATGTTTAATCCCAGGTCCTGAACTATGATGTTAAATGCTGAACTGTAGTCAATAAGCAGCTTTCTCACATAGCTCCCTTTCTTGTCCAGGTGGGATAGGGTCATGTGGATGATGTGTGCTATAACATCTTCTGTTGGTAGGGTGGGATGGTAAGCACACTGTAGTAGGTGCTGTGTTCTGAGTATTGAGGAACTGATGTCAGGCAGGAAGACTAATGAGAAGCACCCTTTAACAGCTGACATGAAATCCATGACATCCATCTCTTAGAAAGAAGCCTTTCTTTCTTTCAGTGTACACATGTAATCTCTTTGTCTTTGTGTATTTTCTTTGTGAATGTTAACCTCAGCCTCCATATGTTGCAGTTGGAGAGTCTGAACCAAAGTGAGTTGGCATCACGGCTAACACTCAACTGTCAGAACTCTTATGTGGAGCCACACAAAATAAAGGATGTTGCTGTGACCATTATAGATGTAAGTGTTAAACCATCTTTCAGCTATACCAGCATCCATCCATTCATGTGTGTGTGTGTGTGTATGTATGTATGTTTATTTATTTATTTATATTTATATTTACCATAACCCAGTCATTTCTCTGTAAATGGTGTGGAGGTGTTTGATCAGAGTGCTCTGTCACTGGAGGCGAAGGAAGAGATGTATAAATTGTATCCTAACGCAAGACGAGCTCATCTGAAAACGGGAGGAAACTTCCCATACTTGTGCAGGAGTGCTGAAGTCAACCTCTACATACAGGTACACCCATTTACCAACCAATGATGATGAAATAGAGACATGTTTATCCTCCAGGTATATAATGAGATGCAGTTTAAAGACAGAACACCAGCACCAGGGCATCTTTGAGGTTGTACTGTTTATTGAGCATTACCCACCAATATTGTCATGGTTTGTGTCTGACCTGATGTGTTGTTTTAACTGATTTATCTTCACGAATTAAAAACACTGCTTGTTGTACAGATTCACTTGCGTCAGTTCCATGGGACAAGATATGCTGCCATCAGTCCTGCCATGGTGAGCGCTGAGGAGCTGGAGGTGCAGGACAGTTACCTGAACAGTAACCAGGAATCCGATAACCAATGAGACAAAGTTTATCTGGAGACTGTCTCTTCTGAACATTTCCAAGTTACTCTCACTCTTCTCCTGAACACATCATTTCACAGGACATTCTTCGACAAGCTCAACAGCCAAAATTATTTTTATTTGACAGATAAAGCAATATTTTGATAATGACCTATACATACATGGTAATGGGTCACTTTGCTTTAAAAATATACAGCGCCTTCACCTTGTCTTATGTGGAATGAATCTCATAATTTTTGCACTCATGAACTGTTTGCCTTCAGCATTGATTTCAATGTGTAATATAGTTGTCACAGCCAGCGGTGAACTGGTTTCCTGTTAACAGAAAGATGGACACACTGGTTATAGAGAGGTGTATTTCTGAAATTGTTTGTGTAATTCATTGAAATAAAGTTACATTTCTTACTTTTTTGTTTGTTTGTAAAACTGTTTTGAATTTCTCATCCCACATTTACACTGGGCGTATCTAGCCATCCCTATAAAAGATTAATAATAGATAAAGAATGCAAATACAGTCCCTGGCCACTTTATTAGGCACACCTATCCAACTGCTCATTAAACAAATTTCTAATCAGCCAATCACATGGCAGCAACACAATGCATTTAGACATGGTCAAGACAATCTGCTGCAGTTCAAACCAAGCATCAGAATGGGGAAGAAAGACCACTCCTGTCAGCTAAGAACAGGAAACTGAGGCTACAATTAGCACAGGCTCACCAAAATTGGAAAATAGATGATTGGAAAAACGTTGCCTGATCTGATGAGTCTCGATTTCTGCTGCGATAGTCAGATGGTAGCGTCAGAATTTGGCGCCAACAACATGAAAGCATGGATCCATCCTCCAAGTCATTCTCCAAGCTACCATAAAGAGAAGACTTCACAAGAGCAAATACAGAGGGCTCACCACAAGGTGCAAACCATTAATAACCCTCAAGAATAGAAAGTCCAGATTAGACTAAAAAAAGCCAGTTCTGGAACAGCATTCTTTCAACCTGAACCAGAATTATTGGAAGAAAAAAAGTATGGAGAAGGTTTGGACCAGCTCATGATCTGAAGCATACCACATCAACTGTAAAACAGTGGAGGCAGTGTGTGGCATGGGCATGCATGGTTTGCAATACCACTGATTCACTAGTGTTTATTGATGATGTGACAGAGGACAGTAGCAGCTGGATGAATTAAGGGTAAAATGATACACACTACAGGCTGCTGCCATAAAGGCCTGGCAAACAGAGGAAACCCAGTATTTGGTGATGTCCATGGGCTCTAGATTTGAAGCAACCATTGTCTACAAAGAATTACTCTAAAAGTATTAAAAATAAATATTTATGAATACATTCATTTGTCCAATTATTTTTGCAAAAAAGGCACTGTACAAAAATAGTTGCAATTCCTAAATGTTTAATTAAATTTATTTGTTTAACCCATTGAATTAAATCTGAAATCCTGCACTTCAGTTGCATCTTGGTTATTTCATTCATTCCAATCCAATGTGGAGGAGTGCAGAGCAAAAATTATGAAAATTGGATCACTGTATTTTTGGACCTTACTGTATGTAGTGCTTTTCTAGTCTTCCAGCCACTCAAAGCGCTTTTACACATACATATCTCATTCACTCACTCATTCACCCTGATGATAGATGGAGCAATTTGCGGTTCACTATCTTGACATGCAGATTGGAGGAAGCAGGGATTAAACTGACAATTATCTGATTAGTGGACGACCCGCTTCTGAGCCACAGCTGCTTAGTCTTTATAATACCAACAGCCAAAATAAATCGGGAAGATAAATACTTCATTAACTGCTTTTTTTTTGACAGAAGAGCAGAAATCAGACAAAGCAAGGAAAGAGGCATAGACATGGAGCCAAGGACCATAGGCTAGAATTGAGGAAGGACATAGCCTTTATTTATGGGGTACATGTGATTTCAGGGCACCCCCAAGGAACTCTTGAGTCAGTTTACAACACACTTGATAGAAGGATTAACATACTGACATGATTTTTATTCTGCATAAAATTCATTATATTTTTGTGAGTGGCAGTATAAAAGTCCAGTGTGTAGTGGTGCAACATCTACTGGTGAAGTTGCAAAATTGAACTGAACACCGCATGCCTCACCCTCTAATTCCAAGCACAAAAGAGAAATGACAGTGGCTGTAGAACTCGTAAAAAGCCAAGTAGAGCCAGTGTTTGGTTTGTCCTTTCTGGGCTACTACAGAAACATGGCAGTGCAACAGGACCCCCTTCCATGTTGGATAAGAGTCCCATCTTAAGGTATCCAAAAAAACAGTAATGAAAACAAAGGTTTGTATGTTATATTCCACATCTGCCAAAAGATCCCTTAAATGTTACATAAAGTAACACTAAAGTCACATCAAACTCCATAACAAAAGAAATAACTATTTGTGTGAGCTCAGAATTATCAACAGTGCACTGCTTTCAGCATGCTACAAAACCTAAAGTCAAAACCACCAAAACGACATCCAAAGTGACGAGTGGATTTCTAATAATGAAGGAACGAACAAAGGAACAGGCATTTAAAACATTTTGTGTCTGGAGCCAAAAGGAATATTTGTTTTATGACAAAGAAATCAACTAAAATGGAATGCTGACATTAAATAATTACTGCTCCAAAACTGTAAGGATCTGAAAAGTTGTGCGAATGTGATGTGTTGCAAAATTTAAACATTCTGAAGTTTCTTTAAAAAAAGTTCTGATGTTGTCTGTCAGTAAAAAAAGGTGCCAAAGTCACCCATGCCGTTACGTCTGAACTGGTTTCCCTGAATGGAGACAAAGATCTGATGGTCCATCGGATCCTGCACAGCTCGGCTGCAAGTCTCCTTGTTTCTGCTCAGCTGACGACTAAACTGCCACTTTCTGCCTACGGTGGAGGCTGTGCTGTGGTTCTGTAATAATTCAGGCAGGACGTTTGCTGAGCTGCTGCTGGGCAGGTTTGATGTTGATATTGTAGAAACACATTCCTGCTGTTTGTCAACTGTCGGTCCAGCAGGTTCTTTTGGGAAGAAAAGGTTTGATCAATATTCATTACTTTTTATGATCAAATATGCCTCACCCTCTTATGTAACTCTAGTACTGTACCTTCTGTCATGTCCTGACAAACTCTGCGTTGTTCTCTGTTGCTTGGTTTTACTACGATCACCCCATAGCCTTCATTGTTGTGGATCACATTGTTCTCCATGGTAATGGATGGCATCACATCCAGTTCATCGGCAAAGTCCTGTCCACACAAATATTTTTATATTTAATAATGCAAGAAAAAAGTAAGTAAATATTTGATGCAGATGGAAACACAGACAGCGTCAGTAAATGTGTGACTGACTTTTAGTCAGTCACACATTACCGAGAGCTTTGTAAAAAAAAAGTCAATAAATAAAAAGCATATTCAGTGAGATTTGTCTTTGTTGCTCGTGATTTACGATCTTGATTTAGCACCTGTCTGTACATGATGTGCTTGACTCATTGGGTAAATAATACTTTTATAACACAAAGCCTTCCATATATATTGGGGAGTCCTTGGTACAAATTCTGGTCAGTCAGTATGTATTTCCAAGTCCAGAGTCCAGAGTTTGAAGGAGTCTTTCTCACCTTGATAAGGATCCCATCCTTACAATGGTGGATGCCATTACCAATCAGACTGCAAACACTACCAGGGTAAATCTCCACACCAGCCCCCTGGCAGAAACACATTTACAGACACCAACAACCAATACACCGATTAGACTGATTATTAGCTATCATTGTGTTATGTTGAACGAGTAAGACATGCTAAAGATATTTGTTAGCCTCACAACAGGAGTGTCCTTCAGGAGCAAACTATAGAAATGATAACAGCATCTACTTTCTCAAAGAGAAACAAGCTCTCCTCTGGCATTTTCACCTTAAGATGTTACTGTTTGAATGAAGCTGTTGTAATGCATGACTATAAACAAAAAATAATGAACACACACACCATTAGTCACAGAAGACTTCTTATGAGCAGAGAACTCTCCATAGCTGCTGCTCCCTAACAGCAGCTCCAAGAGTTTCTTCCTGCGATCAGCATCTTCTAAGCACTCACCTTGGAACCATAAAGGTCACACATGTTCATGGTGAGGTGGGCCGATGTTCGAACAATAACTCCAGTGGTCTCACACTGCAGCACACAGTTCTCCATGTTCAGAGCCCCCTGACGCACACCTGATAGAAAAAAGACAACATAAACATGAAGATTCATGACAAAAAGTTTATTTCATGGGGCAGAACTTTACTGCCTACTAGATGAAACAATAAGGAAAATTTCGTGACCAATTATCATGGTTGCTCTACGAGAGAGAGAGATAGAAGAGAGCGAAAACACTGGCCTTGATTAAGCTGTTAATCAGTGAAATAAAAGTTATTTCCTGATTGTTTCACAGCAGTTACATTCAGCACATATAGACACGCCCACAGCAACAGAGTTGCCACAATTCGTGATCCTGTCTGAATTCATGGTGGAAAATGTCCTCCATGCTGCCAGCACTTTCCACCATGCTTTCATTCTTGATGCCTACGTTACAAGCGACGCATTCTCCCAACCCCTTCATTGTGAGTCGCCCACAAGACTTGGATGAGGCTGTTATTACATATCCCGATAATCCACCACGATAATGAGATTGATTTAGACATAAACAATCATTTTTATTTACTGCATAACCAGTAACAGTTACATCCCTACTGCCTCCAAACCTAGATTTGTGTATACTCACACAATATACCCTCAATGGCATCGTGTTGGATAAACTTGATGTTTGACAGTCGGACATCAGGTCCTGTGGACTCCACAAAAGAGTCACCCTTGTTTTTCTTTTCAATCACCACCTCATCAGGAAGCCCAAAACCTGACAGACAGACAGACACACACACAGGTTAGCAGAAACAAGGAACACTATACAGCTGCACCCCTAAAGGTGTGCAAAGGTGTGTCAGGCTTAAACCTAGACAGATGTCTGAATTTATCCACTCCTCCCCAGGTTCATTCAATACACACATCCAGATACAGTAAAACTCCAATTCTAAATATTTTATTAGTCACTCAACAAACAGTCCTCAGATAAGCCCATTTACAAACACAAATACACACATAAAAATATTTAAATATACTAATATCAGAATTTTACAGAGTTAAAATACAGATGATGAATGACAGTGACCAGTAGACTTTAACACCACCATAACATTTGTCTCAAAGTGTCATGGGTTAAATGTATCAGTCGTACGTAAGGTACACTGACTATCTGCAGGCGTTCACCAGTCTGAGAACTTCTAGAATAAAGCCAGACATCATTCTTTTTTTCCCCACATACAGTGAAACTCATACAAATTAACTTGTGTTTCCACAGTAGCACAAAATCGACAAACTAACACACTAGATGTGTTAGACTGTTTGGCTGCTTGGAAGGAGAGGATGAAACAACAAGACGGCTGCAATCTACAACTACACAGCTAGCAGTCACCAAACCCTACACACTGCTCCTTTAATTAAACATGTGCACATTTGTGCATATGTTTTTTGTGCACAAGTTTTGAGTTTGTAATATTCTTAGTGATTGGAGGGCTCAGACCTTTTACTTAAGATAAAGTACCAATACCATAGTGTAAAATACTCTATTACAAGTAAATGTCCTGCATTCAAAATCTTACATCATTATCTTACAGTAAGTCACAAAAATAAAAAGTGCAGAATATCCCCTGAGAACATATTATTTACTGAATTAGAATTATTGACATATTGATTTGTTCATTACTTGCTGTAACTGGTAATGCTCTGGCTCATTTTAATTACTTTTTATTTATTGCTGGGTACCTTAATCAGTCATAGGACATCATAGTCTATTTACTTAAATAATCTAAATCTACAAAGTAATGCTAACTAAACTTATCACATAAATGTAGTTGAATTAAAAGTACTTTAATACTATGGGGCGGTGTTAGCTCAGTTGGTAGAGCAGCTGCCCCATGTATGAAGGCTCAGTCCTTGCTGCAGAAGCCCAGGGTTCAAATCTGACCTGTGGCTCTTTCCTGCATGTCATTCCCCATCTCTCTTTCTCCACACATTCCTCTTCACATAACTCTTCAGCTGTTGCAATCAAAATTACTGTAAATCTACCAGAAATTTGTGACACCTTTGTAATCCTGTTTACAACAAGCTTTTTACCCTCTATGGTGATGGAATCTGGTACGAAGATGGAGCTGCTGACATTGTAGACCCCTGGGAGAACAATGACCACATCACCATGATGGCACGAATCCACTGCTGACATTGGATCTCTATGGAACTGAACACACAGTGTAGTAGAGTTACACAGCTTGAACTCACCTATTGTATTTAGTAGCTGTCAGGACAATCTAACAAAAACTGTCTTTGGTCATTCCGGTCTCACATGTGAATAATCAACATTTTAAAATGATGATTTCATTTATTAAAAGGGAAAAAGCTCCAAACCTACCTGGCACTATGTGAGAAACTAATTGCACCCAAACCCTATTAACTGGTTGTGCCACCCTCAGCAGAAACAACTGCAGTTTGTGTCACTGAATCTTTCACATCGCTGTGGAGGAATTCTGTCCCACTGTTCTTTGCAGAATTGTTTGAATTCAGCCACATTGGTGGGTTTCTGAGCATGAGCAGCCTCTTTAAGGTCATGCCACAGCATGGTAATTGGATTAAGTGCAGACTCTGACTTAAGCAGTTCAGAGGTGGACTTGTTGGTGTGTTTCACATCATTGTCCTGCTGTACAACTCAAGTGCACTTGAGTTTAAAGTCACAAACTGATGTTCAGACATTTTCCTTCAGGATTTTCTGGTAGAGAGCAGAATTCGTGGTTTCAATTTCAATTACAGCAGGTCATCCAGGTCCTGAAGCAGCTAAGAAGCTCCAGACCATCACACTATCACCACCATTTGTGACTGTTGTGACCATTTGCACACCTTCCAAAAATTTCAACTTGCCTCAGTTGAACTGAGGCAAGTGGGGCCTGCAGGTCTTTAGATGTTGTTCTGGGTTTTTTTCTCTTTCACATAAGGACAGGTAGGTTTGGTAGCTTCTTTCCCTTAATCAATAAAATCATCACTTAAAAACTGCAAAAGTGTATTCACTCAGGTCATCTTTGTCTAATATTAAAATTTTTTGATGATCTGAAACATTCAAGTGTGACTTTTTCCACAGCACAGTACATACAGCATAGCGCTGCACTGTGTTGTGGTTTGAATGATTACAGGAATCTTTTCTGTTCTATAGCAGCTACATTCATAATGCAGATACAAACAAACAAACAAAAAAACATTAAGTAACAATCACACAAATTTTAGTGAATGAATGTTAATCAGCTATATCTAATCTTCTGCTGTTTGTGTTTTTAGTTAACTAGAAAAAATGAATGTCTAATCCGGCTAAACATTAGAAGCTGCCTTCTAAATGTTTTCTAAATTCATCTTTCCCAGTAAAGAGTGAAGAGTTATAAGAAGGTGTTAAATCCGGATACAAAATGGAGCCAGCTAGTGCAGTCTTTCCATGGCCATATTGTACTGACCTGAATCTCAGTATCATCAGAGGAGCACTGAGGTAGCAATCTGTCACTGAGGAGGGACTGAAGCTGGATGGCACTGCAGGAGGCCGTCACCACATGGACCACCTTCATACCTGAAGCCCTGGGCCCACGGCTCTGCACACACTGCTGCCTGGCATTGCCTTTGTAGCCCAGCACATACCTAGAGAGGAGGTGGCAGAAGTAAGGTGAAGATATTGAAGGTTGGACAAGATAAAGAGGAAGTAGTAGCGGTTATGTAGGGCATTTGGAGATTAAGATTCTCAACTCATCTCCTACCTCAACAGTGGGTTCTCGATGATGTGCAGCTTGCGTTTCAGTGTCTCAAGCTGGTCATAGAGCTTTAGGCCCTCCACCATGGATATGTTGTCCAGCTCTGAGTCTGAGTCAGTGCTTAGACCATTGCGAAGCACCAAGAACTGCTGAAAGCATTGCGAGCAGTTTTCCAGTAATGACTGGTATTCTGCCACCAGGCCTGCAGGGACTCTGTCCTCTAAAATGTCATAGTAGCTGAGAAAACACGCATTTAGAATTAGAGTTCAGAAAGATGAATCAACACATACATACAACACATGGACACTGTGTACTCACAGCCTGAGACGAGGCTCCACACAACGAACAAAGTAGTCAAAGTCATCGTCTTCATCTTCTTCATCCCACTGCCTCCAGATGTGTTTATAGAAAAATCTACAGACAGAAAAGGATCACATTATTAGGTCGTAAACTTCATCAAACAGTTTAAACACGGAGAAACAATAATAAGGTAGGTTCAAGCACTGGATCAAGTTGGCAGTCCCACCTGAGGTGCTCAAGAGCGAGGGCAGTCTGATCAAAGTCTCCAGACTGCTCGTAAACCACCTGCACCTCCTGCAGAGGGACTTTGTGCTGAGTGGCCTCAAGCAAAGACTGCATGGCCTCTTCAGTGACTTCACAGCCTCTGGTGTGACATTGCAGAGGTAGCACTAGCACCACACAAGCCTTCAGATCCTTCCAGTCCACATCCTGTACCTGAAACCATAAGTATATGTACAAAAGGTAGGTAGGTACAAAATGTAAGATTGTTTAGAACATTGATATCTAGTGGTTAAAAATTGCACCACAGGCCAAAATCAAAACACTGAAGAGTCATCTGGGGGCTTGAATAAGCCATCTGTAACAGCACTTATCCATAACGTATCATTTGTCATGAACAGAAAAATTAGCTATAGAAACCAAAACAATTTTGGTAGCAGGCTGTAAACATGTTTATTTCTGTGTAGGTTAACCTAGTAACTTACTTGCAAGCATCAAAAATGTTTGCTGTATTACAGGAAATTTTAATTGCTACAGGTTTCAGTAGTAATGACTTCATGGTTTTTTTTTTTAATGATAAAGTTATAACTGCAAAAGACAAAATTCACCACAGAGCAAAATATGAAAGAAACATTTTTTTCCCTTGCTTTTTGACTACAATGTTACTGTAGATGTACATTGTTCCACCGCTGTGTCGAGCACCAGCGAGCAACAGTTGCTCTTTTCTGTACTTTAGCTACTTTTTGTCTCATTTATTGTTTACCATTTGTTATATTCAAAAAGTTTTGTTTGTGAACTTTCTTTTTTGTCTGTGTGGCTCATTCTTGGGACAATTTTTCCTGACTGCATCGCCGTCCTGGCTCAACAATGCAGCGGGGCTATTGTATTTACATTCGAAATCATCTGTTGTTGCTAAGATCAGCTGTGCTGATACTGAAGAGAAGAAGCGGAGATATAAACCATCTCTCCCTTCCATCACCATGGGGAACGTGATGCCACTAGCTAACAAGATGGACGAGCTGGCGGACTTTGTGAGGACTCGGTGTCGTGAGAGCAGTGTGCTTTGTGTCACTGAGAGATGGCTTTACAAGGACATCCCAGACTCTAACTGTGGGTGGCTTTCAGACTGTTCTGGCTGACAGGAGTCACCGGGAGAGTGGCAAGAGGAAAGGTGGAAGACTTGCTATTCTTATTAACAACAATTGGTGTCATCCTGGTCAGCAGGCCGGACACTGAACTGCTTGCCGTGAGTCTGCGGCCGAGTTCTCACACGTGATCATCCTAGTTGTTTACATTCCTCCGTCTGCAAACGCGACACTTGCGACTGATGTCGTGCACACTGTTGTCGCGAGACTTCAGACACGGCACCTATACGCATTCATTGCGATATCTGGGGACTTCAATCAAGTCACTCTGGCTGCAACACAGTCCACCTTCAAGCAGTTTGTGGACTGTCCCACCAAGGACAGTTGTTTGTCTGTTTTTATCCACTATGATGTGCGCTGCTGCCTTTCTTGGCCAGGTCACCCTTATGAAAGAGGTCTTGATCTCAGTGGGGTTTTTTAAAAAATCTGGTTAAATAAAGGATATATTTAAATCAACAACACTGGACCTGCTGTATGCCAATGTTAGGGAGGCGTTCAGCTCCACTGCCCTTCCTCCACTTGGAGGATCAGACCATAACCTCATCCACCTGAAACCCCTGTTTAAGCCCCAAGTCCAGCGGCCTCCTGTGACCACTAGGACTGTGAGGAGATGGAGATAGACGAATCTCTGCAGGGCTGCTTCAAACTAACAGACTGGGAGTTGCTCTGTAATTCGCAGGAAGAGGTCCTTGATGATATCACGGACTGTATAACAAGGTACATCAACTTCTGTGTGGACAGTGTTGTTCCTGCAGTGACTGTACACTGTTTCCCCAACAACAAACTGGGTCACCAGAGTTCTGCTAAATAAGAAGAAGAGGGCCTTCAGAGATGAGGACAGGAAGCCGATGAGGCTGGTTCAGAGGGATGTTAAGGAGAGGATCCAACAGAGCAAAGACAACTACAGGAAAAAGCTGGAGCACAAACTCCAGCAGAACAACTTGAAGCATTCGTCATGTGGTGTGAGACTAACCATCTGTATCTCAACACCACTAAGACAAAGGAGGAAATCTGCCCCCACACCCATTTCCATCAACGGTGTGACTGTGGATGTTGTCCAGGATTACAAATACCTGGATAACAAACTGGTCTACATCATCTACCTCTGGTCTTGAGAGGGACAGTGTGAGTGACACTGTGTCCTGATTCTGAATGTCACTTTATCACATGTCACTTCAAAATTTCACTTTATCACTTTATTTAGTTTGTACTTATTTTACCATTTGTACTTATTATATTCCAATTTATGCCAAGTCGTACAGTGCGTATAGTTGTATAGCCACTGAAAGAGAAGTGTGATGACACAAGGAGGAAGTGCAGCCAGCACACGGTTATCAAGAGTCAACATGTCGGGGCAGTCGGTGGCGTAGTGGGTTAAGAGGCCGCCCCCATGTGTGGAGGCTACAGTCCTCGCTGCAGCTGGCCCCGGTTCGACTCCTGCATCGGATGGCCATTTACTGCGTGTCACTCCCCTTCTCTCTGCCCCCTGCTTCCTGTCTATTTTCAGCTGTACGATCATTAAAGGCATAAAAAGGCCAAAAAGGTCGGGACTACTCATTTTATTCACCTGTGCACAATTCTTACAGTAGGATAGACTACTTCCTAGTTGATGCCAAAATGGCACCGTTTGTAGTGGATGTTCGGTATCACAGTATTGTGATCTCAGATCATAGCCCACTTTACTTTTCAGTATGTTTAGATCAGTTAGACAAACCGCATACCTCTTGGAGATTAAATCCTCATCTGCTTACAGATAAAAAGTTTTGTGACTACCTAAAAGATCAAATATCACTGTATTTTGAGATGAATGATACTCCTGAGACCTCTCCCTCCACTCTTTGGGAGGCGTTTAAAGCCTATATTAGAGGTAGCATAATTTCATTTGAAGCATCAAGGAGAAAAGAAAATATGTCCAAATTAAAAGACCTGGAAGGACAGATCAAGACACTAGATCAGGAAAATGCTCGATCCCCATCTACAACTCTACACAGAAAAATAACAACACTGAAATATGAATACAATCAAATTATGTCTGTGAAAATAAGTAAAGCATTCCTGTATACCAGACATAAATTCTTCGAATTTGGGGATAAGCCACATAAATTGCTAGCTCGTCAGCTCAGAAAAATGGAGAATGATAGGACAATACGTAAGGTAAAAGCCTCTGACAACACAATACTCACAAAATCTAAAGATATTAATAACAGGTTCCTCGAATTTTACACAGACTTATACACTTCTAAATCTACCACAGGGCCTGAGATTATTAATAAGTTTTTAGATAAATGTAACCTACCCAGATTAGGTCTTGAAGATTGTAAGTCACTAAATGTGGAGCTCACAATCAAAGAGGTTCAGTCTGCAGTTGCCTCGTTAAAAGGTAATAAATCACCAGGTCCTGACGGACTTCCTGGAGAATTATATAAAACGTATGGTGAAAAGTTATCTCCTTATTTACTAAAGGTATACAAACACGCTCAGGAAAGCGGTGCCCTACCACCGACTTTGGCGGAGGCTGTGATGACGGTAATTCATAAGAAAGGGAAAGATCCACAGGAAGTAGGTGCCTATCGCCCTATTTCACTCTTGAATGTTGACGGGAAGTTATTTGCCAAAATACTTGCTAACAGACTGGGCCCCCTGCTGGAGAGGTTAGTTCACCCAGACCAGACGGGTTTTGTTCCTAACAGAAACTCTACTTTCAATCTGAGACGCCTCTTTAATATCATGTACACAAGAAGAGAACCACATTCTGATCTCGTCATACTCGCGCTTGATGCCGAAAAGGCGTTTGATCCGATTGAATGCCAATACTTATTTGAAGTTCTCAGTAGATTTAATCTCGGAGATGGGTTCTTAGCACTAATTAAACTTATCTACAGAAACCCTACAGCCCAAATTCTAACCAACCGAACACTTTCCTCCCCATTTAAGTTATGTAGGGGGACGAGGCAGGGATGCCCCCTCTCCCCTTTAATCTTTGCTCTTGCTATTGAGCCGCTGGCTCAAAGTATCAGGCTCGACCCTCAGATACAAGGATACACTACTAAAGAAACAATTAGTAAAATATCATTGTATGCAGATGATATTCTTCTTTATGTAACACGGCCACAAACGACTATTCCAGCACTTTTAGATAAAATCAATTTATTCGGTACTTTCGCAGGATATCGGGTTAATTGGACAAAAAGTGTTTTAATGCCAGTTTACACGGATGACCTGGCATTCTTGATTAACCTCCCATTTAAAATCTCCTCTGAAAAATTTACTTCTGGGCATTGAAGTGACTAGACAGTATACTTCTCTCTTTCAGCAAAATTTTCCTCCCTTAATAGAAAAACTGCGCTCTAGGTTAGTGTTTTGGGATGCTCTCCCAATCTCGATGATTGGAAGAATAAATGCGATTAAGATGGTCTTTCTCCCACAGTTATTATACCTGTTTCAAAATATCCCAATATTCCTTAGAAAAACATTTTTTAAACAATTAGATTCTTTAATTACCCCTTTTGTGTGGGGACACAAAACTCCCAGAATAGGTAAGAAATATCTCTGTAGGCCTAAATCTGCAGGAGGATTAGCACTTCCAAACTTTTTGTTTTACTACTGGGCCTCGGCGACTAAGAATTTACTGGCTAAATACCACAAAGTCCCCACCTAATTGGCTACTGATGGAACAGGAGGAATGCCATCCATACTCACTGGCTACAATTTTATTAGCGCCAGCTAAGATCAGCAGGTTATTATATAACAACAATCCTATTATTCAGAATATGATACACATCTGGAAACAAATCAAATCCAGTATAATCTCAAATCCATATCCTCTGTATTACCCATAGATAAAAACCCCACATTTGCCCCGTCTGGCTTGGGTGGAGCTTTCTCTAAGTGGAATCAGAAAGGTATTAAATGTGTTGGAGATTTGTATATACAAGGTGTATTTGCCTCATTTTCTCAACTACAGCAGAAATTTGGTTTGGAAAATAATAACTTTTTTCAGTATCTGCAAATTAGGGACTATATACGTAGATATCGGGAGGATTTTCAGACTGAATTAAAAAATTTGTCTGAAACTGTCTATAAATGAACCTAAGCTAATAACACGCATCTATAATATTCTCCTGTTATCAAGTCCCTTCCCCGCCGATATGCATAGACGCAAGTGGGAGAAAGAATTTGGCGAACCGATCACGGATGATCTATGGGATAGAGCCCTTGAGAAGATCAACACCTGTTTACATAGTGCAAGACACTGCCTTATTCAATTTAAAATTATACATATGCTCCACTTCACAAAGGAAAAATTACATAATATATATCCAGAAATATCACCTCTATGTGATAAATGTAAATCTTCTATTGTAACCCATCTTCATAGCTATGCCCTATGCCCCCAAATTTACTCTTTCTGGTCTGGTGTTTTTAATATAATGTCCGAGGTTATAGGGTTTGTGATAAAGCCAGAACCCTTACTTATTATTCTTGGGGTGTCTGAAGCCTTTAAAAAATTAAACAAAGCACAACAATGTTTTATTTCATATGGCCTTATAATAGCGAAGAAAATGATTCTTACGTTATGGAAGAGTGTAAACACACCGACACCTAAGATGTGGTTAGGAGAATTAACTAATACACTCCACCTGGAAAGAATAAGATATGTTCTAGAAGACAGACTCCAACATTTTGACGTAACTTGGCAACCTTTTTTACAGTACCTTGCTAATACCAATACAACTTAAAATTCGGTCTCTTATGTCTAGCGGAGTTCCCGTGATATTCTTCAGACGGGTCTTCTTGTGGGGGGAGGGGGGGTCAACCCGCTATGTTCTGTTTCTGTTATGTGTTCTGTAATTACTCTGTAATTACTTTGTTTGTATGTTTGTATTATAAATGCCCAATAAAAATACATGGGATAAAAAGGCCAAAAAAAGTATCTTTAAAAAAAAAAAAAAAAAGTCAACATGTCTGCGGTGTGGATGTATTTCAATATCTCGGAGAAAGACCCACGGATAGCAATTTGCAAAGCATGTACTGCTGAACTTTCAAGGGGGGGTGTATGTGCAAAAAGTTTCTTAACGTCTGGTTTAATTTATCACCTCAAATTAAAAAAAATAAATAAATAAAAAATTGCCATTCCGAATATGAGAAGGCAGCGGCACAGAAAAGGAAAGTCAATCCGAGTACGCCCACTACATTTTTGAAAAGGCAAGAAAGTTTCCCAGTGATGGTGCCAAGGCAAAAGGCATTACTCAAAAAATCAGGGAATTCACTGCCTTAGATGATCAGCTGTTCTCCGTCATAGAAGATGTGGGATTCGTAGGCTGATAGATCACATTGCACCCCACTATGCCATACCAAACAGACAGCATTTCTCAGATGTGTGTTAACCGGAGCTGTTTAATGTTGCAACTCATGTCCATGAGCTTATAGCATCAGATATTACAGCTATCAGTTTCACAACCGACATATGGAGCTCAGACGTCAGCCTCACCAGTATGCTCAACCACACAATGGATCGACGCAGATTTCGAGCTGCAAAAGATTCTGCTCCATTCACAAAAGTTTAGATGGTCACACACAGCAGCAGCCATTTCTGACGCATTCACCAAGATGTTTGACACCTGGCATATCGACCGATCTGAAGTGCATGCCATAGTCAGTGACAAAGCAAGAAATATGGGAAAAGCGATAGAAGAAAGCCAGCTGAAAGGCATACGGTGCATGGTCCACACACTACATCTGGCAGTGAATGAGGGAGTGTTGTCTCAGCGCTGCGTAAAAGATGTATTGGCTATAGGCAGAAGAATTGTTGGCCACTTTAAACATCCTCAGTTGGCCTATTCCCACTTACAGTCTATGCAAGATCAGTTTGGAACACCAATAAACGGTTCCAAAAAGATGAGTACACACTAGAACAGTACTTTTTAGCATGCTGGAAAGCCTCTGCGCAAAAGTGAGTCTTGGCTGCATACAGCGCAGATCACAAGCTCCCCACATTCACTTAGCAGTGGGTCTTAATAGAGAACATTCTCTTTCTTCTTGCCCCCTTTGAGCAGCTAACTAAACAAGAGACAAACAACCAAGGCCGCTTTCCTGACCTGGCAAAGATGATGCAAGTACTTGTCTGCTCCGTGCACAAGCACTGACGAGTGAGAGACTGTTCAGTGCTCTAGCTCATGCTCTTGATGAGAAGAGGAACAGACTTCACTGTGATAAAGCAGAGAAGCTAGTCTTCATCAAGAAGTGGAATTGGCGTGTGTCTAGTGTTAAAATATTTGTTTTCCACTTTGCACATCCGCAATTCTTGGTACATTTGTTTTTGTTAAAGGCCTACAGGCTATGGTAATATCTTTTTTGATACACTGTTATGTTGTAGGCCTGCAGAGAAAATATATATATTATATTTTTGTATGTATATTATATTTTCCAGCACTTGTTCTGAATGTACTTTCTTGTAGAAGTCCTACAGAGAAATATTTAAAAAGGCACTTGACTTAAATACACTTTGTGTTTTTATGGGAGAACATATTTAATTTTAGAATCTTTCAGCAGACCAGTAAATTATAGGTCAAGTTAAACATTTTGTTTTGAATTTTAATTGATATTGTGCATTGTTGTAATGTCAGTGCTAAATAAATATGTTCATACTTTCATACTACATACTAATTGATTTATTCTTTGAATTGCAATGGTTTGCTATGGATGCAATGGTTCTAATAATTGACATAATTTCTTTAGGTGTTTCGGCCTTGGTTTCCTCATTTTTGGTTTGGTCATTTTGTGCATTTAGTTAGTTACTTATTTATTTTACGTTAGTCTAGCTACAGTGGTGGTCAAAAGTTTACATAGACTTGTAAAGAACATAATGTCATGGCTGTCTAGAGTTGCCAGTTATTTCTACAACTATGATTTTTCTGTGATTCAGTGATTGGAACAGATACTTCTTTGTCACAAAAAACAATCATGAAGTTTGGTTATTTTATGACTTTACTATGGATCAACTGAAAATGTGACAAAAATATACAGGCATGTGAAAAAATTAGGACATCTTATGAAATCCTGTGTATTTTAAAATATATTTGGACATATGGGTAGTTAATGTCAATTTTAATTAAACTCAGGGATCCAAGTAATATAACTAAACAATAAAAAAATAAGAAAAGCCTTTTTAAAACTTTCTGTAAAATTTAATTAAAAAATAATGCAATTTCTGGTGAGGAATAAATTAGGACACCCCCTATATTATCCCTCTTAAAATGTTGAAAATCCCAAACAGGTGCATCACGTCAGGTGCACATGATTAGTACATCGTTACCCAGCATTTGAATGGAGCCTTGCCCTATTTAAACCTCAGATTTAGTTTGGTGTGGCCCTGACAGTTGAGATGTTGAGGTGAGCGCCATGGTGAGGTCTAAAGAGCTTCCTGATGCCCTCAGAAAGAAGATTGTGGCCGCTTACGAGTCTGGTAAAGGATTTTAAAAGATTTCAAAAGAATTTAACATCAGCCATTCCACCATTCGCAAAATTATTTACAAGTGGAGGACATTTAAAACAACTGCCACCATGCCAAGATCTGGCCGTCCGGGCAAGTTTACCCCCAGAGCAGAACGCAAGATGCTCAAAGAGGTCCTGAAAAATCCTAAAGTGTCATCAAGGGAATTACAGCAGGTTCTGGCAACTGTCGATGTGAAAGTGCATGACTCTACGATCAGAAAGAGACTGCACAAGTGTGACTTGCATGGGAGGTGTGCAAGGAAGAAACCTTTGCTCTCTAAAAAAAACATCAAGGCCAGACTGAAGTTTGCCAGAGAGAACATAGACAAGACCACGACTTCTGGAATAAGGTTCTTTGGACAGATGAGTCTAAAATTGAATTATTTGGACACCAGAACAGAAGACATGTTTGGCGTAAACCAAATACAGCCTTCCAAGAAAAGAACCTCATACCAACTGTAAAGCATGGAGGGGGCAGTGTCATGGTTTGGGGTTGCTTTGCTGCAGCAGGACCTGGCCAGCTCACCATCATAGAATCTACCATGAATTCTACTGTGTATCAGAGGGTGCTTGAAGAAAATGTGAAACCATCTGTCAAAAAATTAAAGCTGAAGCGTAACTGGATACTGCAACAAGACAATGACCCAAAGCATACCAGCAAATCCACCAAGGACTGGCTAAAAAAGAAGAAGTGGAGAGTCCTGGAATGGCCAAGTCAAAGCCCTGATCTTAATCCCATCGAAATGCTGTGGGGTGACTTGAAACGGGCTGTACATGCAAGACACCCCTCAAACATCTCACAGCTAAAAGAATTCTGCATTGAGGAGTGGGCCAAACTTTCTCCTGATCGATGTCAGAGACTGGTAAAAGGCTACAAAAAGCGTCTCGTTGAAGTTATATCAGCCAAAGGGGGCAACACTAGCTATTAGGGGGTAGGGTGTCCTAACTTTTTCCTCCATTAAAATACATACTTTATTTTTTTTCTTTTTTTGGATTTGTCAAACAATGTTCATTTTTGTTGTTAAATTGCAATCAAATCACTTTCTTTTTGAAAAATACATATAAACATGACTGGATATTGGTATGTGAACCATTTCTAAATAAAGAGCTGATTATTTAATGGGGTGTCCTAATTTTCTCACATGCCTGTACATTTGTGCACAGTGCAAACAATTGTTTGTAAGTATAAAGTGCATGGCACTGTTTTGTCACTGCCACGATCAGGAAGAAAATGCAAGCCATCACCTGCTGCTGTCAGAAAATTGGTCACGAGGGTGAAGAGACAACCGAGAACCACCAAAAAGCAGCTCTGCCAAGAATTAGAAGCTGCTGGAACACAGGTGTCGGTGTCCACAGTCAAGCATGTTTTTCAGCATGGACTGAGAGGCTGCCGTGAAAGAAGGAAGTCCTTGCTCCAGAAGCGGCATCTTAAGGCTCAACTGAAGTTTGCTGCTGATCACATGGATAAAGATAAGACCTTCTAGAGGAAAGTTCTGTGGTCAGACGAAACAAAAATTGAGCTGTTTGGCCACAATGTCCAGCAATATGTTTGGAGGAGAAAAGGTGAGGCCTTTAACCCCAAGAACACCATACCTACCGTCAAGCACGGTGGTGGTAGTATTATGCTCTGGGCCTGTTTTGCTGCCAGTGGAACTGGTGCTTTACAGAGAGTAAATGGGATAATGATGAAGGAGTATTACCTTCAAGAATGGCTGCTGTGAATAATAAGCCAAATAGGAAAAAGCTTAAAGATTGAACAAATCAGTTTAACCTCACTCAATTAATTCAAGGTCCCACCAGAATCACACCATCATCTCAAACGCAGATTGATTTAATATTTAGTAACAAGCCAGAGAGAATAACAAAAACATTTAATTATTTAACTGGATTATCAGATCATAATTTAACATTGATATCAAGGAAACTTACAAAACAAAGGTTTAAGTATCGACAGGACAGTAGAAGGACCTTAAACACTATACCAAAGTGGCTTATTAGTAAATTTGAAAGTCAGTTTAAGCAACAGAATTGGAATGAGATCCTGACTACTAAGGAGTTTGAAGATGCCTCTGAGAACCTAATGACTATCATTAATAAGACTAAGATTAATAGTTTAGTAAAAATATTACATAGTCAAGAAAAAAGCAAAACCTGCCTTGGCTTAGTGAGCAAGTTTGGGACTTAATGCGCCAAAGGGATCATGCATTGAAAATTGCACTTAAATCTGGGTTAGCGTGTGACAGGAGAACCTTTCAGCAGCTACGTAATAAAGTTGTTAATGAATTGAGAAAGGCCAAAGCAAACTTTTTTATTAATATTATAAATGATTCAAAAGGGAACTGCAGGAAAACATGACAAAATTAATTAATAGAGCTCTTAAGAAAGACAGCATTAAAAAAGATCACAGGTATGAATTGCAAGTGCAGGGGACCCTAACCCAGGATAAAGTCCAAATTTCCTCTATGTTCAATAGTTACTTTACTGATTCAGTTTAAGATCTAGCATCAGAATTGACTGTGACTAAAATCCTAAAACAATTCAAGAATTCCAAGGCAAAAGATATCTTTGACTGGGATTGTGCATTTGTTAAAAAAGCATGCAAATGTTCTCTGTTCTCCTATTACTCATTTGGTCAATTCATCCATTACACAAAGCTACTTCCCTACTGCCTGGAAGACAGCAGTAATAACCCCCATCTGGGGATGTAACCAATGTTGCAAATTATAGGCCTATCAGCATCCTCCCTACCATCTCTAAAGTAACTGAAAGAGTTGCATGTGACCAGTTGATAGGCTACTTGGAAGGCCATACCCTCTGCACCCTATGCAGTTTGGTTTTCGGAAAAATCATTCAACGGAAACAGCCCTTTGTTACTTCATAGAGCAAATTAAATCTAAGCTTGACGGAGGTGGTGTAGTTGGTGCTGTCTTCCTGGATTTCAGGGAGGCATTTGACACAGGTAATCATAATGTTCTGTAGTCCAAACTCTCACACTTTGATCTCTCTGCTAATGCTTTGTCATGGATGGAATCGTACTTAGATTCAAGAAAGCATTGTACAAGAATTATTGACACACGCTCCACCCTGTCTAATAGCACAATTGGAGTGCCTCAGGGATCGATTTTGGGACTAATTCTATTTAGTTTATACATTAATGATTTACCCTTGATTTGCACAGAAGTTCACATGCAAATGTATGCAGACAACACAGTTATTTATGTCCATGCCAAAAGTAGAGAACAAGCTGCATTAAAACTCACCTTAGCCTTGTCAGTGTCAGACAAGGCCCCGAATTAGGTAAAAGAGAATGTTTTTACCAAGGATGGTGTCTTCGTCAACATGATAAAGTCTGGAGACACAGATGTCTGTTTACGCAGATTGGAATGTCAGTAACAAGCTGTCTATTATGTCTAAGCAGACAGCACCAGAGTCCTTCGACCCTGGCCACAACAGTGTTGCGATAGGATGACACCTGCTACTGCCAGCCAAAGACAAACAGCTAATACTGCTGAGGACCTCAAGGCCCACATGTGACTTCATGTAACCTTGTATAATGTATGTATGTTTGTGCTTTTATTATATTCCATTTAAAAATATGTACTGTATGTGTCACTCAGAACACTACAAGAATAGAAAATTCCATAACACCAACAACCTGACATCTTTGTCAAGGGAGAGGTCATAAAACCTGTTGACAGTCTTAAGTACCTGGGTGTTATCATTGATTCCAACCTATCTTTTAAAAAGCACATAAAGAAGATATCCAGATGTGTCAGTGCCAGTTTAGTTAACTTTAGGCACATTAGACACTAATTGCCACTTCCGGCTGCTAAACTGTTCTTACATTCAATGATTTTCTCACATCTGTCATACTGCTCTACAAGTTGGACTCAGACAGGTGTGACCACCATACAGCCATGAGCCACTCTCTACAAAATGGCTATCAAGGTTCTGGACAAAAAGCCAAGAAATTATCATCACTGTGTCATCATATCAAGATATAACCTTCTGTCTTTTGATAGTTTTATCTGTTTTGCTGATATGTGTTTTATGTATAAACTTCATGATCTTGCACCACCACCTCTTAAGCAGTGTATATTATTTTGCAGAGATAGACTAAGAGTCTCAAGGTCCTCTGTGAGAGGCAATTGTTATGCAGGCTTCAGGAAGACCTCTTTTGGTCAATCAGCTTTCTCTGTTAGTGCAGTAGAAACATGGAATTCAATTCCAGTTAATATCAGAGACAGTACAAGCTTTAACCAGTTTAAATTATCATTGAAGACATGGCTAAAGGCTAATAAAAGATGTAATCACTAATCATCACTAATTGTGCTGCCTTAAGCATTGTTATATGGTATATGTATCCTTGTATGTGTATTGTTTTATATGTTTAAGTGGTGATGTGATTGTACATGTTGTTTTATTACGTTTTAGTACGATGTGTGTTAATACGATGTTGCTGCTTTAGGGTGTACCTCTAGTGGCAACAGTAGGACATGTATTGTCCATGTGTTTTTTTTTTTATGTGCGTTTGTTTTATAGCTCCCTGCCCAGGGACCACAGATGTGAATTAGCTTTATAGCTAACTCTGGTACTGGAACTGCCCTGTACATGGCCCCTGTCAGATAAGCTAATAAACTAAACTAAATTCTTCAAGATAACCTAAAATCATCAGCCCGAAGGTTGGGTCTTGGGCGCAGTTGGGTGTTCCAACAGGACAATGACCCCAAACACACATCAAAAGTGGTAAAGGAATAGCTAAATCAGGCTAGAATTAAGGTTTTAGAATGGCCCAAAGTCCTGACCTAAACCCTTTTGAAAACATGTGGAAAATGTTGAAGAAACAAGTCCATGCCAGAAAGCCAACAAATTTAACAGAAATGCACCAATTCTGTCAAGAGGAGTGGTCAAAGATTCAACCAGAAGCTTGCCAGAAGCTTGTGGATGGCTACCAAAAGTGCCTAATTCAAGTGAAAATGGCCAAGGGACATGTAACCAAATATTAGCATTGCTGTATGTATATTTTTGACCCAGCAGATTTGGTCACATTTTCAGTTGACCCATAATAGTCATAAGTCATAAAAGAACCAAACTTCATGAATGTTTTTTTGTGACAAAGAAGTATCTGTTTCAATCACTCTATCAGAGAAAAATCGGACTTGTACAATTAACTGGAAACTCTAGACATGAAATTATGTTCTTTACAAGTGTATGTAAACTTTTAACCACCACTGTATTTTACCTCTCTCTTGTATGACTTCACCACTTTGTATCGCAACTGTTGCACAGCAATTTCTCTCGGGATAATTAAAGCTTCTTGAATCTTGAATCCAGAGGCAATACAAAAAAGACTAACGTAGGACCTTCAAGCCAACTTTCCACATGTCCCATGCTACACTAAAACAAGATGGAGCTACACTTGACTGAAAATGTAACTTACATTACTTATTATTTTTTATCTAATTTCACTGACAGGTGTTAAATGTGTAAGACGTTTTAGAGTGGGAATCTTGTCTTGTAAATTAAAGCAACTTCATCTTGGTGTTTCATGTTCACTCTAAGCTGAGACACATCACTCAAACTTTAGGTCATTTCTCAACGGCTGTAAGACTTGTATTTCATAAATCTCTGTGTGAAAACAGGTGAATGTGCTTATACTATACATTGGTAAAAGTTTTTCCCTATCATTAGCTACTTACCTTGAAATTGTGGATCTGGGTACCCATGAATTAACTTTGTATTATTCTACTAGAAATGTTGGAAACATATTACATGGTATTTATTACCTGCTTCTTGGGATCAGCAGAAGACAATCTTAAATAATGTGATGTAAATTTTGGGACAAATTCTGTGAAATTTACATGTGGAAGTGTTTGATGTGTGAGACCCCAAAGCAGCAGAAATGACATAGTGTACATTTAGAATATTAAAGGTTATGTGTATGAAAGCTGGTCTCACCTCCACCAAAACATCAAAGACATCAGTGGACCACAGAGCCAACCAATCACATGGCTCCACCACCTTCTCCAGGTAGTCTGCTGTGAAGGCCTTCACCTCAGAGGGCTTACAGTCTCCTATAAACAGATAGATAATTATTGAGTGTGCCTGAAAGAGCACACTATATGTTATCCACCGCGCTTATTGAGTGTGCCTGAAAGAGCACACTCTTTACTATCCACCCGGCTTATTCTTCTTCTTCCGCTTATTATTCTTGCTCGTGTTTCGTCTGTTCGCTTCTGCTCCCAGAGTTTTTGTCGCACATACACAAACAAGGAGTCAAAACGACCGGCTTGGCAAGGACATGATAGGAAAGTGGTATTCAAAAAGTTTCACCGAACGGTTTGGCAGCTATACGCCAAAAACCGTGCCAAAAAAATGAATGGGTGTGTATTGGGAGAACTTTCCAGAGCTAGAGGGCGTGATGTCATCGCCAGAGTGCAGGGAGAGAGAAAATTTAATCGAAAAATAAATTTATAAACTGCGACTGCGGCCGCAAATGTCAAGCTACAGAAATCATTTATAGCTAAAAAGGTAGGAAAATTTCTCGCCGTCGCATAGATACCACTGTTGAAGCTGTCAGTATTATAGTTTTGGCCTGACACAGAAAAGATCGGCCCCAGGACCGATCAACTGTCCCATTGACTCCAATGTTAATTTGAGAGGAGAAATTACCAGAAGCAGCAGGGAGCATCTGCTCTTTACCACATGATGAATGCCAGAGTTTTTAACATTTAGCTCTCAAACTGGGCACAAAACTGGTCGAGAGATAGCCGGCGATCACGTATCTTTCGGCTTTTGGATACGACACACGGTTTGGGATTTGATGCGATTTGTTCGCAGGGAAGTCATTCAGAGACTTTCTGTGTACTTCTCTGAGGTAGACTGCTCTCAGCTGTCACTAATGAGCCTGACCTGCAGCTGACCATGGTTGCTTGGCAACCTTAAACCTGCTTGAGGGAGCACAGAGGGGAGGGGCTGTTTTCACTGTTGCTGATGTGACACAAGTCAATTTAAACCTGTCTGTCCAAAATGACAGAGACAGCAGAATAGCTAGCATGTTAGTGGCTAACGTTGACACGCTAGCAATTAGCATTAGCATGTTAGCATTAGCATGTTAGCATCGAAATCTATTTCATTTTTAGTGGCTAAAAAACATGCTCATTGCTAACATTAGCAGCCAATGCTAAAATGAGTGACTAGCGCATCATGCTAATTGCTAACATTAGCGGCTAATGCTAATTTTAAGTAGCTAGAAATTAGTAGTAACATTAGTGGCAGCACAGTATTAGCATGTTAGCAATTAGCATGTTAGCATTAGCATGTTAGCATTGAAATCTATTTCATTTTTAGTGGCTAAAAAACATGCTCATTGCTAACATTAGCAGCCAATGCTAAAATTAGTGACTAGCGCATCATGCTAATTGCTAACATGAGTGGCTAATTCTGTTTTTAGTGGCTCAAAATTAGTGGTAGCATTAGCATGCTATCAATTAGCAATTAGCAGGGATGCGCCAGCAAGCAGCGATGGGGCCAGAGTCAGGCACACTCAAAATTTCCGCGGGAATTTTCTAGTTCTTATTATTCTTCTTACGCCCTTTCTTTGGTTCCGTACTGCTCCCAGAGTTTTTGTCGCACATACACAAACAAGTCAAAACGACCGGCTCGGCCGGGACACGGTTGGAAAGTGATTTTCAAAAAGTTTCACCTAACGGTTTTGCCAGTATATGCCAAACACCATGCCAAAAAATGAATGGGTGTGTATTGCGGGAACTTTCAAGAGCTAGATAGCTAGAGTACGGGGAGAGAGAAAAATTTGTCGAAAATAAATTTGTAAACTGCGACTGCGGCCGCAAATGTCAAGCTACAGAAATCACCCCCTGGTTGCCTACCCAGCCATGGACCTCACTGCACATTACTGGACATGTGAAAGGGAAACTCCAGACAATAACTATTGACGATACAGGGCTGGGCGATATATTAATCAATACTGATATATTTTCAAAGGCGATATAGCACAAGACCATATTGTTCGACATAGTTTATTTTGCATTAAAATGACTATACATTTCTTCCCTTGAGCCGCCATTTCACTTTTATTTCTCCTCTCCCTCTGTCCAGGTGTCGTGCTGCTCATTGACGTCATCACGTCAGAGTCTCCAATAATTCCAGAAAAAGTCGCTAGATTTGTCACTAGTCTAATTTTTGGGAAAAAACAAATCACTAGAGGGTCTGAAAAGTCCCTAATAAGTTGCTAAGTTGTCAACACCGGACCAGTGATTAGTGTGTAAACAACCAAAGCAGTGGGGTGGTGCACAGGTCTTGACCTGTGTGTCAGCTTGCTGTTGCAGTGCATTGTGGGATTTGTAGTAGGAGTGCGATTTACCGGGGGACCATTAATAATAGACGTATGAAATTATCCGGCCAGGAAAAAATATTGAGATATGGATTTTGGTCCATATCCCCAAGCCCTTTTGACAAATTACATTGTTCACAAGAGATGTCTTAGCTTATGTCTCTAGTTACCAAGCATGTAGTCCTGATACACTTTGAACCTCTCATAGAACAGCAGATGGCTGGTCTGGAAGGTGTCAGGAAGACTTGAATTCACTCCTCCATGATGCTCACATCTCTGCAACTGGGTCCCCAACTTTTCAGTACTGAAGTGGTCTGTGCCACTGTCATCACCATCACTCCCATCTTCATCTTCATTCTGTAACAGAGCTTTTGGAAAACACAAATATGATCAAACAGCTATAGAGCATGTTCATAAGTTCAAACTTTGCCTCATCAAGTGTTTGTTAATTGTATAGAGAGATTACTGCAGGGCACATTAACACATGTGCCCTGCAATAATCTTGTGACTTGTCCAGGGTGTACCCCACCTTTCACCCAAAGTCAGCTGGGACAGACTCCAGCCCCACTGTGAACCTGATGGGGATAGATGGATGGACGCATTTTACAACCAATTAGAAACTTGCTAATGCTGCATGTGCTGTAGACAGAGTTCAGAATATTGTAGCAACCACCCCCTATGCTGTTCAATGGTTCACATTGAACAGCTTAACTGAGTCAACCCTAGACCAATGATGTTTTTTTATGTTTGAGTGGGCTTTGGTTGCAACAGTCTATGTGAAGAGCAAAAGAGGTAAAATGCATTGGCCATGGAAGTGCATGAAACATTTATGTTTTGTGTGTTTCAGGGGCCCCGGTTTGTTCTTCACATTAGGAAGGAGCGGGTGGGAAACGAGATTACAGTCTGCAACTAAGCCACTAGATGCCATCACCATCAAGGGTGCTTTGGCAGCTGGTGGTACAAACTTTTTAAAATTTTAAACAATGTGGTTTACGGTCATGATTTACATTTTTCCACAGCTGCCATTTTGACATGAAATAGTAATATTATAGTGCAGGGGTGCCCACACTTACACGCCTCGTGACCTACTTTTCAAATGACCAAGTCAAAGTGATCTACGTATCGCGATCGACGTATTGGGCACCCCTGTTATAGTGGGTGTTTCCAATGACATTTATTAAGTTTCCATTTACTTTGGTGCCCTTTATGGTGTTTACATAATAAACATCTGAGTACAAATACTAGATGTTTATTATGTAAATAAGGGATTTTACATTACAGTTACATTCTGATTTCACCACCACATTAAGGGATGCTTTCTCTCCACTCTTTGCCTGAATCTCCTGTATATATTGTTTGAAGACATCTTCTTATTCAATGTTTTTTTTTAATTTTGTTTTTTTACATTGTAGATTAATAACAAATATATGGAAACTCATATAGAACTCATATAGGTAATCAAATTGACCGTGTTCCCCACAACATCTGTTGTTTGTTGTTGTATGTTACATTCTGACTAGACTGTATATGCTATTACAAACAAAGTATCCATTGTGGCCATTGAGTTTATGCTCGTATACAAAAACATCAGTTCTGGTTATACTTGCATTATTTTCCCTTGAAATATTGAACAAATAATATGGTAATATTGATTCCACCATATTCTTAATCTGTTTCATAAATAAGAACTGTAAATGAGTTTTAACAAGTGTGTTTATGTTAAATACAAATAAAATGAAAAGCCAGTCTCAAAATGTATGAAATGGGTCAGCTGTGGATACAATATTAATGATGAGTCCAAATTATATTTCACAAGTAGGCTGTGGAGCAGCTAGAGGCCGAAATACCATCATCTCAACCGAACGCTTCACTTGTTTTCTACTGATACTCGACTACGCGACTACAAAGTCCAGGCTATCCAGTGCGACCAGTATCGCAACCTGTCTAACAACGTACAGCAGACTATCTCTGCCTCTCTGCTATACATGTATAGGCCGACTGTTGAATACACAAAAGCAGGCAGTGTGCAAAGTATTGTGTGAGCAGAAAGGATTACATGACTCGACTTAACCAAAAAGTACCTTGAATAGACCGTTCCGTATCATCTGTTAATTTAATGTTGGGGACCCGCGATAACGTATTTTATCAGCGCAACACGGCGTAGGACAACTAGTAAATACTGCTTAATGTTAGTATAAGCATTGTACCATGACACAGACCTTGTGTTATAGCAGACACATTATGTGCCACTTCAGAAATCAGGTCGTTATTTTCCACGTAGAGTTCAACGTTGACGTAGGACTCCGCGTCGACCAGTACGATTTCTTTCATCTCGTTTCCAGTTTCATTTGTTCCAGTAGACACCTTTTCCCGGGCTTCTTGCTCCATGAGAAATTAAATAGAATTACTGAATATGTCGCCAAGCAAATGTTAACGGACTGAGTCAGTTAGTCGGCTGGGCAAACAAACACACACATAAACACGACAGCACACACCCAGTTACTTTCAAAATATCCCCGGTCTACATTGCGGCAGCCAATCAAGAACAATACAAATACAGGATGTACCGCCCCCTAACACCGAGCTCGTGTGAGCCAATAGGAAAAGGGAATGTTCATGAACAGCATCACAGGTCAGGTCATACTGCCCCCCTGCGTCTGTGACAGGAATTTTAGTGTCTCACAAACTTTGAGATTGAGAGACAGATTTTTATTATATATATATATATATATATATATATATATATATATATATATATATATATATATATATATATATACACATTTTATTTTAGAGGGTCCATGTTTTGTCTTTACTGTCTGTTGTCCCTCAGATTTCACCACCACATGAAGAGATGCTTTCTCTCCACTCCTTGCCTGAATCGCCTGTGTATATGTGACGGATCACAGCTATCTGTGAGATGCAGCTCCAGACTACTGTCGCTTCTACAGGCTACAGATGACGACCAGGTGGATTATGGGGTGTTTTATTACAGCTCTTTCCTGCAACACAGCATACAGCACCACAGTGGTGAGGGAAACCTCAAGCATCACAGTCTCGGGATAACACCACAGTGGAGTCCTCTTTTCTCTGTGTGATATTTAACAGTAAAATAAAATACAGAAACCTGTTCATATAAAATAAAACTAAAAATTACATCCTAGTGTGATCGTATAGTGTATATTGTTATTTCATGAATTATAAATGAAAAATCCCCACATAACCATTATGTGACATGAAATGTCTCTTAAGAACATATTCAACATTTACCTTGATATTTAAGCTAGTTTAGCAACATTAACAAGTCTCTAACATAATTTTAAGGTCTAATAAATCACAGTTATTGCTCAGAACTGTTAGCATAGGTCACAGTAAGAACTCGACACAGTAGCATATAGAGTATAAACATCTGAAACATTAAAGGAAATAATTAATAATCCCGGACCATACAAGACGACATCTTACCACAGTGGAGTCCTCTTTTCTCTGTGCGATAACCACACTAACCACTGCACCCGTAGAAGGCGGTGTTGCACCTTTTTCTGCCATAATTTAACAAGCTTAGATCTACTCAGTTACATCCCCCCCCCTTAAATTATGCCCCCCTTAGGGGCAACATAGATCAAACCTCCAGTATAGACAAAAATTGTTGTGGATATCAAGCAGTGATGTACGAAAAAGTCAATGTCAGAAATTCTTCCTTAAAAAGTGTGTATGGACAAGGTGGTACCAAAACCTATACTTATCACAGACTAACAGAGATCCAATCTACATCTGTACAATGTACAACAAGAAGCTGTACATTCCTTTGCTCTTTCATTTCAGAAAAGCACATGCACCCGGACCATGCAAGAGGACGTCTTACCACAGTGGAGTCCTCTTTTCTCAGTACCCATCGTCGATACCCACACTAACCACTGCGCCAGTAGAAGGCCGTGTTGCACCCTTTTCTACCATAATTTAACAGGCATAGATCTACTCCCTTACATATATTGTTTGAAGACATCTTCTAATTCAGTGTTTTTTATTTATTTTCTACATTGTAGATTAATACCAAATATATGGAAACTCATATAGAATTATGTGTAATCAAATTGACCGTGTCCCCCACGACATCACCAGCTCTTCTGATCAGTTTATTTAGTCTGTTGGTGTCTGCTACCTTTAGCATGTGACAGCAAAGAAGATAGCACTGGCCACAACAGACTCATAAAACATCCCCAGCATTGTCTGGTTTCTTGGCCAGTCCATCTTATTATTCAAGTACACCCCCAGGTACTTAGACTCCTCTACAGTATCCACAGGGACCCCCTGGATGGAAACAGGGGTCACTGGTGTTGTCGCCTTCCTCAGATCCACGATTAGCTCACATTGAGCTGCAGAGGGTTCATCTCAGTCAAGTGACAAAGTTGCCCACAACCAGGGCAGGAATTTCACGATAGCCCTCATGCCCTTGCGATTTGGCCTTGTGCCCTTGAAAAAATATCTGTTCTAAGGCCACGGTGGCCTTGATGCCCTGCCCGCACTGCCCCAGTTTGTTTTGCAGTTTTCTAGTCTGCCTCTTTCCTGTCAACACAGCTTTGACACCTGCATCTTTTGATGACATTTGTCATGAACTGCTCGGACAGGCTATAATGACACAAACACACCCCCCACCCTCTTGTGTCCGCATCCGTGAGGCTGTGACGTTGGGTCCGAGACTGACGTGAGGAGAGGAAAAATCACCGGGACTGAGGTCAGACAGTGTGTTAAATTAGTGAACGAATAAGAGGAATTTCAACATATGTGAGTTAAGATTAAATTGCGTGTACAGTAACGTTATATCAGTGCGTTGACTCAGTTTTAACATGCCGACCACAGCCTGTAACATTAACCTCAACAAACGCTTGCTAGCTTGCTGTCAAGTTTTTGCTTTGTAGAGCTGCTGGTTCCTGTCGTAACGTGTCATTTTTTATGTATTTATGATCTTGGTGTTGCTACTTGGGTAAGTTACAGTTGGTTGATGTGTGCTGGCTGTTCATAGTTTACATAATCTGTTTGCAATAGTGACGTTCAGTAGAAAAAATTGTAATGATGTAACACAGGTTAATTCTTCATTCCTTTATTTGTGTTCCATATTTTTGTTTTATAAGTATTGCAGAGCCAACAACACGTGATGCTGATGGGTTTGGAGGCCATAATGCAAAAGTGCAGAAAACGACCTAAATCTGAGTGACAGCAACAGCAGCAGATGGAGCAGCTCCAACTTTGGAAGGACAAATGGTGTCAATGTGTTTCAGTATGTTTTAAACTGACTCACTCTTGGCGTGACAGATATATAATATTTCAGATCTCCTGACATGAGAGTGCTATTTTTAAAAATAAAAAGTCAAATGTTTTCTTTATTGTCTATTTAGTTTATTTTAACTCCTCCATAATTTTCCTTTATTGAGAAATTGGTGTGGGCTCTTAATGGGTTAATCAGTAGTCTATATGCTAGTATATGTTCATAGTACTGTTTACAGTCAAACATTTTGATGCACCGTAGGCTTGATCAATCAAAAATCTGTGTAGTAGTTTTTTGAGGACAGTCTGAAGATGCTCCTGCACATTTGGTGTCAACTGAGCAAAAACGAGCGTAATGGACTTCATAATTTCCTGTGTACTTCAGATCAGTTCAGTAGCTGCAGGTAGTAGCTGAAGCAGGATGTCTTCCACAACACTTGGACCCTTTAGAGGTGCATACTCAGGCTGAAGACTTGACTCAGTACTCCACACAGCTGGGGGGCACAGGCTTTAAGCACCCTGGGAAAAACACACATTCAGTACGTTTATATGCAGCAAGAAATTAAAATTTCTGATCGTATGAGGTAATGACATGCATAAGACCGGATCACTTGTCTGAGTATACATGCCATTCAAAGAATCAGAAAAACGGCCAGAGCATAGCTGACTCAGTTACGCTGAAAGCTGTCTCTAAACATAGGTACACTAAGATTGTTATTCATGTCGATGGTAATGATACCTGGTTACACCAATCGGAGGTCAGATAAATTAATGTTTCATTGGTGTGTGCATACGCCAAAACGATGTCGGACTCTGTAGTTTTGTCTGGACCTCAATGTGACCCAATGTGACCAGTGATGACATGTATAGCGGCATGTCGTCATTCCACCGCTGGCTGTCGAGGTGGTGTCCAGCAAACGATGTGGGCCCAGAAGGTGCCCACACTATTGTTGTTCAAATCTTTATTATTATTAATATTAGTGTGGGGGCCCAGAAGGTGCCCACACTATTGTTGTTCAATCTTTGTTATTATTATTATTAGTGTGGGGGCCCAGAAGGTGCCCACACTATTGTTCTTCAAATCTTTATTATTATTATTAGTGCCTGAAAGAGCACACTCTTTACTATCCACCCGGCTTCTTCCTCTTATTATTCTTATTGAGTGTGCCTGAAAGAGCACACTCATTAATATCCTGCGGGCTTATTCTTATTGAGTGTGCCTGAAAGAGCACACTCAAGCTACTACCTTTAGACTTGTTCTGTCTGTGCACGAACAGATTTCTTAACTCTAGTAACCACAATCTGATAGTTTTACCAGTTTCTCAGTCACACTCACTAGCCTAGCTATAGCAATGGCGTCTCTGCTCTCCTGCTCTCTCCTCTCCTCTTCTCTCCTCTCCTCCTCTCTCCTGCTCATTGTGCCACATGTTTAGCTACTCCTCGTCCTCCTTTAGAGATAATGGTACTTGTAATATATGTAGTTTATTTGTAGCTTTGGAGGCGAGGCTCATTGAGTTAGAGGCACGGTACTGCACCACCGAACAGTCAGTAGCTGCTATAAGTAGCAAGTCCCCTGTAGCCGGTGTGGTACCACAGAAGGTAGCTTCAGCTAGTCACCCCCTGGTAGTTCCCGAGCAGCCAGGAGGCTGGGTGACTGTCCGAAAGAGGCATAGCCCCAAACTGAAGCCCACGGTACACCACCAACCGATCCACGTTTCAAACTGATTTTCCCCACTCAGCGACACAACCACTGAGAAACCAACTTTGGTCATTGGCAGCTCCACTTTACGAAACGTGAAGTTAGCGACACCGGGGGTCATAGTCAAATGCATCCGGGGGCCAGAGTGGGTGACATCGAGTCAAGTTTGAAACCGCTGGCTGTCGAGGTGGTGTCCAGCAAACGATGTGGGCTTCATACACAATTGGACACCTTCCTGGTCTGATTAGGAGAGACGGCATCCATCCCACTTTGGATGGAGCAGCTCTCATATCTAGAAATATGGCCAAATTTCTTAGACGACCAAAACTGTGATAACCCAGAGTTGAGACCAGGAAGCAGAGCTGCAGTCTTACACGCTTCTCTGCGCCTCCATTAGAGCAGCTGCCCACCCAGTACTTTAGTATAGAGACTGTGTCTGTCCCGCGTCCACCTACATTGTTTAAAGATAAAAGAAACAGAAGAGGAGTTCATCATAAAAACTTAATAAAACTTAAATCAACATCTCCACCAGTCCAAAATAAGAGCATTAAATGTGGACTCTTGAATATCAGGTCCTTGTCCTCTAAACTCTTTTAGTCAATGAATTAATATCTGATTGTGATATTGATTTATTTTGTCTCACTGAAACCTGGCTGCAGGAGGGTGAATATGTTAGCTTAAATGAATCCACTCCTCCCAGTCATTGTAATACTCATATTCCTCAAAGTAATGGTCGAGGTGGTGGAGTTGGAGCCATATTTGATTCAAGTCTATTAATAAATCCTAAACCCAAACTAAATTATAATTCATTTGAAAGTCTTGTTCTTAGCCTCACTCACCCAACATGGAAAACGGTACAGCCAATCCTATTTGTTATAATATATCGCGCTCCTGGCCCTTACTCTGAATTTTGATCTGAATTTGCAGAATTTGCATCAGGCTTGATCCTTAAAACAGATAAAGTAATCATCGTAGGTGATTTTAATATTCATGTGGACAACCACAATGTGTAGTGTAAATAATCCGACTCATTGTCTGAACCACACTCTTGATCTCGTTCTCTCATATGGCATTGAACTTGATCATCTAATAGTCTATCCACAGAATCCTCTTCTTTCTGACCATTTTTTAATAACCTTCAAATTCATATTACTGGACTATAAGCCTTTTTGTAGAAACTCTTACAGCAGATGTTTATCTGACAGTGCTGTTGCCAAATTCAAGGAAGTGATTTCTTCAGTATTGAATTCAATGCCATGGCTCAATGTAGCAGAGGACTTGTCTGCAATAATGCGTATTTCTGAACGTAAATGGCGTGCCACTAAACTGGAAGAATCTCGCTTAGTCTGGCAAGATAATCTTAAAACCTACAGGAAGGCTCTCCGTAATGCCAGAACAGCCTATTACTCTTCTTTAATAGAGGTAAACAAGAACAACCCCAGGTTTCTCTTCAGCACTGTAGCCAGGCTAACAGAGAACCACAGCTCTATTGACCCATCTACTCCTCTGGGTCTAACTAGTAATGACTTCATGAGCTTCTTTAATGATAAAATTAGAACTATTAGAGACAAAATACATACTGATCTGCATTCTGACACAGCAAGTTTGGAATCAGCTGCAAAACCTGATACATATTTGGACTGTTTTTCTCCCATTGACCTTCATCAAATAACTTCGATAATTTCTTCATCTAAGTCGTCAACCTGTCTCCTAGACCCCATTCCAACCAGGCTGCTCAAGGATATTTTACCTTTAGTCAGCCCTTCTTTACTGGACATGGTTAATCTGTCTTTATTATCAGGATATGTACCACAGTCCTTTAAAGTAGCTGTAATTAAACCTCTTCTTAAAAAGCCCACTCTAATCCAGAGGTCTTAGCCAATTATAGACCGATATCAAACCTTCCCTTTCTTTCTAAGTTACTTGAGAAAGCTGTAGCTAATCAGCTGTGTGAATTTCTTCATAAGTTTATCACAGTTTATTCGAGGATTTTCAGTCAGGATTTAGAGTCCATCATAGCACAGAGACCGCACTAGTCAAAGTCACAAACGATCTCCTAATGGCATCAGACAAAGGACTCATCTCTGTACTTGTCCTGTTAGATCTTAGTGCTGCATTTGACACCATAGACCATCAAATTCTTTTACAGAGATTGGAACATCAGATTGGCATCAAAGGAACCGCCCTAAGCTGGTTTAAGTCATGTTTCTTAGATCGATCTCAGTTTGTCGACGTCAATGATGAATCCTCCATGCATACCAAAGTCTGTCATGGAGTCCCACAAGGTTCTGTCCTAGGGCCACTTCTAGTCAGTCTATATATGCTTCCTAGGGAACATTATTAGGAATCACTCCATTAACTTTCATTGTTATGCTGACCCCAATTATATTTATCGATCAAACCTGATGAAACCAATCATTTAGCCAAACTGCAAGCATGCCTTAGGGATATAAAAAATTGGATGACCTACAATTTTCTCATGTTGAACTCGGATAAAACTAAAGTTCCTATAATTGGACCCTCAGAAACTCTTTTTCCGGAGACTTGGCTACCTTAGACGGGATCACCTTGGCCTCCAGCTCCACCGTAAAGAATCTTGGAGTCATTTTTGATCAGGATTTGTCCTTTAATTCCCACATAAAACAAATTTCAAAGACTACGCAAAGATTATGCAACATTACCAAAATCAGACGCATGCTGTCCCAAGCGGATGCAGAAAAACTAGTCCATGCATTTGTTACTTCTAGGCTGGACTACTGTAACTCTTTATTATCAGGCTGCCTCAATAAGTCTCTTAGGACTTTGCAGCTAATTCAGAATGCTGCTGCACGTGTTCTGACAGGAACCAAGATCAGAGATCACATCTCTCCCATTTTGGCTTCCTTGCATTGGCTACCTGTTAAATCTAGAATAGAATTTAAAATTCTTCTCCTTACGTACAAAGCTCTTCATGGCCAGGCACCATCATATCTAAAAGAACTCATAGTACCTTACTACCCCTCTAGACCACTGCGCTCTCAGAATGCTGGGTTCCTTGTGGTTCCTATAGTTTCCAAAAGTAGACTGGGAGCCAAAGCTTTCGGCTATCAAGCTCCTCTTCTGTGGAACAAACTACCTTTCTGGGTTCGGGAGGCTGACACGGTCACCACCTTCAAGAGTAGACTTAAGACTTTCCTTTTTGATAGAGCTTATAGTTAGGGCTGGCTCAGGCCTTCCCTTAGTTATGCTGCCATAGGACTAGACTGCCGGGGTTATCTGGGTTATGCCGTCAGGCATGGTACTGGTTGAAGATGTAGTCGCATCTCCCTTTACTGAAAACCCTCTCTCTCTCTCTCTCTCTCTCTCTCTCTCTCTCTCTCTCTCTCTCTCTCTCTCTCTCTCTCTCTCTCTCTCTCTCTCTCTCTCTCTCTCTCTCTCTCTCTCTCTCTCTCTCTCTCTCTCTCTCCCTCCAATCGTCATTATCATCAATGCATGTTACTAACTAAACTTCTTCCCCGGAGTTTCTGTGCTTTCTCGTCCAGCAGGTTATCATGGATTGTGGCTGCTGCTGTGGTCTGCTGCTGACGTCCACCATATATAGCATTACTGTCATTATTGCTACCATCTCCACTACAGCTTAGTTGGTTAATGACTTATTGCTGCTGTGCATCTGTGTCTCTCTATCTCTACCACAGATTCCATTGCTACTGTAATCACTCTACCATCTATTGTAATTCATTGCAATTGTACAATATGTTTGTGTTGATTGTTCTGTACATGTGACATCCATTGCACGTCTGTCCGTCCTGGAAGAGGGATCCCTCCTCTGTGGCTCTTCCTGAGGTTTCTCCCACATTTTTTCCCTGTTAAAAGGGTTTTTTGTGGGCAAGTTTTTCCTCACTCGAACCAAGGGTCTAAGGACAGAGGGTGTCACTCCCTGTACAGACTGTAAAGCCCTCTGAGGCAAAATGTGTTTTGTGACTTTGGGCTATACAAATAAAATTTGATTTGATTTGATTTGATTTGATTTAACATGTCACTGTTTACTATATCAACAACATCTAGGCTGATCTGTCCTTACAGAATTACTGACGCGTCTCTTCTCTCGCGCTCGCTCGTGATCTGCATGTAGTACACAGCTGGACACACTGGTCTATAACAGCTGTTCATATAGCCATCAATATAACTGCTATGACGGTCCAAGGAATAAATACTCAGAAGTCGAGTGTGTTGCACAGGCTTCAGAAAGCATCAGCGACAGATATGGCCCTTAAAGAAAGTTACAAAAATCAGAGGGGTATTGCACAAAACCAAGATAAGGGATTAAGCCGGGATATGTTGGTTATCCTGGCTGAATCTAGCCTCAAGTCGGTTACATGAAAGCAGCTCAAAACCCGGCCAAGTTACTGTGGTGATTTATTCTCTGCAGCTAGCCTGCTCCAGACCAGGCTAACAGTCAGGCTAAGATTAATCCTCGTGATTCACCTGTATTCTCCTGTGAGGAATTAATGTGTTTTACAGCATGTCCTTGGTCTTTCTAAGCATGTTGCATCATTTTAATTATCCTGTATTAACATTAACAGTCCTTTTATATTGATTAAAGTGGTAGTATTATAATATGCTAACTTGATCATCTTCTGGTGGCTCCAAAATTGCAAGCGTGTTCCCAGACACTGCAAGGAAATCCAGTTGACAGTATAATATATTTATTTGATTGTGTTCCACGTGCAGTAGAACTGCAGTATGTACCTTGTATAAAGATCCCCTCCATCACTGCTTTCCCTTTTATTTAAAGGGAGTGCCAGCGCCTCCACTTGGTGGGCCGCCCCCTGTGCCAGTTCTATGGGCTTTTTTTTTTTTTAACTGCTACAATTATACAGACAGTCAGCAGACACCTAATCTATTCACCATGTTCACTGTTATCTACTTTAAAGTCACTTACCAGCCTGCAAAATGTTCTTATATGTAATTTTAACTTGCTGCCAGGTCCTTTTATGGCCAGACAGGTTTGTTCTTTATGAAGGACAGAAAGATAAAATTGATATAAACGTAACATGAGAAAAATAGATTTAATGACACATTGTGGATAATTGTTTGCACCTATACTCATACTCTACATTTCCTGAGTAACATGCACCTGCTTGCCACTTTTAAAGTAAAGTGTACAACAGTTAGTGGACTTGAAAAGTAACACCTTTAATTGTAGCCTAATTATGACTTTTCCAGTGGACCACTGTTTATTAAATGTACAGTTTTGGACTACTTCCGCATTCAGCTGGTCCGCTATTGTCTGCCAAGCTTTCTCGCGTTTTTTAATTATTTATGGCATTGGTAGTGCCTTTTTTCTTATCATATCTTTCACCTCTTCACACAACTTCATCGGGAGCTGTTGTTCAGCGGCCGTGAAGTACGAAGAGCGACTTTTATCCGTGCTTCAATCGGTGATTCTGTGAGCGATCGCGAGGTCTGTTTAAGTATGCCGTGAACGCGCACTTATCCTAGCAATCTTCACTTGGCTTAACATAGCCTGCCTCTGTGTTATCTTATCACAACTTATTTTTTCCATCAACTGACCCGCGGATCACTTGGTGCCGGTCTGTGGGAAGCGATATGAACGGATCTTTGGATCAACAATGATCCGTGTCTCTATACAGTCTACGGTGAGAGCAGAACATTACAATCACTGCTCCTCCTCATAGACAAAATGAGGCATTGCAGCTGGTTTTCAACCAGGCTGCTTAGGGGCGTTTACAGTCAGGGCCTCACTGACTACGTCATCGCGGCGGATTACATTACCGTCACAGACCTGCGAAGGACCGGTCAAGGACCAGCCAAGGACCCATCACGGAAACACAGGAACTTTTGAGTTGCTACATCTGTATGCATTTGTATAGATGTAAAAATAAATGTTCAGTTTGAAACCCACATTACTTGAATCAGTGTTTAAGCTTCAATCTGATTGGAGAACCGAGGACCCTCTGCTAATCAGATTGATGCTCACAGCGTCTATATCACCATGATTATTATTGGAGTGAATGAACGGTGGTCGAGGATGATGGGTAATGTAGGCCTTTCCGCTATCCAAAACATACAAATAAAACTTTATTTCTCAGAATCGAAGAAGAAAAAAATCATCAAGCAACATGAAGCCATCTTTGTTGAATTGTTGAATTATCAGTGACGATTTGACATGTTTGTGTTGAGAAATGTTGATGATGTCATTAAAAGAAATCCTTAAAATAGTGAAAAAATACTTCCGGACAGAGAGTCCTTGCTTCTCCAATCAAATTGAAGCTTGCAGTGTCATGTATCGCTGTGATCGGGTTATTATTGGAGTGAATGGACAGCTGTAGCCTTGAGTTTGACACGTGCTTCAGGTCTAACTAGTAATGACTTCATCAGCTTCTTTAATAATAAAATTAAAGAGACAAAATTCATCACCTCTTGCCCTCAACAGGCACTGATCAGTATTCTGATACAGCAAGTTTGGAAACAGCTGTAAAACCTGATATATATTTAGACTGTTGACCTTCATCAAATAACTCCTGCCTACCTTCTAGGGCAGGGGTATTCAATTAAAAGTCCCCAAGGTCCGGTTATTACATTTTGCCCAAGTAGAAGGTCCGAGCGAAAGTCATGGCCACATTTTTAAAAAGTAACTAATTGTTTAAGTTTTTACTTAAAATGCGAGATATTAGACACATATTCAATCTCTTATCATAAATAAAAGTAGTCCCAGGCAATCAAATACGTTTAAGGTTTTTATTTCAAGTCAACCAAAAGGGAATCCTCAGAATAAAATAAATAATAGTGCAAGCTGAGTGGACTTCCTTTTTTCTATAATGCAACAGTCCCATGCTTGAATAATTGAAGGCCTCTTCAAGTGAAAAAAACTGAACTTCATTTTTCATAAAACATTTTTCTTTAAACTGTCCTTTCTTTCTTAATTGAAGCCTTCTTCATGTAAATAAAAAAGTAAACTCAGGAAAAATGAACAAAAAAGTGCAAAACATTTTTCATGGAACTCTCCTTATTCTTGAACTTTTTCATCTTTCATCTTTTTCTTCTTTTTTTGCTTCAATGGGAGAAATGGACATGTGGCTGACCTGCCAGGAGTTTAAATCTGGGTTGAAACGGAGTTAATGCCATTCTCATGCTGACATGTAGGTGTTCATTGGTGAGCCTGGATCGGTGCTTGTTCGCAGGGTGTCCTTGGCTACCGGCACGAGTTTACCGGATTGACTACAGTAGCAGGTAGCCCGCGGTAAATTTCTATGTGCGCTCAAAACCGCTCTATGGGGAAAACACTACTTAATTCGCCAGTGGTCGCGGTCCGGACAGAGCCATTTCCCGGTCCGGATCCGGACCGGAGTCCGCTAATCCGTGATGCCCGTTCTAAGGGACGCCTGCACTCACTGTCTGCTCTGGAGATGGAAGCCATGGAGACCTACACTAATGACTGTTTGGTAGCAGGCATCATCTGTCCCTCCTCTTCACCTGCTGGTGCTGGCTTCTTCTTCGTCCAGAAGTCTCTTCGGCCCTGCATTGATTATCGACTCCTGAACAACATGATTATCAAGAACCACTACTCCCTTCCTCTCATCTCTTCCGCCTTTGAGCTCCTGGAAGGGGCCCCCATATTCTCCAAATTGGACCTTCGCAACGCCTACCATTTGGTCCGCATCTAGGAGGGGGATGAGTGAAGACGGCCTTCATCACTCCCACTGGACACTACTGGAGTATCTAGTCATGCCCTTCGGCCTCACCAATGTCCCTGCTGTCTTCCAGGCTCTGGTTAATGACGTGCTCTGAGACATTTGAACAAGTACATGTTCGTTTCCAAGGAGGAACATGCTGACCATGTCCAGGCAGTTCTGCAGTGGCTCCTTGAGAACTCTCTTTTGTCAAAGCTGAAAAGTGTGAGTTTCACTCCTCCTCTGTGTCCTTCTTGGGCTTTGTCGTGGGTCCTGGGAACATCCAGATGTCCAGCCAAGGTGTCTGCCGTCTCAGATTGGCCCACTCCTGACTCTCGCAAACAATTGCAATGGTTCCTGCGCTTTGCCAACATTTACCGGAGGTCCATCAGGGGTTGCAGCATGGTAGGACAAGGTGGACGCCTCTGACGTGGGGGTAGCTCTCTCGGCGGGCAGCCAAGGACTAGAAGCTCCATCCGTGCACCTTCTTCTCCTTACGACTGACTCCGACTGAGAGGAATTACGACATCGGCAGTTGAGAGCTTCTGGCAGTCAAACTGGCTCTAGAGGAGTGGCGTCACTGGCTGGAGGGAACTAAGGTGCCTTTTTTGGTCTGGACTGACCACAAGAATCTTGAATATATTCGGTCAGCCAAGAGGCTGAACCCCCGACAAGCCAGATTGTCTCCGTTTCTGACCAGATTTAACTTTTCCCTCTCCTACCGGCCGCGGTTCCACAATGTGAAGCCTGACGCCCTGTCCCAGCAGTTTTTGAGAGAAGAGAACTTGGCTGCCAGTTCCGACACCATTCTCCCCTCCTCAAACCTCATCGCATCACTTAGCTGGGAGGTGGAGGAGAGAATTAAGGCAGCTTTAGAGGATCAGCCTGGGCCCAGTTCGTGTCCTCTTGATTGCCTGTTTGTCCCCGCTCCTCTATTGTCTGACGTCCTCCAGGAGCCAAGGAGACTGCTGAACAGGTTCTGCTATACGTGTTTCGACTACATGGTTTCCCCTCATGGTTTTCCCTCATCCTGGTCCCGGCAGCTTCTGTGGGTGGAATAGGCCCATAACACCCTGACCAGCTCTGCTACTGGACTCTCTCCCCTTCAGTGTTCCAACCCCCAGTCTTTCTCACCCGTAAATCTTTCAGTGCATTTACCATGCACCAGGTACCAGTTTGGGTTCAATTCGATACAGCATGTTCTCACAGAAAGTGGCAGCTGGGGTGATCAAATTTTGCTTTTCAATTCTATTGCTTTAGACATATAGAAAAAAGATAGCATTTTTCATGTTGTTAACTGGGTTATTTTTTATTGTTTTTGGGGAGGCGGGGGGGTTTGCAACCCTTTATCCGTGAATAATGGCTGGAAATGCAGTGAGAGGGAAAAGTGGGAGTGTTTCTGTTTTTGTACTAAGGAGTGGTTTTGGTGAAAAACTAATGCTTGCAATCGATTTTTCAAAAATCGGTACCCCCAGTACCCCAACTTTGAGCAATTTTTTAGGAGGTTTCCCACGGGAGCTGAATTTCAACATTTTGAGACATGATATTACACACCCTCCTAAACACAATTGTGAAGAAATTTCTTGGTAAGGATTTAGTTCCCAGATTTTCATATGTTGCCCTCACTAGTTACTCAAATCCTTTAATGATTCTCTCCATGTTTCCCACTTATTTAACTTGTCTGCAGGAAGCTCAGTGTCCCATTCATAAATGTCAGCAGAGAGTTCTCTGAGCAATGCTCACCTCCTAATGGTCACCGGCGCAACAAAGCCCAGTGGGTCGAAGAGGCTATTGACGATGGACAGCACTCCATGGCGGGTGAATGGCTTGTCATTGACTGCAACTCTGAATGTGAAAGTGTCAGAGTCCCAACACAGATCAAGGCTTCTTTGTGCTGGAAGCTCTACCTTATCAAGGCCCAAGTCTTTTAGGTCTGCAGCTAGGACTCCAGGGCCCGGTATTTCAAAACTGATCTGACAGGATTATCCTGGTCGGATTGGATTAAATCTAGAGCTGATCTGAAAACTGGGTATTTCAACACAGATTCAGAAAATCCTGATCCTGAAGATCAGAATCCTGATCTGGTAATCCAATCCTCCCTTGAATCCAGGTAAAAGGCTGAATTTGGTTATTTCAAAAGTTATGGCAGATACCTGGATCAACTTGATACTGAAACTGCTCTAAATACAAGTAACAATTACAGACCTATGAGATGTGTGCACTTGCATTCAGTGTTTATATCATGCTGCATATTGAAGCACTTTACAAGCATTTAAGATTTATGTGAGGAAGTGCAACTCCCTCACTCTCTGCTATGTCTCTGCTATGTCAGAAGAGAGCATAGTTATTCATTAAATGTACTTCCAAAAACGTGGAAAATGGGGAACAGTGCATGTGGGTTGTTACCTGCTTCCACTCCTGTGTGCTTCTGGGCATGGGCGCAAAGAGGGCGCGCACCTCTATAGGTACCCTTTTATGAGGACTAAAAGGGGGTGGGTATTCTTCTGATTGGAAGATGGAAGGGGTGGAAAGGTTTCATGTAGTACTTTGTGTTAATTAATTCTGAATGTATTGTATTTTTCTGTTTGTCTTGCAGAAGTTAATGTGCATTGGTTGGGACAAACCAATCAAGGAATTATATATTTTTGTTAATCATGTCCATCCTCCCTTCCACAAATCTACTCTGATAGGCTGATTTGAACCAGAGAGAAGGCCTATCAGAGTATATATAGGGGGATGGTTTTGTGTGGATGATGCTATGGGCTACGGCATACCTCCTGGCCAGCGTGGTGTTTTTGGTAACCCTTACATCTCTCTTTACAACAATTTACATCCTTCTGATTAAATGAATACAATTTTGACTTCAGTCATAAGCTTAAAATGCACTTTTAAAATGTTTGGAAATAGCTTGAATATGATTTTGAAACATGCATCAATGTATTTCAGTGTTTGTGTACAAACTGATTATTTTACTTCATCAAATCAGATGCTATTTTGACATAATGACCACAATTATGTTCAGTGAGAGCCTTCTATATATACGGCAGAAATTAGATTAAATGTTTCTAATTGTGTCACTGACCAAGCTATCATGAAAGTAATGCAGTTACAATTTCAAGCAGTTTCAAGCACTTTATTAAAAATCCAATAACTTAACCTTAAATGTACAATTAAAGCATTTCCAAGGATTTCCAGGGGTTGTCCTTAACAGCTGAGTGGTCCATGGCTGTGAGCAGCATTACTGTAGCATCCTGACACTTCTGAATGAACCATACAGTTAATCCTCATACCTGTAACGTTACCAAAGTACTGCAGCAGCCTAGTCTGTACAAACGGAGCCTATGACGTAATGCTAACAAACTCTCAGGTTGGTGCTAGTTTAAAGAGTTAACGTATGATGTACAGATTAGTTCCCTTTTAAGTTAAACCACAGACAGCTACATTCATCAACAAAGCTAGCTACCTCGCTAGCTGCTTAACACACAAGTCAATGGAGCCGAGTTAGCTACTGTTAGCACGCCGCGGCTTAATTAGAGATGTCTACGGCCTGGTTTGAATTAGGTGACAGTTCAACAAGTTGGTTTGCATGATATGTTGGTTTGCGTTCGTATGGTCCTAAAACTGCTACACATTAGATGACGGTAAACTTACACTTTTGACACTTTTGACAACTGCTCCTTTCGTGAGGTAGTCCACCATGGTTTCGGTCCGTGGAGGCAGAGTCACGAGATTTGGAAATTCGTATCCACCCAGATCACAGTGATCCAATCCGCCAGTGTTTTGAAATACTCAAGTCAGCAGGATCACCTTGATCCATGACTGAGAAAAGGAGGATTTCATTATCAGCATTATCCTGATCCAGATTACACGTTTTGAAATACCGGGCCCAGGTGTGAAAGCTTGCATCACTGCAACACTGTTAGAGGCAATTTTATGCAGTTTAAGATTTGACTCTGCCAGTGAAGCTTGAGTGTGCTTGAGCAGATCAATGGCTTCGGTTTCTAGTCAGATCATCATCCTTATGTCAGAGGAACCTTAAGTAGTTTCTATTATCTTCTCTCACTAAATATCCATAGAACATTTGTTGGATGTCGGCTGTTAGTGCAACAAGCTCCTTTCTGAACCTAAGCAGTACTCCAAGGAGGGAGTTGTTCAAGTCAGGGCCTGAGAGTAAGACGTTGTTGAGAGAGATGCCATCGTCTTGTGCGCTCGAGTCAAATACAAGCCGTATCTGACCCGGGTTTTGGGGGTGAGACACTCCAAAAATGGGTAAGTACCAGCACTCCGCACACTCTGGGAGGGGTGGGGCTTCCTCAGCGTGTCCATTTTTAAAGGAGCTGCTCCATAAAGGCAACAAACTGTTCTTTCATTTCAGGATTTTTGTTCAGTGTACGTTGCAAAGAGTGGAGGCGGGAGAGGGCTTGAGTACGATTATTTGGAAGGCATGGTCTGGGTGACCTGAAAGGTAGTGGGCTGATCCAGCTGTTCTTTTCATCTCTGCAGAGATCCTTCTGCATAAGCTCCAGAAATGTTTCATCTTCGAAAGACAAAGCAGGTTTGTCATCATTCTCTGTTCTCATAAACACACCATGCCCTAGTTTGTCTTCAGCAGGACAGGTATACAGACGGGTGGAAATGCCATGCCTGTGCTCCCAGCCTAAATCCAAACGCTGGGCAAAAGGTGCATTGTGGAGTCCATTGGTTTGTTGTCTCACCTTGTGAACACGCATGAGGTCTCTCCCCAGTAAGATCAAGATCTGCGCCTCAGGATCTGGCTCTAGGATGTAAATCGCCACAGGCTTCAAGTGAGCGTGGGAAAGAGCAACCTCTGGTGAAGGGATTTCTGATCAATCACTCATGATCTCCTTACATTTAATGAGTGGTGGTAAGTCTAAACACACTTCACCATTCATGGCTTCTATCTGGAAACTAACAGCCTTTCTTCCAGTCATATCAATAGTGCCAGCACAGGTTCTCATCAGGTAGGGAGAAGGGGTGCTTTGGATACAAAAGAGCTGGAAAAACTCGTCTCTAGCCAGTGAGCGATTGCTTTGGTCGTCAAGGACAGCATACATCTTGACTGAGTGCTCCTTTTGTCCTTGCGGGAAAACTTGCACTAAGCATATTTTTGCACATGAACGTGCAGGGAGACCTTCTCCACAGACTTCAGTACACCTTGATGTTATCTATGGAGGTGGGTTGTTTTGCTGCGCTGTGTCTGGCTCAGTTGCAGATAACACTGCTGGTAAGAAGCTGGCGTGTGGATGCATGGCTGTGCAGTGTCGGTTACTCTCACACTCTAGTTCCACAGGACATTCTCTGGCCATGTGAGAAGCAGAGCAGCACCTAAAACATCGTCTGTGATCTTTTAATAACTTCTTGCGTTCAGTCAATGACTTCATTTGAAAGGCTCTGCATTTTTCTATTTTGTTGTGTTTGTTGTGAATTGGACAGTATTTAGCTGGATCACCGCTGTTTTTCTTCTCCGTCTCCACTCTATATGTCGCACGCAGTCTGCTGTCGCTGACACATCTGTCTTATGAACAGATATAGCTGGCTTCATAACATCATGCTTTGCTATGGGCCTTTCATTACAGTAATGAGTGCGGCTGCTGTTCATCAAGACAAAACTAGGATCATTTCTGGCCTTTGCCTCACTACTGACAAAATCAGCAAAGAATGGGGGATAACAAACTCCATATTGTCCTTTGTATCTTGACCCAATCGACAGCCATTTTTCTTGCAGGTTTGGAGGCAACTTTTCAACAATGGGGGTGATGCCCCGAGCGGTGTCAAGGTAACTGAGTCCCCGTAAGTACCCATCCTCTTTTAAGTATACTTGTTCCATGCTTGCTGCGCCTGTGTGCTGTGTAGACATGGATGTTTGTTGAAGGTACAAAATATATTGGAGTGATTTAGATGGAAAAACGGCTTTTTCTGTAACTAATAAAGTTGTGTAACAGTTAATGGCTAGCATTAAGTTATGAATACTATGATAGCGATGAATAATGAAAGCTATGCCCAAGGAGAACAATTAAAAATCTCTCTTATTGCTCCTCAGTATCACAACCTGAGACAGTTCTGTGGGACTCAAAAGCACGACTCAGATACTGGGTAATCCAACAAAAGCTATTTATTATCCAACAATAAAAAGCGCTCACAAAAGAGGATCAGAAAGACAAACTGTCTCCAGACTATGAACACAAGGTTCATATGGTCACACTCGACAAACTCTTCCAAGACTATGAACAAGACAAACTGACAAAGACAAGGGGATGTGAGGACTATTTATACATGAGGGGAGTGCAAACAGGTGAAACCAATCAGGGGTGGGGCAGAAAAATCCAAAGGCGGGAAAACACACAAAGGGAGTGTTATGGAATTTTCTATTCTTGTAGTGTTCTGAGTGACACATACATACTTTTAAATGGAATATAATAAAAGCACAAACATACAGATATTATACAAGGTTACATGAAGTCACATGTGGGCCTTGAGGTCCTGAGCAATATTAGTTGTTTGTCTTTGGCTGGCAGTAGCAGGTGCCATGCTATCTCAACACTGTGGTGGCCAGGGTCGAAGGACTCTGGTGCTGTCTGCTTAGACCTAATAGACAGCTTGTCCCCGACATTCCAATCTGCGTAAACAGACATCTGTGTCTCCAGACTAAAATATGTTGACGAAGACACCATCCTTGGTAAAAGCATTCTCTTTTACCTAATTCGGGGCGTATAGTGTTTGTGATGTTATCTCTCGGTTTAAAGTCTGACCACCAGCATGAGTTGGGCAGAATGTGAGACCGACTCAGGCACTTCTGATGCTTTATGAGAATGTCTCTAATTCTCCTTGATCAAGTGCTAATAAATAATACAGCATAAGACATCAGAGGCTCCTGAACACTTTCTTTCTTCCTGACCTCACCACTGACCTTTGGCTTCAGCAATTTCTCCACAACAGGGAGGAAGTCAGGGTCTGAAACGAGAGGGAAGGTGAGTACAGAAGTAAAACAGGAAGCGCTGAACACAAAACACTGACAGACAGATACATACATAATCTGTACATAGATCACATAACAAACCAATACAGTTAATAGTGCAAAATAACTACATAGATAAATAAACTTAAAGAAATAGAGAGAGTGCACCAAAGAGACAGTAAAGGCCTGGTCAGAACAGAATGCCATTCTAAAAAAGTGTATTTTAAGCTTAGATTTTAAAAGGCTGAAATCAGTAGTGGCGCAAATGTTGGAGGGCAGTTTGTTCCGCAGTCTGGGAGCAGCGATGGCAAAAGAACGAGCGCCCCACTATTTAGATCTTGACTTCTGGACCTCTAACAGAACATGACCCGAGGAGCGCAGGGCTCTGCCACAATTGCAAAAAATTTAAATCTCCGACAGGTAAGAGGGGGCCAAGCCATTAATGACATTAAAAACAAACAACAGAAGTGTAAAGTCAATTCTAAAACAGACTGGGGATGACTCAAATGACTGTTTAATAAATCAATACTTGATTTCACTTGATAATGCAATTGATAACATATACCATGCCCAATAACGATTCTTTATGGCAATGTATACCCTGTTTTGTTTTTTTGTTTTTTTTGTCGTTTTACTAGCACAGACCCCACCATCAACAAGACACGTTAGAATTATTATTCGAATCAAATTTTATTCGTATAGCCCAAAGTCACGAACACGTTTTGTCTCGAAGGGCCTTACAATCTGTACAGGGAGTGACACCCTCTGACCCAATGGATGTCACGTGTACAGAAGAATCAAAATGACAAATTAATGATTGCGGACGAAGAATGATCTTGTGAAGTTCTTGGGTCTGATGCTGCAGTGTGGGGGAAGCGTCGGTAGGGAATCCGTTGTAGCAACCGGGCAGGATGGACCCCCAAAACCGCTTCCAGCTACTTGGAATGAGACAGTGTGGATCTGAACACTTGAGTATCGATCGAATTCAGTGGTGATCAGGGATGGGTTGAGACTCAAGGACAGAATTTGAATGACTTAAGAAACCAAATATTTATGACAGTGTTGGAGCGACTTGAAGTATATCGAACGTGTGGCATATAGTGGGTCTGGCAAGAATTTTGAGTAGCTTTTGAATAAACGCTCTCTAGGAAGTGAGGCTAACAGAGAGTGATGAGAAGTTAATGCTGCTAAGTTAACTAGACTGTGTGCGGGATGGCCAGGTTTAGAGACCAAGTGATGGAAGAGTTATATTAAACTGAAAACAGCAGTTGTTGATGACGAAGCATATGGGTTAGGTTTTATGGTTTGGACCTGAGAAGAGAATGGATGAGAACGGTAAGAACCACAGCGATGGAATGATCGAGACGTAGTATGTGATGATCGAATTGGTGTGCACGGAGTGCCATATTAGGATGGACGATGTGGGTGGACAACGTGGACGAGCATTGTAGCGACTTGTCAATTAGAGCATGAGGACAGACTGCTAAAGCTTTGAGGCGGAATAGTCGGAATATGGAATGGCTTTGGCTATTATGGGGTAGATTCGAAGACGGGAAGCAACTTAGCTTTTACTTGCAAACTGTTAGGAACCCCCAAAAATGGACAGATGGGGCAGCATCTTCATGGCTGAATGCTGCGCGAGTAAGACGTGTCAGTACTAGCATTGAGTGCGGGAACCGATGTTAGCTTGCTATGGATTTTGAGCAAACGCTGTGGACACTAACATCTCGGAGATGGGAGGCCAGGTAACTACTATGGTTGAACGGCGGATTAACGTTTAGTCGTTTGGGTTTTACGCTTTTATCTCAAGCGACTTTCAGGGAAAGGGACAACCAAGGTATCGTGCGATAAGGAAACGTGGTGCTGTGATGATTAAATCTGGCATGTATTAGTTATATACGTGGAAAGGGACACCCCTGTTCTGGTAGGAACTAGTAGAACAGTCTACCAGCGTGGAACGACGGACGAGAAAGTTTGGAGTGCGCTGATGCATGGCTGTGGGCCCCGGCATCCCGGTGCCAGATAACCTCGCCACGGTCGGCTGCTGTGGTTGCTGCAGGTGGCACTGGAATCCCGGTGCCAGATGCCCCTGCCGTGGTGACCTCGGTGCCGGACACCCCCACTGCGTTCTGATGCTGTCATTGCTGTGAGTGGGCAGCAGGTGGTACTGGCAACCCGGTGCCAGACGCTCCTGCCGTGGTGACCTGTTGTGGTTGCAGCACTGCCTTATTTGCATGCATACGTATTTGCATGCATACGTGTTAGTTTAACTGTTACAAGCAAGTTAGCGGTTTAGTGTATTACAGCGCTAAGAGATGGGTTAGCAGCTCAGGTTGACTGATACTCGAGCCTAAAAGTATTAGAAAATCGTTTGGGTAGGTTTCTTTGACACAGACATGGTACTGAGTGTGGAGATAAGTCTACAAAGTGAGGTGACTATTGATCACGTTTTGAAGGTAACTGGGTAAATTGCATCAACGATGACTTGACTTTACGGAGCAAAGCACTACCTCTAATTTACGTGCGTGTGCGTGCGTGGATGAGTGCGTACGCACGTACGTGGGCGGCTTGTTGGCCTCTTGATGGAAAGTGAATTAGCCGTTAAACAGCGGAGGGATATGGTGCGTGGTGACGTCACGTGCGTGCATGCGCACGTGTGTGAGGGGCTTGTAGCCAACCTCTTAGTAGAAAGTGATTTGACCCTTAAACGATGGGAACGCCGAACACATTTGATTGTATTGTTGACCCTGCACATGACGAATAAACCAGAAAACTTGAATGACTTGACGACGGAAGACTACGTAATGACGTCACGCATGAGTGTTCGTACCTGTGTAGATGAGGGGTGAGAGGTGGTGACCTTTGACGGCGAATGCGTGGCGACGTCACGCTCTACGTGAATTGTTGGCGGAACTAAGACCATGACGCGCCAAGCGTTAAGTTTTAATCTATCCCTTTCTAGTAAACAATTTCTGCAAGGAGTGATTTGTAAAGAATACTTATCTGTTAGACATGGCGAATGCTGTGCGTAGTGCCGCTGCCACTGGTTGCCGTTGTGATGTGGGGCCGGTGTATTTGGGATAATGGCGACGTGCCGGAGTTATTTCCGGAGGCGGTGAGTTGGAGAACAGGAACGATGGACTGTCGTTGGATGTCTCGTCTCTCGTTCTGAAGACGGCGGTACACTGGGAGGCGTGATGAATTCAACGGGTGGATTAAAGTAGTCTTGCATGTTGCCGAGATGAACCGGGCTGGATGCGGCCCGTCAAACAGACTGAGCGGATGCTCACTGGACTGACTCGCTTCTTGATCGGCTTTTGGGTTACGGGAAGAGGCTCCTCGTGGACGGAGGCTGAGGAGAAGTTTTCAGCTTCTGTTGCTGGATCTGCTGGCGTCTGTCGATGGAAACTTCAGATGTGGTCGTCCTGGTTTCGTCTGATGATCCTCCGATGGAAAGTGGGGCGAAGTTCAAGTTCACGATAAAGTGAGTGAATAAATGAACGTTGTTCATAGACGTTTACTAGCGTGCTTATCTGAGTGTGCGCGAGGTCGTGTGGCGTGTTTCCCGGTCGCGTGCGGAATACGAGCGTGAACGGAACCACGGGGTTAAGGAGGGTATTTATAGGACTGTCGGAAGTGGCGCTGTTGAGGTGTGGTCCGGCTCCTGAAACTCCGCTTTAAGCTCCAACATCAGTTCTGGCAGTGTCCTCCTCCAGCAGGACAGCAACTCCTACCCCTCATCATGACATGTCACCTGCTACTACAACAGGTTTGACCACATCAGAAGACCCTGCAGAATGGCCTTGTGTTCTAAGCCATGGTGAACTGTGTGCATTAGTCACAAAAGGGCCTATGCAGATGAAAGGTCATTTTCCCGCAGAATTCTGAGAAAAATCCACGTACATTCACAAAGGAAAACTACAAAATGGTAATGAAAAATGGGGAGAAAATACAGCGAACATGGCTTCTTTATGCACAGACTGTCTTCAGTTTGTGTGCAAACTTTTTGATAAACAGGACAATGCACTTACCAAAGGTCTCAAAACTAATTACAATTAAGTGAGTTATTTATAATGTAACAACTGTCACAGTCTGCTCCCCTTTGCACCCTGCCTTCTGTCACTGACCATGAGCTTCTGGTCACTCTAGATTTGCCAGCTGGTGTCGGCCTAGCTACCGGTGGCTCACTCCTGGTACGTCTGTCTCAACGCCTGTCTACCTGCTTGCCGGAATGGTGTTCCCAGCCTAAGCCGGACTTTCCCTGTGCCCAGAGAGACTACTTCCTCTGCTGTTGCTTTGAACAGTGCTATTGCTCTTCAAACTACCAAGAGTAATAAAAGTGACTTTCCTGTATTACCTTCGTCCAGTGTGCTGCATTTGGGTTCTCACTACACCCGTTACAAACAACCTTGTTATTCATATATCTATTTTGTTTTTTTATTGTTCTTTACACTTATAATTTCAAAATTAAAGTGTTTTTTTTTTTTTTTGCGTTATTTAATTCTAATATCTATAGTACAATAACAATTAAAATTTTATCTGTATAGCCCAAAGTTGCAAATTACATTTGCCTCAGAGAGCTTTACAATCTGTACAGGGAGTGACACCCTCTGTCCTTAGACCCTCGGTTTGAGTGAGAAAAAAACGTTCTCTCTCTCTGTGAGGGAGTTTTCAGATATGTGAACATTTGTAATAAAAGATTTCATACATTTTTCATTGGTGTCTTTTTTTTTTCTTTTTTTTTTTTATAACATAATGGTGATGAACACAAGGGCCCCCTGGGAATTTTTGCTTAGGGCCCCAACAGACTCTGGAATCACCTCTGTGAATTCACCCACTCCCTTGTCTCCGCTGCTCACTAGTCCACTCACATCTTATGCACACACGTTATACACAGCTGTATTCACAAAGGTTATTAAATTATGCTCCTCTTACAACATGATGATATCTGGGCCATTTAGGTGTCCCCTCCCCCCCAGGCACTGAGCTAGATCAGAGGTGTCAAAGTAATTTTAGTTAAGTAGCCACCTACATCTCAATTTGATATAAAGTGGGCTGGACCAGTAATCAACAACTCCAAAATTTTCTTTTGGTTTTTGTGCAAAGTACAAAATACAAGTCACAAATTCAGAAAGAACCTTCTGAAAATGTTCACATTTAATGTACTACCTTTTTACAAAACGTTAAGAAAAATAAGTGCAATTTCAAATGTATAAATAAAAAAAACACAGAGTTCCACCAAACCAAACTATTGTAGACCAGGCACACCGCCACGTTCTGGATCATTTGAAGAGGTTTCACAGGCTGGGAGACCGGTCAGGAGGGCACAGTAATCTAGTCTTGAGATGTCCACAGCTTGTGTCAGGAGCTGAGTACCATGTCAAATTAGGTAAGGCCTGATTTTTTGAGTTTTTTTTATTTCTGAGTTGGCAAGCTGGCAAAACCGGGCAACTGAGGCGGCATGATTGGAGAAGGTTAATTATTCTTTGTTAAATATATTTATTTTATAAAACTTTGACAGAGCTGCTCAACATCAGTCTCCAGCCCAATGTTACAATGGCTCTATTTGGTACCACAGACAGGGGATAGGAGACAATCAAGAAACGACTCAAAACTATGCCTCCTTAATGTCAATGAGCACCAATCTCACTTTATAGTAAACAGTGTGTGGTTTCTTCTCTTTTCATTACTTTTTCTTTTGAGTGTCCCCTTTGTTCGTTAATGGGTGGGTGGGTTGGTGGATGTGTGATTTGTGTGTATTAGTTCAAGATAAGTACAAAAAGAAAAAAATATAAGCATTGTCCCTTTGGTCAGAGATTTTTGTTGTTTTTTTCTCTCCTCCTTGTGCTATCTTTGTATTGCCAATACTCAATAATCTCTGCATGAGGAGTGGTCTCTGGAGCCGTACGGAGTGCAAGGCTATTGGGGCTATGTGTTCAAGTATGCAACTGGTGAGCTCTGGCTGTACCAGAGGAATGAGGGTGAAACAGTCATTCTCTGTCTGCTGTGGGGATGCTGAGTTCCAACGACTGGGCAGTGCTGAGACTGGTGATGCCAAATCACTCGACCCTAATCGGACTGATCGACCATACCCAGGATCAAGAAGTCCCTGTTGCCGCTAAACAGCCCAGAGTGGAGGCCGAGGCCACTTTCAACGCGGTCTGGCAATCAAGAACCTGTCCCTCCGGTCGCTGGTTCTTACGAGCCACTCTCCAGACATCTGGAGAGAGAGGACCTAGGAGCGCTTTGTCTTGGAGAGTTTTAATTCTGACTGCGGCGTATTTCAGACACTGATAGACCTGCCGGGAGCTGCGTGGATGGAGAAGGTGAAAGAAATTGGAGAAAAAATTACATCTCTGTTTACCAGCTGCCGCAAATGGAATGACATTGTGGCGGGGAAAAAAAACTCTGTCCTTCTGAAACCACGCCCCCTCACCCGTGCAACACATAAAAAAGAGGACACATCCCGCTGACGGAAGACATGGACGATTTTAACCGACGCTACAGCCAGAGACGGGTCCACACCGCATGGACCCCCCAGTGTCAGGCTTTTAGTTTGTGGGTAGACTTCCTGTTTTATTTTGGTTTCCCTCACTTCCTTTTTGTGTTCATTCTTTGTGTCTTTACTCCCTGTGATTGCCTATTGTTTTCACCTGTGTCTCGTTTGCTCCTCCCCTCATGTGTATTTAAGCCTGCCTCTTCCAGTGTGTCCTTGTTAGATTGTCTTCATCCTTGTGAGTAACTCTCTGGCGTTTTCATCATTGTTTCCTCGTGTACCAACCCTGTTTGTTTCTTCGACCCGTTTTGCCTAGCGTCCTGTACTTCTGCCTGTCTGCTCCGTGTTCTGGATTCTTGACCCTTGCCTGTTCTTGGACTTTCCTCCTGCCTCGTGATTTTGTACTTCTGCCCCGCTGACTGCCTTTTGTGTACCGTATCCGGACTGTCAATAAACCGCCTCACTACACCTGTCAGTCTCTGATCTGCTCTGTGGGTCCAGTTGTCTGTCTGAACCTGACAGTACAATCTAACCAGACCATGGACCCCGCAGATTCAGAGGCTGTCCGCGAAGCACTGAAAACTCAGGGCCAGTGGCTTCGTATGCATGAAGAACAAATGGCTTCTTTGAGACAGGAAGTAGCCGAGTCAAGCAAGCGCCAGGAGGCGGCATTTACTATGTTAGCTTCCCAGCTAAGCCAGCTGAAGGTCGGCCAGCATCAAGGAGAACCTACAACACCCTCCAGCGACTGTGCGGCATCTCCTGAAATGACTCATTTACAGCTGTCTAGACCTGAGAGGTTTTCTGGTGAGTCTGGTGACTGCAGGCCGTTCATTACCCAGTGCGAGCTACATTTTGAGTTTCATGCAGCAGCCTTTCCCTCTGATCGCAGCAAGATAGCCTACATGATTTCTTTCATGTCTGGTCGAGCCAAGGCCTGGGCTACAGCGGAATGGAACCGCCGTTCGGCCATCTGTACTTCTCTGCCACTATTTTTAAAGAATCTTACACTGATTTTTCAGACTGTTGCTCCGGGTCGAGAGGCCGCCAAGGCCTTGGTTTCTATGCGTCAAGGAGTGTTATGGACTATGCCATTGCTTTCAGAACATTAGCAGCAGAGAGTGGATGGAACCAACCAGCTTTGGTGGATGCCTTTTTTAATGGGCTTTCGGAGCAGGTTAAAGACTTTCTGACTCCTCTTGACCTGCCTTCTGAGCTTGATGCGCTAGTGTCCCTAGCTTCCAAGATCGACAAGAGATTGCGGGAGCGTGACCGGACCAGGAACTTCCCTTCAAGTCAGCAATCAGGCACCTACCCTTCTTGGAGGTCCTCGCCCAGACGCATTCCGGCTCCAGATCTCACGACCAACACCAGAACTGACACAGAGGAACCTATGCAAATTGGACGCACTCGGCTTACTCCTGAAGAACGTCTATGAAGACGCAACAAGGGTCGATGCATTTACTGCGCCCAGATGTGTCACTTCCTGGAGAATTGTCCCATTCGCCGCAGCACTCCCTCCGGTCCAACATCTGTGCTGGTATGTGCCTCCCCTAGTAAGAATAGATCTTGCCGGCAGTTCTCTCACGTCACACTCTCCTCAGAATCTCTGTCTCTCTCCCATACTGTTCTCATTGACTCTGGTGCTGATGCTAGTCTCATTGACGTAGACTTGGCCAAGAAACTTAACCTCTCATTTGTCCCTCTAGACACCCCCGTGGCTGCCACTGCCCTAGATGGCCATGTGATGTATCTGGTTACCCACTGCACCTCTCCGGTGACTCTGATTTTTCCCGACTCTCACACATAACAGATAATTTTCCACCTTTTTGAGGCACCGCAACATCCACTTGTGCTAGGCTTTCCTTGGCTAATTGCACAACCCTCACATAGACCGGGCCTCTGGCAAGGTTCTGTCATGGGGAAGCAACTGTAAGACGCAGTGTTTTTCAGGTCCTCCCATTTACAGCCTGGAGGGGGTTTTCACCTCGCCCAAGGAGGTGGACGAAGAGGAGTTTCCTGATCTGTCCTTAGTTCCATCCTGTTACCTGGACCTTAACAAGACTAAAGCCACTACACTTCCCCCTCACCGACCTTATGATTGTTCCATAGACTTACTTCCTGGTACCTCGCCCCCCCCGTGGCCGCTTGTACTCACTGTCGGGACCAGAGCATAAAGCCATGGAGGAGTACATCGGAGCTGCTCTAAGGCCTTCTTCATCTCCTGCTGGAGCAGGGTTTTTCTTTCGACATTACTGTAAAGAACAGGTATCCCCTTCCACTCATTTCCTCTGGATTTGAACTCCTTCAGGGGGCCAAGGTATTTACTAAATTGGATCTACGCAATGCTTACCACCTGGTCCGCATCAGGGAGGGGGATGAGTGGAAGACTGCTTTTAACACTCCCACAGGACATTATGAGTATCTGGTAATGCCTTTTGGACTCACCAATGCCCCTGCTGTGTTTTAGGCACTGGTTAATGATGTTCTTCGTGAGTACTTGAATAAGTTTGTTTTTGTCTATTTAGATGACATTCTGATCTTCTCTCCTGATATGGAGACTCACGAGAAACATGTCCGGCAGGTACTGCAACAGTTATTATGTAATCAACTGTTTGTCAAAGCTGAGAAGTGTGAATTTCATGTGCCTACAGTGTCTTTTTTGGGGTTTGTGGTGTCTGAGGGTCAGCATGGATCCCGTGAAGGTACAGGCAGTGCAAGATTGGCCCACACCCACATCCAGAAGAGAGGTCCAGTGGTTTCTGGGGTTTGCAAACTTTTATAGGAAGTTTATTCGTAACTTCAGTCTCGTTGCTTCCCCGCTGCATGCTTTAACCTCCACCAAGGTGCAGTTTCGCTGGCCCCCCCCCAGGCGGAGTCAGCCTTTCAAAGACTCAAAAGCAGCTTTATCGTTGCCCGTGTTGATTCTTCCTGACCCTAAACAGCAGTTCGTGGTGGAGGTGAACGCCTCTGATTTGGGTGCAGGGGCGGTGCTCTCTCAGCGTTCCGAACAGGACGACAAGCTCCACCCTTGTGCCTTTTTGTCCCGCAGGTTTTCGCCTTCGGAGAGGAACTATGATGTCGGAGACCGTGAACTGCTGGCCATTAAGCTTGCTTTGGAGGAGTGGAGGCATTGGCTGGAGGGGGCTGAGCATCCTTTCCTGGTCGGACCACAAGAACATTGAGTACATCAGGACAGCCAAAAGACTAAACCCTCGACAAGCCAGGTGGGCCCTTTTCTTCTCCCGATTTAATTTCTCTATCTCATATCGCTCCGGCTCTAAGAACATTAAACCCGATGCCCTGTCTAGACTATTTAAGGGTGAAAGCGTTCCCAAGGAGACAGAGACAATAATCCCTGAGACGTTGGTTGTAGGTTGCGTCACCTGGGAGATAGAGGAGCGGGTCAACAGGGCCAATCAAGGGATTCAGGTTCCTCCTGAGGTACCACCCAACAAATTATTTGTCACCCCCGAACTGCGGGGCCCTGTGATTACTTGGGCTCATACATCTCTGATCTCTTGTCATCCTGGTTTCCACAGAACTCTGACCCGGGTGGGGGAGAGGTTTTGGTGGCCTGGTATGAGGAATGATGTCCGTGAGTATGTGGCAGCCTGCACAACCTGTGAGCAGAACAAAAGCAAGAACGTCCCCAGTGCTGGACTTCTCCAGCCCCTTCCTGTGCCTCAGCGGCCCTGGTCGGACATTTCCCTTGACTTTGTGACCACCCTCAGAGGGTAACACTGTTGTACTCACAGTGGTAGACTGTTTCTCCAAGATGGTTCGGTTCATACCATTACCTAGCATTCCTTCTGCCAAAGAAACGGCAGAGGTGGTAATGTCTCATGTTTGTCGAGTTTTTGGATTTCCCAGGAATGTCCTGTCTGACCGGGGTCCGCAGTTTGTGGCTCAGTTCTGGAGGGCATTCTGCCAACTCATGGGTGCCACAGTTAGTCTGACCTCAGGCCACCATCCTCAAACCAATGGGCAGACGGAGCGGTTAAACCAGGAGCTGGAGAAAGGGCTCTGCTGCCTGGCTTCCCAGAATCCTGCATCTTGGAGCAAGTACGTCATGTGGGTGGAATATGCTCACAACACACTCCCCAGCACTTCCGTGGGCATGTCTCCATTCCAGTGTGTTTTTGGGTACCACCCCCTTCACCCGTTACACCATCTCCTGCAGACGGCGAAAACATGGGCGATGAGATCGACGGGGTGCTGTCGTTGGCTTTCTTCAACAGTGTAAAGGCAGTCGTCATACATCTGCTCAACATCATGCTTCAAAAGTTTCGAAGCGCGCAGTGCTACGGGTGTCAGATCAACCACCCCAGCCAGAAACACCACCCGTGTCTGGAACATGTGGAAGATGAGTACTACCAGACCAACTTTCAGCGGATAACGAAGATGCTTTTCACTCACCCTCACTTCATTCCCTCCATCCAATGTTTCCTGATCGAGCGCAACATCCGAGTGGATGACGAGAAAGTCAAAATCGTGGCGCTGACTCTATTACGTGAGCTCAGATTCGCGAGAAACATCCAGGATTACATCAACAGCATGTACGACGAGCTGATTAACCATGACATACTCGCCACAAGAGAACTGACACTGGTGAATGATACGTTTTTTGATTACTTTTTTTTTTTTTTTTCAAAAATGGGTAATTATTGGGGAAAACTTGTAACCTATGTAGAAGAGCGGATGATCATCACCCATGTGATAGATTTTGATACAGGATCTTTGCAACAGTTTCAACAGATCGAGACGTTGTCACAACACTAGCAGAAATCAGGCGACTAAGCCGCATTATGGACAGAGTTCGTTCTCACGCTGGACACAGCTTGGGAAGTCATGGTGCGGTGTGTGAGTGCATCTGATCTGTCAGAGATCTTTGATAAAATTATGAAAGAATTCTTTTGTTATAACACCCTGTCATTTGTTCACTCTGTACACTTTGTTTGTGGACGTTGATTTTTTCATTTGCAGAATACCATGTCTGTGAATATTCTGAGCAAATTGATGAGAACATTCTTCAGATAAGCCTAGATCACTGTGTGTTCAGGCTAAATATGATTATAGAATAAGCATGTCTTTTTTTTTTTTTTTTTGCAACCCTCGATCTATCCTTATCATTTATTCTTTCATCTTAACCCTTGACGTATCTTAATCATTTTTGTATCCTATTACATTCAAATTAATAAAAAAAGAGAAATAAAGAAGCAATCCAGAGCGGTGTGTTTTTCAGTAAGCCCCGAGAGTGTGCTGCAGGCAGGATGGCGGTGAGACGGGTCATGAAAAGAGTGTATTACAACCCGGCCCATCCAGCTAGTTTTGGAGGTGTAGACCGGCTCCGCCGGGGTGTGCAGGATGAAATGGGGAAGAAAGTCAGTGTGGAAAATGTAAAAGATTTTTTACAAGAGCAAGACACCTACACTCTGCATAAACCAGCCAGAATACATCTCACCAGAAACAGAGTTTTTGTCCCTAGGCCTTTAAACCAATTTCAAGCAGACCTTTGTGACATACAAGCCTTGGCGGAACAGAACGCCGGGTTTAAATATTCATAGACGTATTTTCAAAAAAGGATACGTACGTGTTTTAAAGAGGAAAAAACGCAGACGAGGTGGTGAAGGCCTTTGTTTCGATCTTCAAAGACAGCCAGATCCCGGAAAAGCTACAAACAGATGCCGGTAAAGAGTTTTTCAACAAGACTTTTGATGCTTTGATGAAGAAACACAACATCGTACATTTTGCCAGAGCAAGCGATCTGAAGGCCTCTGTTATTGAAAGGTTTAACCGTACGTTAAAAACTAGAATGTGGAGATATTTTACGGCTAACAACACGAGGCGATACCTCGATGTTTTACAGGATTTGGTGAAAAGCTACAATCACAGCTTTCATAAAAGTATAAAAATGGCGCCTATGCAGGTGACCTCCGAGAATGCCTCTCGAGTGTTTCAAAACCTGTATGGTACTTTTCCTAACCGGCACCGTGATGCGGTGCAAATGAAAATCAAAAAGGGAGATCTTGTCAGATTATCTTCCCCCTGTGTACAAACCTATCGAGGGCTCCTTTTATGAGGCAGAGTTGCAAAAAGTAAAACTGTCTAAAGACAGAACGTATCACATGGAAGAAATATTGAAACGATGTACCGTCAAGGGTGAAAAACAGGTTTTGGTGCGCTGGAAAAACTGGCCCAGCAAATTTAATAGCTGGGTCAAGGCCTCGGATCTGAAAAATATATAAAAACCGCGCTCACCTACCCCGGAGTGTTCATACCGTCGTCGGATATGGCGTCAGATGCAGGATTTTATGTCACCTTACCTTCCAACGCCAGTAAAGATGTGTTTAAAAATAACACCAGCTCAAATTACACGGTAGACTTATCGAAGGCTATCGAACTGAATGGGGAATGGGAGGTGGGTCTATGCGAAATCATTTATCCCCACACCTGGTATACTTTACCTCAGGATGACGCTTATATCAAGCTCAGTGAAAACAGGGATGAACCGCAGCCTCCGGTAAGTACCCTGGAGGAGAAAAATTATTATAGAATAGTAATAGTAATTCAAAAGTCTAGTTGGGGAGGATATTACGACCTTAACACCTCTTGGAGCAGCTTGTACCGAAACTCAGAAAATACGACCCGACAGCAGATGCTGTTTACAACAACGTGAGCAAGTGCGTCGATTTCAAAGGCATCGGTCAGTACAAAATCCGAGCGCATGCCCCCTTGGCCTATATGCTGGGTCTTAAACCGGGTGAGTGGATATCTGCTCTCTACCCGTGCGATCTCAAATCGGGTATTTATAACCTCTTTGTTTACACAGACATCATTCAGTATCAACAGGTCGGCGACAGCTACTCGCCGCTGCTGAGTGTGGTGAACGTTAAAGGTGGTTTTGGAGATGTGCTGAGTCTCAGGTACAATACGGTGCATTACCTACACGTGTCAAAAAGTTACATTAAAACTATTCATATAGAGATTAAAACAGATCGCAACGAGTGTGTGGAATTTGTCTACAGGAAGACTATTCTGAAACTTCACTTTAAACCAGCCGTGGCCCAGCATCCTGCAAATAAATAATTAAAAAAAAAAAAAAAACATGGATCAGGTACGTCTGAGAGAGGATCCTCATCGCTTCATCAACTACTATGAAAGTCAAGTGTGGGGCGCTTTACCCGTTTTTTACGGAGCACCGGTCATGTACGGCCGGGGTATAGGCTCCATCTTCTCGAGATTGTTTCGTTTGCTCTCTCCTTTCATGAAAAAAGCTTTTGCCATCGCCAAGCCGCATCTCAAATCGGTTGTGAGCAACATCGCCTCTGATGTGATAAAAAATGCGGTGGGAAATTTGACCACCAGGAATTTGAATCAGGAGGGATCTGGAGGGATTATGGTTTTGTCACGTAGATCGAGGAAGAGGCCGCCGGGGGATCGCATTTTTTCGCTCCCTCATAAATGTGCGAGTCATAAAAGGAGAAAATCAGTCGGGAGAAGCAAGCCTAAGGGGAGGAAGTCTGCCAGAAGCGGCAATATCTTTTAGGCCTAAATAATAATACAAATTTTAAAAACGACAAAGACAACAAAAGCAATATGGCTCTGTTACACAAGAAATCACCTGAGTGCACGCTGGCAGAGTTGGATTTATTTTCAGCCCCCATGACGCAGCTGTTGTTGTGGTACAATTTACCACATTTGCACAAACGTCATCATTGTTTCCAGTAATCAGTTGAAACATCCAAACCTTTTCCCAGACTCTGTTGACACACACACACCTTTTACCAGAAACTGTCCCTTCTCACACTATGTGGTTACAAGGTAGCACTCAGTCGCTATGTTTTATCCTGTTTTGTTCTCGGCGCTGGGTGTTATCTTTAGTCTGCACATCATGTCCTAACCTACAAGTTCTGCTTCTTGTATCTCTTCTGCAAAACACATCAGCTGCAAAGCACATCAGTTATGTTTTCATAGCAGGCCTTTAAGCATAAATCAAATGATTGCTTCAGTGTGTATTATTTTAAATATCACACATCTCATTGGTATAGTCATAGTCTAGTAAAACCTGTATACAAGTATAATCATAACATAATCGACAATTTATAATCCACAATTCCCCCTTTTGAACTCTTTTCAGAGTTCAACACAAAGGAATACTGTGAGACCTCCACCAACCTGACCAATCATATTTCTGAGCCTTCGTACCTTAAGTCAATTTCATCGTCCTCATGTGATTCAGTGGCTAGTAACGGGAACATATGGACTTTATCCTGAGGGGAAGGTGATATAGCCGTGGTAATAAGTCTAGTCAATAAAGCACGAATACAGGGATGCAACAACAGCCACATAAGGTGATGGTGGATGCGAATACTGCAATTGAGAGTAAGATGGAAGAGGCTAACGATTTGTATTTTCCAAATACTTCCATCCAGGAGTCCCACATAGATGTGTCTACACCCAAGTGGTCCTTCATTTTACCATTAAGTGTCTTGAGGCCTTCTAGGGCTCTGGTCAAACTTCCATCTGAGGCTGTGTTATTGGGGATAAAGGTACAACATTGATCTCCAAAAATAGCACATACTCTGCCTTTTTCTGGTAAGAGCATGTCTATGGCTATGCGATTTTGGAATGTCATCAGGGATGTGGCGGCCAATTGTCCATGAACAGCTTCAAACCCACTTTGAGTCCAATTACCTAGTCGCTGAACGTTGTAATGGACGTAATTAATTCGGTCCACGTTCTTATTAATAGTACACCACCAACAAAAAAACGATTCGAATCCTGCTTTAATTTGATCCACAAGTTTGTATTCGTCTGGGACACCTCTAGGGACACCGATTGCATCGATGTATGTTGGATCATTGTGAGGCTTCCAAGAAGAATCTCTCTTCCTGCGTGTATACCAACCTTCAGGCAAAACAGTTCCTGCTGCGCTGACTAATTCACTGGCAGATATGTGTGTGATTGTAACGGGGAGGAGGAGAGTAGTGAGAGCACATAATCCTGTCACATTGTTAGGCAGCCGGTCAAAAAGTCTATCATCCCCACACCACCACCAGCTCTGGGAACGGGAGTGAAATTCCATGGAACAACAAAGGTGTGATTACACCATTCAAAACTTACTTTACCAAACTGGACGCGCTTACCAGTCAGATTAACACATGTAAAGTTTCCAGGGGCTACCTTAGAGGAGAAAATAGGCTTCTGCTTTTCTGCTTTGGTCACAGGAAATACGAAATCCCACTCAGAGCAATTGCCTGATGGGACTGTTTGGTTTTTGCGAAGTAAAATTACAGAGACCCCTTTTTTCTGTGTGTTTGTGTGCATCTGGAGCTTTGCCCACCTTCCCCAGCACAAGGCTAAGCCCCGGGTCTTTTCCGGGAGAATAAGCCTATGTATACTGGTGACGTGGTGTCATTAATGGTCCGATGCTGTATTATCAACCTATCCTGAGTCTTGGTCATTGTTATGTTTTGACGTACCTTCCTGGCATAGTTTGTCGACCAGTGTTTCCAATCATGGCCTGTTTCAGCCACCAAGTCCCCCCAACCCCTGAACCCTATTGTCAGATACCATTCATATCCGGGTCCCCAGTCTGCTCCCTTTTGACCCCACTCATTTTGCAATGCTGAGTATGGAATATTTACTACTGCCGTGGTGTTTGAGGGGCTGCATACAATCAATCCGTTCCGTGCTGTATGTCGAAGATTGTTATCTTCACCACATTTTTGTTTAGCTGTTTGTGTTGAGACCGCCAATGTTGTGGCTACGACCTGTAATACACTCAGCATGGTTAATGGATTCATTTTGTTTTTGAATTAGTTATTTTCCGTTTGTATTGCTACAGATTTGAGTTGAACCTTCCTTTGATGACTGGAAAATCTGCTTCTGCAGCTCGCTTGAAAGGAGTTTTTTTTTTTTTTTTTAGGCACTGGAGTTACAGCTTTGGGTGGGGAGCTCACAGTAAATCCAAAAAACAATGGACACAATTACTATAGAAGCAATAGCCAGAACTGCCACTACGTGTGAGTGAGGATATGTACGCATAATGTGTCAAAAGTCGCAAGTATATAAGAATGGTCAATAAACTGAATGAAATAATATGCAAGCAAAACCTGTTTTTACCTTTTGTCCTAGACGGTACCACCCTTAGGAGAGTTTTCAACCTTCATTTATGGTTATATCAACACAACTCTTTCGCAATGTGCAACAAAATAACAAAATTATGAGAAAAGATTCTTTCACTTTTGGGCCCTCTAAACATTGGTCTGTCCTGTGACAGCCAACCTGTACAGTGCCCACATGAACACTGCAATGATGATGAACCAGCAGACAATGCACAGATGTAAACACATTGAACTCATCCTGCCTGCTGAGATGTCTTCTTTCTTGAGGTGGTAGCTTGGCACGCTACATGTAGGAGAGGAGCGCTATTTCACCTCCTCCCTGCTGGAGCTCTTCTTTCTTCAGACCCCAGGGGTAGACTGCCCTGGAGCCTTGGATCACTGCCAGGGGATTATTCTGCCCCTTTGTTAGCAGGATTTTTCTCCGAGTCTGCCGACTCTGTGCTCTTTTCTTGGAGATTTTTCTGGATGTCAGACAGGGAACGTTGTGGCTCCTCAGCTGTAGCACACTGGCTCCAATGAAACCAGGTGTCTCCTTTTCCCTTTAGGTGTACTTTTGACATTAAAGCTAGGGGCAGGGCATCTAGCCAATTCATTTTGGTCTGTGCACAGATTTTAGTCAATTTGTTTTTCACCGTCTGATTCATTCTCTCCACTTCGCCTTGTGACTGAGGGTGATACACTGTGCCGAAAGAGTGTTTTAACCCCAACATTGCCTCCACCTGCTGGAGGTCTTGATTTTTAAAATGAGTACCATTGTCTGATCTTATTTTTTCTGGAAATCCATACCTTGGTATGTATCTTCCTTCTTTGTGGGCCAGGCTTCTGGCCATCCTGTGTATGCATCTACACACATCAATACATATCTGTATACTCTGACTGAGTCTACCATGTCTGTGTAGTCTATGATAATCTCTTTTCCTGGTTTTACTTCCAATGGATACTTTCCTGGTTCTGGTCTGATGGTGGGTCTGGTGTTAAACTTGGTACATTGTTCACAAGTCTTAGTCAGATATTGTGCAATGTCTTTAAGAAAAGGGTGCCACCAATGGTCCAGATTTCTTAGCATTTGTGCTACACCTACATGTCCCACCCCATGTGCTTCCTCCATTGCTGCCTGTCTCAGTCCTGGGGGTAAGATAGGTCTACCATCTGGTCCCCTCCAAAGTCCGTCCGTCTCTATGGTGCCTCTTTCCACAAGTTTTCTCTTGAGGAGACGCTCTGCTTTGTAGTTTGATCAGTCCGTCTATGTTCGTTTTAGGTTGCATTTCAGTCTCTGAACACATGAGTATTGTCTTGTCCAGGTACCCTGCAGTCTGCTTTGCTGATCAGCTGTGTTGTTTCCTTTGGTCACCTTGCCTGTCCCTGTGTCATGTCCCTTACACTTTATTACTGCTACTTTCTTTGGGAGTAGCAATGCTTCCGCTAGCTTTTTCATCTCAGTCTCATGCCTGATGGGTTTGTTATCTGCGGTCAAAAAGCCTACTCTCATCCATTGCCCTAGTTCAACATGTACTGCTCCTGCTGCATATGCTGAGTCTGTGTAGATGTTCACTTCCTGTCCTTTCCCTAGCTTGAGTGCCTCAATCACTGCTACCACCTCTGCTCTTTGTGCTCAACTCAACTCAACTCAAACTTTATTTATAAAGGACTTTAAACACAACCAAGGTTGACCAACGTGCTGTACAAGTTAATAAAATACATACAATACATACAATGCAAAATTGAAAAGTCAAACAAGAGGCAAGATCCTCAGACTTGATTAAAAGCCAGGGAGAAAAAATGTGTTTTTAGGCAAGATTTAAAAACCTCAACGGATTCAGCAGACCGGATGTGCCAGGGCAAGTTATTCCAGAGCCTAGGGGCCACCGCCAGAAAGGCTCGATCATCTTTAGTCTTTAGTTTGGTTTTAGGGGCGACCAATAGCAACTTGCTGGAGGATCTCAGTGTTCTGGCTGGGGTGTGGATATTAAGAAGCTCGACCAGATACTGTGGGGCTAGGCCGTTAAGAGCTTTAAAAACAAACAGTAAAATTTTAAAATCTATTCTAAAGGCAACTGGGAGCCAGTGTAGGGACGCCAAGACAGGGGATATGTGGTCATGCTTGCGTGTGCCGGTAAGGGGACGGGCAGCAGCATTTTGCACCAACTGCAGGCGGTTCAAGACTGCTGTCCCTCTAGTCTTTCTGCTTTCTGTTGTCAATAGTCCACCTTTATCTTCCACTACTGCATAAGCTGCCCTGAGTCCATCTGTCTCATGCCTGAAGCAACATCCATCAGTGAACAAATTTCTAGCTCCTGCAATTGGTGTGGCCTGTAGGTCTGTTCTGACTTTTTCCTCTGTCACCACTCGGTCTGCACATGTGTGTGGCTCTCCTGTCCCTATCTGATCTGCCATGTTAATGCCTTCGCATGTGAATGAGATGTTTGGTGCTTCCAAAATTTTGCTCAGTCTTCTCTGTCTCAGTGTTGTGAGTGTGAAAGTTTCTGAATTTACGTATGCCACTACACTATGTGTTGTCAGGATGTTTAGTTGGTGTCCCATTACAATGTGTGCAGTTTTTTGTATTAGCTTTGCTATACCTGCTGCATGTTGTGTGCAATGTGGGTGTCTTTTTTCCATAGTGTAAAAAAGACACCCACAGAACAGAATGCCATTAACACATGATTCTGTTCCAGAGACATCTAGGTAGAAAGGCAGGTGGTAGTAGGTGTTGCCAATTCTGCAGCAGTAGCCAATGATTGTTTCAATGTGATAAAGGCTGTTTCTGCATCCTGTGTCCAATCAAGTTTCGCTGTGAGGTTACGCATGCCCTGTTGTCTGACCATTTCACGTAGTGGTTGGGTCAGTCCTGTGTAGTTTGCCACATAATTTCGACTGTAGCCTGTCAGTCCGAGAAATGAGAGCATGTCTTTTACTCTCACAGGTTTGGTGTGATGTAGGATTGCAGATCTGTGTGTTGGAGACATACTGACCCCCTTTTGGGATATCATGCGTCCTAAGAATGAGACCTGCTTCCTGGCTACCTGTAGCTTGTCTTTGCTAACCTTAAATCCTTTGTTAGCTATGTGTTGGAGTACTGATTGTGTAGCCGTCAAGCATGCTGTTGCTGTGGGTGCTGCTATCAGTAAGTCATCTACATATTGGATGAGAGTTGTGTTTTCAGGGAGGGTGCAGTCACCCAGTGCCTGTTTCAAAACTTGGTTAAATAGTCCTGGGGAGAGTGCAAATCCTTGAGGTAGTCTCGTGTACCGCAACTGCTGTCCCTTGAACGTGAATGAGAATATGTCCCTACATTCTGGAGCCAGTGGGAGACAGAAGAACGCATTTTCCAAATCAATACATGTGAACCAGCTTTGGGAGGGGTCGAGGTTAGCCAGTGCAACATAAGGGTTGGGGACTGGTACGGTTGGGGTGACCAATATATTATTAATTGCCCTGAGATCATGTGCCATGCGGTATTTACCTGTCCCTTTCTTTTCTACTGGCAGGATGGGAGTGTTCCAGGCTGAGTGAGAGGGTTCCAACACCCCCTTTTCTAATAAACCTGTTATTGTGTCCTGTATACCTGCCTCTGCCTGAGGTTTGTGAGGATACTGTCTGATCCATAATGGAATGTCTGTGTTGACTGCAAAAGTTACAGGTGGGCAATCAGTAAGGCCCACATCAGTGGGGCCCTCTGCCCATAGGTGGGCAGGGAGGGTGTTAATCATGTCTTTAGTGTGGTGGTGATCTGTCTTCTCCCTACCATGGTGTCTCGTGATGTTTGTGCCAATGCTCTTTTTACCATACCTCCTAGTTCTTTAGCTTGGTGTTGTGGATGCAGAGCTAGTGAAACGTGTTTTGCCGCTTCGTCACTCATCATGTACCACTCATCATCACAGTGGAAGTTGGTGCCATCTGGTAAAGTCACTCTTAGTCCATCTGGACTGCACAGGATGGATGCTCCGAGGTTTATCAGGAGATCCCTTCCTAATAAGTTCAGGGGCACGGTGGGTGAGTGCACAAATGAATGTTTCACAGTCTGTCCACCTAGCTGGGTGTCAAGTGGTACTGTGATTGGCAGAGTCTGTTTTTCCCCAGAGAAACCCATGACTGTTATTGTCTCATCTGACAGTGTGTTGGGAGGAGTGTGGATCAGCATAGAACAGGTTGCTCCTGTGTCTACCAAAAAAGGCAGTTTTCTTGTGCCAACTTTCATAGACAGCATTGGATCTGCCGTGTTAAAGCTGTCTTGGCCTCTCTGTGGGGTGTGTCATTGCAGCTGATGGCTTCCCCATCCTTCCCACTGATCCCAATCTGTCACCGGTAACTGACGTTTCACTGTATGGGTGGTGCATTGACCTTCAATCGGGCATGGCATAGTGTCTAATCCACAGGGCGGAGGGAGTCCACGTCCCCCGCGACGATAGTTCCCCGGACGCTGGGGGCAGTTTCGAGCCCAATGGCCTGTCTCATTGCAGACATAACACTGGTCCCTCATTTGCTGTCCCTTTGGCGGACCACCCCTTCCACGCCCTCTTCCCCACATGCCTCTACCTCTTCCGAATCCCCCTGCAAATGTCTGATAGGGTAAACTCTGCTGCTGTGGTGGAGGTGGTGGCACCCAGGGTGGTGTTGGGTGTAGATCAGGCGTGTGAGATTGGTGTGTGGCTACCATTATTTTGGAGCTTGGATTCTCCTGTTTCTTTTTATCACTTATTTTTTGTTTAGCTTCAGTTATCTGCATCTTTAACAATTGGGCCTGTAGTTCTTTGAGGCTATCCTGTTCCTCATCAATAGTTTCTTGTGCTCTGAATAAGTGATGGATCAGGTGTTTCTTCCAAATGGTGGATTCACAAATATCAGTTTTATTTTCCATGGCTGTTCTTACCTTTCCTGGTACTCCCTCTAATATGGCCCTCCTATACCACTCTCTCTGGACCCCTGGCTTGCCTGGATGGCATCCCGTCTGTCTGACCCATGTTTCTTTACTTTTGTCTAAAAATTCTCTGGGGTTTAGTTTGGGATCCCACTTTAATTTGGGCATGGTTGACGCATTAGGGAGGGGATATTTGTCTCGCATGGCTCTCCCTATCTTGGTGCTAACGCGCATGAAAGCTGTGTCGTCGTCCCATATGTTCGTGCATGCTTCACTTTCTATCTCTCTCACGTCTGCGCTAGCCAAGCATCTGGACACCACTGCTCTGAAGTCTCCTAGAGCTAATGTCTGTCCTGCTGTTAAACTAAACTAACTCAGCCACAGCCCGCCCCCTTCTGCTACACTTTCCAAAGCTCTCAACAAACTTCCTTTATCCTGCATTGTCTTTCCCTTCTCAACCAACAATGTCCCTACATCCTCACTCATCTATTCATTATTTCTGTTGCATCTTTTCTCTCATGAGTGAGTGTGATTACCTTTTCTAATCCTACCAACTGTTCTTCTACTGTCTTAAATGAGCTAGTCGGTCCCCACCTGTCGTCGTCTATTTCTCGGTCAAACTCCCCGTCCATTATGTCTTTTGTCTGTGTGTACTACAGAGCTAAATATACTCAAATACTAGGCGTACTACAGTGCTGACTCTAAATATGTTTACTGCGGTTTAGTGAGGACAATACAATTACAAATAAAACCTTAATCCAGGCTTCCGTGACCTACTTCAACAGACCACTGCCTTACGTTAGCACCGGAGAACCGGTTTCCGGCAGTGCTGCTGCTTCAGTTCACTTCCTTCTGGCACTCATACACATTTATCATTCATGCATTACCCGTGTGTGTGTGTGTGTGTGTGTGTGTGTGTGTGTGTGTGTGTGTATTTTCTATCTCTTCATGTCAGGAACGTGCTTTGAACTTACAGGACTTTTTATTCTTCTGGTCTTGTTGCTCAGGGATATGAGTAACTCACAGTTATTCTTTTCTGGTCTTGCTGTTCACGAATATGAACAGCTCACAGTTATTTTTTATTTTTTTTATGTGTGTTTCTTTTAACCTAAGTTTTGGCCGACTGAGCGGTATGGCACGCTGTGTCCCGAGTGCTCAGCCCATATGCATCAAGACTAGCCTTGATACATGACACCAAAACTTTATATATCTGTAATTTGTACTCCCGTCCACTTACTACAACAACTGCCTAGATAGTGCCGTTGTGTTTCAGTTTTCAGTAATCCAACATTCATACAATGTGTTTTGCCTGGTCTTGTTCTATTCTCTTCTGTAGAATTCGGGGGTCCTCAAATCCCCGGGCCTCTAACCCAGCTTATACAGCCCCTCGTCAGGGTACTGTTGGAGTTGCCACACTCCCAACCCCCAGGCCTCTAACCCTTTTAATATTACTTCAGAATTCGGGGGCCTCGAACCCCCGGGCCTCTAACCCTCTTAATATTACTTCAGAATTCCTCTGTTCTCATAAAATATACACTATTTTGTTTGTATTTCAACCTCTCAATATTACTTCATTATCTCTCTTAAACTTACGGACAAGTTACTACTTGGACTTAGGACACGTTAAAATTTAGTAGTTGCCAATGCAGATCAAGTTTCTGCTTACCTTGTTTTGGTCGACCCGTGTCCTTCGTCCGTTCGTACCTGGCCCTTGTGTCCAATAGCTGTCCTGGTCAGGTCCTCAAACTTTTAGCTTATCCCGGACGAGGCCCCAAAATTGTTGGGGTACAATTTACCACCCCGGATTCACTGACCACATGGACGTTAGAGAGAGAGAAAAACATTCAGAGAATGAGACACAACACTGATTCCAAGTTCACCTTTGCAAAGGGAGAACGCAGCATTTACAGACTCTGCAGTCTGTCTCTACTGTCCACTGCTGAGTTCTGCTGAGTTCTGCCCGTTTACAAGTTTAGGCTTTTTTTATAAATACACATATATGGGAGTATACATTTGCACAAATGTCATCATTGTTTCCAGCAATCAGTTGAAACATCCAAACCTTTTCCCAGACTCTGTTGACACACACACACCTTTTACCAGAAACTGTCCCTTCTCACACTATGTGGTTACAAGGTAGCACTCAGTCGCTATGTTTTATCCTGTTTTGTTCTCGGCGCTGGGTGTTATCTTTAGTCTGCACATCATGTCCTAACCTACAAGTTCTGCTTCTTGTATCTCTTCTGCAAAACACATCAGCTGCAAAGCACATCAGTTATGTTTTCATAGCAGGCCTTTAAGCATAAATCAAATGATTGCTTCAGTGTGTATTATTTTAAATATCACACATCTCATTGGTATAGTCATAGTCTAGTGTGATGCCCTATGTGGCATCCTGTGTGTTCTTTCCTCTTCCTCTCCTGGGTGTGGTTTCTCTTCCTCCTCCTCGCCTGGGTGTGGTTTCTCTTCCTCCTCCTCTTCTCTAGGTGTGGTTTGTCTGCAGGTGTTCTCTATCATCACTTAGCATGAGAGTATTTATGCCACTGCAGTCCGGCACTCTTTCTCTTCCCTGATCCCTCCCCTGTTCTGGGCTTCCCTGTCCCCAGTCAGGGTTGGTATGGTATGGTTTGCTTTCTTTTCCTTTCCTTTCCTTTCCTTTCCTTTGCTTTGCTTTAGCTTAGACCGATGTTTTAGGTTGTCCTTTGCTTTTGTTTTACACTATCAACACTTGCACACTTACACTCTTCACTCATGCACACCCTACACTACTGATACCATTGCTTCTACACACTCCATAACCTTAAGTCCTTTGTGATGGTTTAATTTGGTCTAATTTGCTTTAATTTGATTTAATAAACAATTATTTAAACCAACGCATATGGTGTTCTCCCTTTTTTGCCATGACTCACTGAGCCAGGTCATGACACTAGTAAAACCTGTATACAAGTATAATCATAACATAATCGACTATTTATCATCCACACTGTCTATCGAAGATAAGGTCTACACTGAAATTCTTCCTCTATAGGCCATCGCCGACCAGGGTCACATTGAGTTCTTTATTCCTGGTCTGATCAATTACCCTCTGAATACAATTTTCAGTCAGTGCAACGTTATTCTGGGGGATAGATTAATTTCACAGTCTAGCGCTACGCACCCGTACAGAGCCGTGATCGAGACCCTACTCAATTACTCAGAAGATGCCAGCGCCAATTCCCGGGAAGTACACCTGTTTGGCTCCCTCCACGGGGACATTTTTTTCTGCGAGAGACTCCTTCTGAATTCAGTGGATATGAGAATCAAGCTGACCCGAGCCAGCGACGCCTTCTGCCTCATGGGAGATAGCGCTTCTGATTTCCACCTGAGAATATGGGGCGCTTCGCTGTTTGTTAAAAAAGTTTCCGTCTCTCCCGCGGTCCGCCTGGGTCACGCGGCAGCTCTGCTGAAGGGTAACGCGCTGTACCCCCTGTCACGCGTCAATGTAAAGACCTACTCCATACCGGAGAACTCCAGGATATGTAACCAGGAGAACCTCTTTCTGGGCACTATGCCCAAATACGTGGTGCTGGGCATGGTACATCACAAAGCCTTCACAGGAAGAAGAGACTTGTATCTGGCCCTCTGTCAGGATGGCAGACAGGTTCCGGCTAAGGCCTTCCAGCCCCGGTTCAATCAAGGCGTTTCAGTCAGAGAGTTTTACAACCTGTTTATCGCCACAGGAAGACACCTGAAAGATCTACCTCTGAGCATCGACCGTCAGGAATTTGACAATGGATACTCTCTATTTGTGTTTAATCTCAACCCGACTGATGACAACGATGCTCTGTCCCCAGTTTGCAGCGGGAACTTGAGATTGGAAATGAGATTCAGCGTACCCTTACCGCACACCACCACTCTGATCATCTACGGCTGTTACGATTCCATTCTGGAAATTAACTCTAAAAGACAGGTGCTGGTGGATTATTACCAAAAAACAAAAAAAACATGAATAATCATGAACTGGAAAATCTTTTGCATCGTCTGCTGGGAGACGTATTCTGCGGCATGTGGGCTTCTGATCAGCTGTCGTTACTGACACGCTCCTTTGACACCCCGGCCTACTTTATCGTGAACACACACCCTGCGCACCTGCCGGGTGAGCACTGGCTCTCTTTGACTCTGGAAGAGGACAGTGTAGCCACCTTTTTTGACTCTTATGGTTTTCCTCCGGACTTTGCTCATTACCCCTCGAGCATCTTACAGTTTTTTGAGCAGCGTTCTGAGCGGATATTGTACCACGATCGTCAGCTTCAGCACACCTTGTCCACCGTGTGCGGTCAACACTGCGTTTACTATCTCTGCTATAGGGCTTGCGGAGTATCATTTGATTGACTGTTGTCTCTATATGACGAGGATGTGATAAAAAATTATCAGACTGTATCACACTTTGTGGAAAAATATCGACGGTGTATCAGAAATCGAAGCTCCGGATGTTTTAACCATGGAACTTGTTCTTTGCAAATGTTTAATCAATGTTACAACCTATGAATGACCTAATAAAATTATGAGATGTGACGTTTTCTCATGAAAATAACTCTGTAGACTGAATGTGATCAATAAAACCTTTATTGAGAAAAACAATTTTTTTGTACGTTTACAATCATTTAGGGAGAAAACGGTATCCAAGGAGATTTATTTTTTTTACGTCGTCTACGTTTGAGTTCTTTTGGGATTTCTGTGGGAGTAATCCAGCGTGGGGATAGGGTTACCGTCCGTTTGGAGACTCGTTTGACCTCTGGAGAAGTTATTACGTTTCGGTCTTCTTCTTCATTATCATGCTCCTCTGGCCTGCTCCAGCGTGGGGAGAGGGTTACCATCTGTTTGGAGACTTGTTTGACCTCTGGAGGAGATAATATGTTTCGGTCTTCTTCTTCAGCTTCATTATCCTGCCCCTCTGGTCTGCTCCAGCGTGGGGAGATGGTTATTTCCCGCTTTTTAAAATATTGATCGTGAGCTTGAGGGTTATTCACAGAGGATAAGGGGATGTTGAGGTCTGACAGAGTATTTAAGAAACACATCTAGGTGGCAGGGTTTGGGCTTTTTTTTGAGGGAGGGAGAGATTTTTAAACAAATCAATTATATGAGACCCTTTCACGGTTTGTCCTTTATGAATAAATTCACCTTTTGAATTCCATCCTGTGTCGCTCTTGGATAATTTTTTCATGATGTACTCGGCATTCTTGCGGTCACACTGGGAAGGCTTTTTAATACCTCACTCATTGTGTCATCAGGATCGGAGCATTCCGTGTCAGAAAGATGGCCAGATGGAAGGTCCATCAGCTCATCTGTCGGGTCGCGTCAATCATATATTCACGAGTGTAACCTTATAGCAGCTATGTGTGACGTATAAACTGCAGACTATTTTAGGGCCAAGTAGTGTGAACTGTCTACCACCTTCGAGCAACAGGAAGCCATCTCTAGGGTGTAAAGAGGAGGCCTCCCGTAAATTAAGAACAGGAAGTGTCGGGCAACCTGTTTGGACAAAGGAGTAGCAGTCCCTCATACAGGATCCATCTGCTTGGACTTGGTGTGAACTCTGAGAAAAACAATGTTAATTATGAACTATGTAAAAATGTGAGGATGTATGACGCTTACATGTAAGACGGCCCACTGGTGTGTGGGTTAATAAAATGTGCACATTTTTCATAGCCACCCATTCATGCTCCCACATGACAACTGTCTGAACCCTGTGAACAGATTTCAAAGCCTGTATTTTCTCCTCACTAGCCACGTACACCTCCTCAAAGGGGATGTGTCTCAATGGGCAGGTGTCACAAGGGTTAAAACAAGACGGGCAGCCGTGGTAAAAGCAGCCCAGAAACTCCCAAGCATGCGCAACACTATCTATTTCGGCATAACCATCAACAAAGTATGGTCCTACCCGTTTCTCCCCCTTGTTTAACGCATGCTGGATGAAGACATTATTGCTGCCTGTTACCCACTCCAACCACTGGATGGAGGCGTGGGAGTAGCTTTTGGTCTGGCACCTGTAGTTATTTGGCGAAGGTATGACCAGGGTTTTAGGAGGGAGAAAATTTGTCAGAAAGACCTTCATGCATGGCGAGGCGATGGTGATGCAGCTGAAAGGGTCTACGCCTGTGTCAGCGAGGAACTGGTTTCTGAACATGATACAGCCCTTGGCGAGAATGTCAACATCATTTTTACAATACCGCAGAGCTTCCCTCTCAAAGTGAAACATACCCAGACTCGCCTCTCCGTACCAGTCGTAAAACTCTCGCTGCTGAGCAGGAGTCATACGCTCCACGCCATAATCACGCGGCGGAGGGTAAGCTCCGACGTACTGCAAATTCTTCTCTGAACTGAAAGTGTGAGGGAAATGACCCTTGGTCTGGTCGGAGAAGCCTAACGCTTTGGGCATGGCGCTGAGACGCATGGTGAGAAAAGACAGAGCCGTTGAATTTTAAATTATAATCAGGGTCTTGGAAACAGAGAATTTTACTGCCCTGCATGATGAGAGAAGGCTGCAATCCCATCTCTATCATGGTGTTTAGGATCAAATAACTATCAAAACCTTTAGCGTTGTGAGCCACAAACACACTGCTCTGGTACATGGGCCTCCTGAAATGCAAGAGAAAGTCCCTGACACAGTTCAAACCATAAGATGACCATCGCACACTGCTCAATGTTTTGGTGCAGACGAGAAAAGGTTTGTGCACATTCTGCTGGACAACAAACGCTTCAAAGTCATAGAAAATCAATTTCTCTGCATGGTCTGTAGTAGGAGGCAAAGGCTGAATGAAACAGCGGTGCTGATCATCGGTGTCTAAGACTAATTTCTCTCCGCAGATGGTGCATTTAGGCCGCATGCATTTGTGATCTTTACTTTTAGACATGTAGTAATTGTTTTTGCATTTCGGACATCTTTTGATTGTATCGCATATACTACTACTACTACTACCGCTATTTGTTTCACACAAAGGTCTTTCTCTAGGCTCCTTGTGCCTGTCAAAACACAGAGCCGTGCGACATGTCCTGTTGCAGTCAGTGCACACTTTGGGTTTGAGCTCCTGCTTAGTGCAATCAGGGTCATTACAGACAGAGCAGTGACCTTTGCATTGGTGTGCGTAGGGTTTCGTGTAGCTTTTGTAGCAGTAATGACATATATATGGAACCTGTTGTGGTCCAACTTACCACCCCGGATCCTTTGATCAAGCTGTTGTGAGATAGAGCAAATTATGTTAGGAAAATAAAGCACACAAGACCCAGTCTTTGTGTTCACCTTTGCAAAGGGAGAACCCAGCATACACAGACTCCACAGTCTGTTTACCACGCACCCCGCTGAGTTCTGCCCGTTTACACATTAGGCTTGTTTTATTAACACACATACCAGTGGGCCGTCTTACATGTAAGCGTCATACATCCTTACATAATTACATCATGATTAACATGGTTGTTTTCAAAGTTCAGAGAAAGTTCAAGCAGATACATCTCTTAACATGATTTACCTGAGACTCCCTCTTTCCACTCTTGAACTGCTCAAGGGTGATAGAAAGTTCATCCTGATTAGCCCTAAAGATAGTCTGCAGTTTATACATCACACACACAGCTGCTATATTGTTACACTTGTGACTATGTGATTAATATAGCATATAGTAAATGCTTTTATTGTACTTCTCCACAAACCCCGAGAGAGGCTTTGAGATTTTTTATACCGTAATAATGATTTTGGAATAAAAAGAGAAACAGATGACGAAAGCCGTCTCAAATTGCGAGAGCGGCTGCTGTTCTGGGCTTCTGTAAAAAATTACAATTTTACGGTTCAGAATTTGTTCAAATTTGCACACGTCAGTAAAGGTGACGGGGGTCTGATCGCTCAGACTGGCAAGTCTCTGCAACTCTCTCCCTCGTTCTAAGGCCTGACGATCTGTGATAAGAGGATCGATCACATGGGCCAAGTTGATGGCGAAGCAGAGGTTATCATTTCTGTTGTCTACAATGTACAGATGCCGTCTTTTGATGTGTATTATTTCACAGTCTAAAGTTTTTTTCAGCTTGCGTTTCACACCGCCTCTAGGATCATGTACAACCTGAACCACTAATTCTAACCTAGCATCTGATGCTATCTCAGCGTTACATTGCACCAACCGCTCCAGCAAGCCCTCAAAAGCAGGTAGGATAGTATCGCCGCGCTCATCCTCAACAGCCACAGAGACATGATTCTGAACATTCTCACCAATCAACTCGAGCTGTATCACATCATTACGCCTAACCGGTGCTCTGACGGCGTCAGCCATATCTCTAAGGATCAACATCACATCATCATAAAACTGAGCAAGATCCGGTATGTTTCTGGTGGTGGTGGTGGTGGGGGTGGGGGTGGTGGTGGTGGTGGTGGGGGGGGGGGGGGGGGGTGAACACTCGTCTCAGCTCCAGATTGTTGAACCGGTCGCAGGACACGGTCGATGTGTTGGAGGAGTTGGACGGTCTGGGGGATGAATCAGCCTGACCTCTCACATTTCCTCCACCATGCTGGACATTTCTACTGACTTGTGTTAAATTTTGTGTTTGAGATGAAGCCGGATGATGTGAGAAAGAGGGGGCAGGAGTGGGTGGGGTGAATGAGGGGGGAGGAGGAGGAGGGGGAACTTGCTTCTCATTTGACTGTGAGCAGGAGGAGGAGGATGGGGAGGGGAAAGAGGAGGAGGATGGGGTCTGGTTAACCTGCAGGAGAGCCATTTCTAAAGGTTGGAAATAATTTTCAACATCAGGAACAACCTGGTTTCGATTTAGATGTGACAGAGCGTCTTCTAAAGACTGAAAATAGTCAACAGTCAATGCCGACGGTTCGACTGCTGAAGAATTTTCATGTACGTTAGCGACGGCTACATCTACCAGAGGAGGTGGGGGGGGATTTGATTCAAATGCTCAACCGCTTGCTCTAAATCAGACAGAACCACAGACTCTAAAAAGTTTACTTTATCCATTTTCACCCAATTTTATTTAAATGTCACACCACAATTTTATAGCTTTCTACAGAAACACACCAGAGTTTGCTGAAAACGAGCTAACCTTTCCACCACAATTTTAAAACAGTTTACAGAGAGACAGCACACTGTACAAACTTTGCTGAAAACGAGCTAACTTTTTCTTCCTCATAAGCTTGCATCAGGCCTTACGACATGTTAGGGTGGGTATGTTTGCTGTTGCGTCCCCAGAGCCGGGTTGATCTTGATTTAGCTGTATTTCCGATTCAGCAGTTTGTACCCCGCAGCTTCTTTGTTCCACAGCTGTGGCAAAGAGAACATGATGCTTTTAATTCACATGACAATTAAAGAAATTGTATAAAACATCATAAAAAGACAGACGTCAAGCTTTCCATCTCAGAAATAGTGGAGTTGTTTTTTTTTTTTAACTTTTCAGAAAGTTTTTGCGACTTACCCGATGCTCCACTAGTATGGCGATTGCGTCGTCCTAAACGTAGGCGATTTGCACGAGGACGACTCGCTGATGGGAGAGCACTCGAAGTGGCTTCTGCATCGACGTCTAATAGCCAGTCGGATGCAGACGGGATTCTAACGCCTTGTAGATCGTCTGCCCGTCCTAGAAATGTAGTTTGGGAAAAAAGATTAAATCTCATCAGTTTACTGAAAAAGTCAAAGATAATAAAGGGCAAATAACAGACCCACCGTGATCTGACTGTGTGAGCTGGATCCCCTCAAACTCGATAGAAGTCACTTGAAAAATAGAAAGATATTCAATGTAGAAAACGAAACAAAAACCTGGATAGATGCAACATCTTAACTTAAAACAATACTTGGCGGTAGTAAAAAAACATCAGCTTAGCAGAAAGTTATAGTAATAGCAATAATATGAGTGCAGCAATGAACTCTTTCAGAAATTAGACATAGAAAAGACAATTATTGCAAAATCAAATTTAAAAAGAAAGATGTTAAATCACTTACCGGGAAATTCGAATTCTTGGTCAGAAGGAATAGGCGAAGTAGAAGGCCGAACCTCTGATGAAATGTTATTTTCTAAAATAAAATTAATGCTTTAGTTTACTCCTTTGTCTGTTTTGGTAGAATGCAAAATAAATAAATTTTTAAAAGTAGTTCAAGTTTTCTCATACCGTGATTCATCTTGTCCACGTGTTTTCACTGACTCTGCTGTGACGCTGATTCAACAGGGTCTGAGGCACACTTTATACCCCGAAAGAGAACACCAGGCACAGTTTGCATTTATGACTATTTCACACATTTGAGGGTTAACCATGGTCGTAAAACTGTCAAGTCGGGGTCAAACAGAGTTTGACGAGAAGTGTGAAGTATATCTCTCTGTGATGCTGCACCTCTAATGTGGAGGCCAAGTGGCCTGGGTCTGTTCATGACTCAAGGATATACCACAAGTCAAACCTGAGTGCCAGACTGCAGCATGCTGAGAAACCTTAAGGTTTGCAGTATAATTCCCTTGTCTCCCTCCTTTACAACACCCCATGCATCCACTCTACATTACAGGAGAGTTTGACGCCTTCTGCTGGGTGACAGGGGTTACCCATGCCAACCAAGACTGCTGGTTGTCTGGCGAACTGCTGCAGGTCCGATAACCTTGGTGATGGGGAACGGCCCCACGAAGCGTGGCGCCAGCTTCTTGGAGAGGGCTTTGAGTTGGAGGTTCTTGGCTGAGCCACACCCTCTGGCCTGGCTGGTACGCCGGAGCGGGTCGTCTTTTCCGGTCCGGCCCTTTTGACTCGGTCCCCCTGGCGGATGAGGAGCTGCTGGGCGGCTGCCCAGACCCGTCGGCATCGGCGGATCATGGCATGGGCAGACACTTCAGGCTCCTGGTCTGCGAAGACCGGAGGCTCATAACCGTATACACATTTGAAGGGAGAAAAACCTGTGGCTGAGGTGGGGAGGGAGTTGTGAGCATATTCAACCCAGACCAGGTGCTTGCTCCACGTCGAGGGGTTCTGGGACACCAGACATCGGAGGCCGGTCTCTAGCTGCTGGTTGAGGCACTCGGTCTGGCCATTGGCCTTCGGGTGATAGCCCGACGTAAGGCTGACTGTGGCTCCGATGAGTCGACAAAAACTTCCTCCAGAAGCATGATATGAACTGGGGCCCCCGGTCGGAAACGATGTCCCTAGGAAAGCCGTGGACTCGGAAGACATGGTTAATCATAATTTCAGCCGTCTTTTTGGCTGAAGGCAGTTTGGGCAATGCTATGAACCTTGTCATTTTAGAAAATCTGTCCACCACGTGAGAACCGTGGTGTTACCTTGGGAGACGTCTTATTCCTGGCGCAGACCGAGCAAGCCTCGACGTATTCCCGGACGTCCCGCTCCATGGACCGCCACCAGAACCGCCGAGTGATGGCAAACATGGTCCTGCGAACCCCCAGATAGGTAAGCAGCGAGGTGTGAGCCCAGTGGGTCACCTGTGGGCGCAGCTCAACTGGAACAAACAATCGATTCTCAGGGCATCCACTGGGTGGCAGGCTCTCACCGATTGCCTGCTTGACCTCATTTTCTATCTGCCAAGTCACCGCTCTGACCACACAGGTTCGTGGAAGGAACTCTGGTTCTTTGGCAACAGGCTCGGGGTCGTGGAGATGTGACAGGGCATCAGGCTTGACGTTCTGGGACCCCGGCCTGTAAGAAAGAGAAAACGAGAAGCGGTAAAAAAAAAAAAAAAAGAGGGCCCACCTTGCCTGTCAAGAATTCAGTCTCTTGGCTTTACGTATATACTCCAGGTTCTTATGGTCAGTCCAGACAATAAACGGGTGTTCCGCCCCCTCAAGCCAGTGTCTCCACTCCTCCAAGGCCAGCTTGACCGCCAACATCTCCCGGTTGCCGACGTCATAGTTCCGCTCCGCCCGGGACAGGCGGCGCGACAAGGCGGCGCAGGGATGCATCTTCCCGTCTTGTTCAGACCGCTGGGAGAGGACCGCTCCGATCCCCTCGTTGGAGGCGTCCACCTCAACCACAAACTGCCGCCGGGGATCAGGCATCGTGAGGATGGGGGCCGTGGTGAAGCGGGTCTTGAGGTGTTGAAAAGCAGCCTCCGCCTCCGAGGACCAGCGAAAGCGCTCCTTTGTGGAGGTTAGTGCATGGAGCGGGGCTGCTATTGTGCTGAAGTTTCTGATAAACCGCCTATAAAAGTTAGCAAAACCGAGGAACTGCTGGACCTTTTTGCGGCTATCAGGTGTGGGCCATTCGGCCACAGCGCTCACTTTAGCCGGATCCATCTGCACCCTCCCAGGGGTTACGATGAAGCCCAGGAAGGAGATGGTGTCGGCATGAAACTCACTCTTTTCTGCCTTCACATAGAGCTTGTTATCCAACAAACGTTGGAGAACCTGGGTCACATGGTGTCTATGGGTCTCTTGATCAGGAGAGTAAATGAGTATGTCGTGAAGGTAAACGTATACAAACTGGTCTAAAAAGTCCCGGAGCACATCATTGATCATGGCCTGGAAAACCACAGGGGCATTGGTAAGACCAAAAGGCATGACCAGATACTCATAGTGGCCACTAGGAGTGTTAAACCCGGTTTTCCATTCATCCCCCTCCCTGATCCTGATTAAATGATAAGCATTGCGTAAATCTAATTTGGTAAATACCTTAGCTTGTTGAAGTTGGTCAAAAACGGATGTCATGAGGGGCAGGGGGTAACGATTCTTTATGGTGATGGTGTTTAGGGGGCTGTAATCAATGCAGGGCCTGAGAGATCCGTCCTTTTTCCCCACAAAGAAAAACCCGGCCCCCGCTGCTGACGAGGAAGGACGGATAATCCCCGCCTTCAGCGCTGACTCGACGTACTCCCTTATGGCTGCCCTCTCCGGGCCGGAGATGGAGTACAACCGGCCCTTGGGAATGGGAGAGCCAGGAATCAAGTCTATGGCGCAGTCATAAGGCTGCTGAGGATGAAGTGACAAGGCCTTGGTTTTGCTAAAAACCTCACTGAGGTGGTGGAAGCAGGGAGGCACGGAGCTCAGGTCGCGGTTCTTAGAGTCTGTGGCAGAAGGGACAGAAATGTTATTAATGGAGGTCATGTTAAGCCCCTGGAACGAAGCCAGTTTGCAATGGTTCACACAATCCTCCCCCCATCCCACGACTGCCCCTGTCTTCCAGTTTATGTGGAGGTTGTGTTGACACAACCAGGGATTTGTGCGTGATTTGGAACAGATCCTTACCATTAAGAGCCCCGGCCAGGGGCTCTGATTTTAACCCCAATTTCTCCGCCAAACCCCTGTCTATTAGGTTCTCGTCGGCCCCAGAGTCTATGAGCGCCTCAATGTCTATCGTGGCGGCATGGTGCGTTACCTTAACCGAGGTCAGGCTGCGCGTAACAATAGCGGTGGCTGGGGAACGACTCACCTCCCGGGGTTTTCTGGCAGGCGGTGACGAGGTGGTTAGGTTTGCCGCAGTAAAAACAGCTGCCCTCCTGCTGGCGCCGTCGTCGCTCCTCTGGTGTGATCTGTCGGTGACGAAAGCCTGCGGGAACTGCTCAAAGTGGATCGAGCAATCAATGAGGAAAGCCCTGCACTGTCCTGGTTCCCCAGAGAAACACTCCGGGGACGCCAGCTTGATTCCCACCGATGCGCCCTGGGACGGAGCCACTGCTGCTGCTGGAGACTCCGGGCCGCATGTGGCTGGGTGGTCTGCCGTAGGTGGTGCACCAACTCCCTCACCTGGGACGAAAGCTCTCCGAACTGTGATGCCATCGCCGTCTGAAACTCCTCCTGACGGGCGATGTGGGCTTCCTGGGCCCGTAACGTAGCCGCCCACTGGCCAGCCTCTGCTGAGTCCATACTGGCCGAAGTGTACTGTCAGGCCCGGACTCAAAAAGAGGACTCAGATGCAGAGTGGCAGAGAGCTGTTTTATTTAGATCAAAAATCCTCCTTGGCTGAGTGAGGCTATGAAAAAGGCCTAAGCTAGGAAAAACAGAAAATCACTCCAAAGAGGAAAAAACTCTAACTTCTCTATTTAAGATTAACAAACTCAAAATCACTCTCTAGGAGGAAAAACAAAAGGCTATGAAACTTTAACTTAGGACGCTCCAACGAGGCCAAAAAAAAAAACACTAACCTAAACACGAAGAAACAAAAAGACAAAGTCACAACAAAAAATCACTCTTTCAAGTAAGGAAAAAACAACAACTCATGAACAGATTCTGTGGCTATGAACAAGGCTTGGAACTGGCTTGGGTGCTCAGACATAAGACGAAACACTTCAGCACGAGACAAAGGGAGACGCAGACAATATATACACCAGGTAATAGGGAACAGATGGAAACAATCAGGGCGGGGAAGACAATCAGACCGGTGACACATGAGGAAGGGCAAGTGACCTGAAACGAGAGGAGAATTATCTTTCAAAATAAAACAGGAAGTGACAAGACAAGACAAAAACCCAACTTGACCTCACCGCGGTGTGACACTGGTTGGCAAACCCCTTACCCTGACCCTGAGCCAGGCCCCCAACAAAACTCACAGCAGGACGAGAGCCCTGGTGGAGATGACCATAGGCCTGCTGAAAGCCCGTTTCCAGTGCTTACGTCACCTCAGGTTGACCCCCGAGAGGGCCTGCGATATTATTGTGAGATGTGTTGTTCTTCATAATATCGCCACTATTAGAGGAGAGCAACACCACGCCCTACAAATTGATGACCCTGATGAAGACCCCGTCCACCTGCCAGCCATGCAGGATGGCCGAGCAGTCAGAGACACTATTTGCATGAATCACTTTTGAGTTTAAAGCACCACCACGAGTAAAAACATGAGGCACATTTCAGTTAGTTTATTAGGCTTCATTGTTTAACACAATATAAATTAGAAGACATTTTTGAGCGTTAAAAGAGCATTATGTTAGGGATCAAAGAAGTTCAGAGTCAAGAAGCCACATAATTTACTTTACAATGTAAAAGGTGATCAAAATGAGGCGCCCCCATGAGATGATGCAGATGTCTCACCTGTTTGAACAATGTTTTTATATTTCATCTTAAGTGCTGCCAAGTGCGCTTCTCCCCCGCTGGATTGCACCTACATGAAATAAATTAATAGGCTCCATTCATGCAATTTGCCCTTCAATAGTCATTGTAATTGCAAAATATTACATTTAAACTCACGCATTGACCCGAGCAGCAATGCTCTCCCACACCCTCTCCCTCTCTTTAGCAGCTGTTGCAGTGTTGCACTTCTTTCTTGAGACATGCTCAAAATCTCCATATGCAGTCATCAATATGTCAATAACTCCATTGGGGTGAAAAATGCTGCCCTCTTCCTGTCAGTTGCCATGTTCAATCATTGAATCTGGGCTCCATTGATGTTGGCTTTATATGTCTGTGGTGCACATGTTTAACTCCAGGTGAAACTACTCTGAGTTGATCAAACTACCTCAAATCAGCTGTTGTGAAACCGAAAACTCAGAGTTTCCTATCTCAGAGTAGATCAACTCAGAGTTAAGGATTTGACTCAGAGTTTGTTGAACCTTCTTCCTGTGAAACGGACCCCTGGAGTTTTCTGGGATTGTTTGCACTAATTGGAAACTCAAGCCCATTTCAGGTTGTATTGTCATTTCAACCACATACAGAAGGACCATGGTGTTAGAGAGTCCAATGCACACACATAACAACACAAAATAACAACAAGTGCTACATAAAGTGCAGTACATATACAACCCCTGGCAAAAATATGGAATCACCAGTTTTGGAATATGTGTTGTGGAGAAATTGCTGAAGCCAAAGGTCAGTGGTGAGGTCAGGAAGAAAGAAAGTGTTCAGGAGGCTCTGGTGTCTTATGCTGTATTATTTATTAGCACTTGATCAAGGAGAATTAGAGACATTCTCATAAAGCATCAGAAGTGCCTGAGTCGGTCTCACATTCTGCCCAACTCATGCTGGTGGATAGACTTTAAACCGAGAGATAACATCACAAACACTATATGCCCAGAATTAGTTAAAGAGAATGCTTTTACCAAGGATGGTGTCTTCGTCAACATGATTAAGTCTGGAGACACAGATGTCTGTTTACGCAGATTGGAATGTCAGTGGCAAGCTGTCTATTATGTCTAAGCATGCAGCACCAGAGTCCTTCGACCCTGGCCACAACAGTGTTGAGATGGGACAGCCCCTGCTACTGCCAGCCAAAGACAAACAACTAATACTGCTGAGGACCTCAAGGCCCACATGTGACTTCATGTAACCTTGTATAATGTCTGTATGTATGTGCTTTTATTATATTCCATTTAAAAGTATGTATGTGTCACTCAGAACACTACAAGAATAGAAAATTCCATAACAATATGTTCATTCAGTTGTTTATTTTTGGGATTTAAAAAAAAAAAAAAGATTATTCTTTTAGTGTCTCTTAAAGCCAGAAAGTTGCCATTTGAAATGACTTGACACATTCTTCATAATAGAATAAAAATGCCAGAGGGGTATTGCACAAAACTAGAATAAAGAAATCCAGGATAATTAAGCAAGCCCAGTTTGACCTAGTCTGCTCGGTGCATCCTGGCTTAATTGGTTCTACGTATGCTGAGCCAGGATGAAAAGGTGCGGCTATGTTAAGCCAGGTGAAGATAGCTGGGATAAGTGCGTGTTCACGGCTTACTTAAACAGACCTTGTGATCGCTCACAGAATCACTGATTGAAACGCAGATAAAAGTCACGCTTCATACTTCACGGCCGCTGAACAACAGCTCCTGATGAAGTTGTGTGAAGAGGTGAAGAGAAAAGGATATTATGAGAAAAAAAGGTAATCCCAATGCCATAATTAAAAAACGTGAGAAAGTTTGGCAAACAATAGCGGACCGGCTTAATGCGGAAGTAGTTCAAAACTGTACAATTATTAAACAGTGGTCCACTGGAACCGTTATAATTAAGCTACAATTAAAGGAGTTACTTTTCAAGTCCACTAACTGTTGTACACTTACTTAAGTGGCAAGCAGGTGCATGTTACTCAGGAAATGTAGAGTGTGATTAGGTGTAAAGTCAAACAATTATCCACAATGTGTCATTTAATCTATTTTCTCATGTTACGTTTTTATCTATTTTATCTTTCTATCTTTCATAAAGAACAAACCTGTCTGTCCATAAAAGGACCTGGCAGCAAGTTAAAATTACATATAAGAACATTTTGCAGGCTGGTAAGTGACTTTAAATTAGATAACAGTGAACAAATGAGGTGAATAGATTAGGCGTCTGCTGACTGTCTGTATGATTGTAGCAGTTTAAAAAAAAAAAGATAAAATAGAACTGGCACAGGGGGCGGCCCACCAAGCGGAGGCGCTGGCACTGCTCTTCATACAAGGTACATGTTGCAGTTCTACTGCACTTAAATGGATTTCCTTGCAGTGTCTGGGAACACGCTTGCACGCTTGCTATCTGTCACACTTGGCCTGAGTAATAATACTACCACTTGAACCAATATAAAAAGACTGTTGCAATTACACAGATTTAAATGAGATGAGAAATGACTATATGTCATATTTTAATACAGGATAATTAAAATGATGCAACATACTTAGAAAGACCATGGACATGCTGTAAAACACATTAATTCCTCACAGGATTGACGGTGGAAATACAGGTGAATCACTAGGATTAATCTTAGCCTGGCTGTTAGCCTGGTCTGGAGTAGGCTAGCAGCAGAGAATTAATCACCATAGTAACTTGGCCGGGCTAAGTTCGAGCTGCTTTCATGCAACCGACTTGAGGCTAAATTCAGCCAGGATAACCAACATATCCCGGCTTAATCCCTTATCTTGGTTTTGTGGAATACCCCTCTGGTCTGGAGCAGGCTAGCTGCAGAGAATAAATCACCATAGTAACTTGGCCGGGCTAAATTTGAGCTGCTTTCATGCCACCGATTTGAGGCTAAATTCAGCCAGGATAACCAACATATCCCGGCTTAATCCCTTATCTTGGTTTTGTGGAATACCCCTCTGGTCTGGAGCAGGCTATCAGCAGAGAATAAATCACCATAGTAACTTGGCCGGGCTAAATTTGAGCTGCTTTCATGCCACCAACTTGAGGCTAAATTCAGCCAGGATAACCAACACATCCCGGCTTAATCCCTTATCTTGGTTTTGTGCAATACCCCTCAGGTAAAGTGGGAAATGGCATAGGCATGTATACACATAATTTTAAAAGCATGGAGATCACCAGTTTTCTTCAGTATCAAAGTAATCCAGTTATAGTTGTCTTATGTACACTGCACACACCATATAAAAACTCCATAACTTATACAGTCAATATGTGTCGTCCTTCAGTCCTGTGTTTTTATGACCTAATGAAATACTTTGATGTGTTGTTTTATGCGGAGTGAATAGGATTGATGCTTCTTTTCTATCCATTCAGTAGTATTTTGCCATGTTATCACTAAAGTGAGCTCAGTTCAGGCACATCGAGTATAGAAAAAACATATTTCCCGTGGAACGTAAACGCAACATTAGTGTGTCCCAGCTTGGCTCTAAATGACATCAGCACCTCCAGGTGTAACGACACTCCATACCTGACCCGTGTACACGTTTGCATAAAAGGCGCAGTACTTGTCTGTGAATACGCGGAAGTGAAAAGGGAGCTAACTTAACATGAATTTGAATTTGTGATTGGTGGATCGTAATCATGGAGCGACGTTAATGTGGCTGGACAAACGGTCAGGACGGACATGTACTTCTTTGTTGGCTGACGTTTCTTTTGACCAAACTTCACGTCTACATCGTGTGACTTCCAACATGTTCTTCAAGACTGTCGAGGTATACACACACACACATAGACACACAGGGGCACGTTACTTAGTATTTATGCTAGCTCGAGTCTGTTTTATACTTCTGCGACACTTACACATTGGTGTATTTTGTTCTGTACTACATGTATTTAACATTTGCAATTACTTGTGACTTTACGGGCCTCGGCTATTGCAAGCATTTCGTTTCATGAAAAGACAAAATAATCAAAAGCGACAAAGACAGAGACAAAAAGAGAGTCATCAGAACAAATACAGAATGCAGAATGGCCTTAAACTTTTATTTATTTTCTGCTCTTTTTCTTTTCTCACTTTCACTTTGAATAATAATTCATATAAAGTGCTATCACAGTCACAGTCATAAGTAAGCAAATATATGATAGAGTATCAGTAATAAATCAGTCTTTCAGGTTTGTCCATTAAATCTAACACATCTGACACCAGACCAGTCAAATTAATGAGGTATTGCTATAAATTCTGCTTACCTTTCATATAGGACACAGGACCCTAGCTAACGTTCTACATTTATATTTATACATATACTTTTATACACAGTGCAGTACATGAATTAACTTTTCTTATTGCACTTATTAGGAAACTTTAAATGTTTAATCTCCAAAAGGAATAAACACATTTCCTGTGAGTAGATTGTCTCCTGTTATTGTGCCAAATGTTTATACTTAACATTGGAACCATGGGATCACTCATTTTAGTTCAGGGGCCACATACGGCATAATTTCATCTCAATTTACAGATCACAGTGTATATGCAAAGGCATGAAACCTTTAGACAGAGGTATCTGTAACTAAGAATATAGTATTTTATTTTATGATCAAAACAACTTCAATCAAGATATAGAAATTATTTGCTGTTATCATTTCCACATCTGTGTAGTAATCCTGACCACCTGAACTGACACAGCACATCATACAGCTGCCTTGTAAATGTATGAAATTTATACATTTAAAAAAAAAAAAAAACACGAAACCAAACTATTTTGTACCACATAATGTTCAGTGTCTTTTAAATATTTCCACAGTAAGTATTAATTTTCAGAGAACTGTATTCTTCAGGGTGCAAAAGTGTCTGAAACAGCATTTTACATGAAGTAGGCTTAGTTACCAGTTTCTCCTGAAACTTGGCATCTTTTGCATTCACAAATCACTATATTAGGCGTTAAATTCTGAGTAGCAGCCAATTTCAGGATGTGATTGAAGTGCTTGTATGTGAGTGCAGCTTTGTTTTCACGAACTCACCCTCACTGTGCCTCACAATGTTAGCCTCACTGGCTTTGATGCTACAGTTATTTTACTAGCATAAGGTAGCTAGCTTTCACTGCTAACACTGATATCTTGGCTACAGGTGAAAACAGACTGCTGTTTCTTCAGACCTGCTAACAGTTCACTTATCTTCTCTCTTCTCCGTTGTCCTTGCAAATCCATTTTTCTTAGAAAACTGGGAAAAACTCTATGTCCCCTAGTTTTTCTCGTTTTTGAGACATTTGGGTAGTGAGGGTTCTACAGAGTGTAATGTTGACGTTTGACAAGCCATCCTGTTAGCTGGCGACTGTTATCAAAACGCGTCAGGTGATCATGTCTAGGGGCTGCATCTAACGATTATTTTTTATCAATTATTCTAACTGATTTTTAATTACTTGATTAATGACAATGAATTTACCCCCCAAAAAGCAAAAGAATGTCTTCTTAATATTACAAGATTTTATTCAAACACATCTCTTGAAAAACAAAACCTTCATTTCAAAAGTAATAAGATGAAATATATGCACCAAAAATATGCACCAAAAAATAGCTGTCTTCACTGGTAATGTGGTTAAGCAACATAAATCTCTCCACAATAAAGTTATAGCAAGTGCTTGCTCCATTCAAGTAAAAAGACATTGTGCAACGTGTGTGTAGTTTACTGTGACAGCAAATCAAATCAAATCAAATTTTATTTGTATAGCCCAAAGTCACAAAACACATTTTGCCTCAGAGGGCTTTACAATATGTACAGGGAGTGAAACCCTCTGTCCTTAGACCCTCGGTTCGAGTGAGGAAAAACTTGCCCACAAAAAAACCCTTTTTAACAGGGAAAACATGTGGAAGAAACCTCAGGAAGAGCCACAGAGGAGGGATCCCTCTTCCAGGACGGACAGACGTGCAATAGATGTCACATGTACAGAACAATCAACACAAACATATTGTACAATTACAATGAATTACAATAGATGGTAGAATGATTACAGTAACTGTGGAACCTGAGATAGAGATAGAGAGACACAGATGCACAGCAGCAATAAGTCATTAACCAACTAAGCTGTAGTGGAGATGGTAGCAATAATGACAGTAATGCTATATATGGTGGACGTCAGCAGCAGACCAAAGCAGCAGCCACGATCCATGATAACCTGCTGGACGAGAAAGCACAGAAACTCCGGGGAAGAAGTTTAGTTAGTAACATGCATTGATGGTAATGCTGATTATAGATTATAGATGAGAGAGAGAGAGACAGACAGAGAGACAGAGAGAGACAGACAGGCAAGAGTGTCTGTGTGTAGGCTCAGTGGGTCAGAAGTGAAACCTGTTTATCTCTGGGAGCAGTTAGGGTCACACCCATGCTTCAGGTTCACTGCGGTATATGTAGATCCAGAAGAACGAGTAACTAACCTTATCTGCAGCGGTAGTAAAAGGTGTTAACAGTGGGATACTGAGAGTTGGAGAAAACTGTGAAAGCTGAGCATGTCAGCAGGTCTGGGCCTGCAAGCTGTTGGCGAGGAAGACAAAGACTGGCAGCTAGGTCAGCGGTGTAGCAAGGTCACGTGTGGGCCTTGAGGTGCTCTGCAATATTAGTTTTTTGGCTTTGGTTGACAACTGTAAGTGCCAGCCTATCTCAACACTGTGGGGGCCAGGGTCGAAGAGACCTATTGCTGTCTCATAATAGATAGCTTGCCGTTGACGGTCCAATCTGCGTAAACAGACATCTGTGTCTCCAGACTAGAATATGCTGACAATAACACCTGCATGGGTAAAGACATTCCCTTTGACTAATTCTGGGCGTATAGTATTTGTATTTGTGTTATCTTGGGGTTTAAAGTTTGACCACCAGCATGAGTTGGGCAGCATGTGAGACCGACTCAGACACTTCTGATGTACTTTGAGAGTGTCTCTAATTCTCCTTGATCAAGCGTCAATGAATAATACAGCATAAGACATCAGAGGCTCCTGAACACTTTCTTTCTTCCTGACCTCACCACTGACCTTTGACTTCAGCAATTTCTCCACAACAGACATGTTTATTGAAGATACCTTATTGCACATATATGGATTAGCACAGATGTAAAATAGATATGAATTAGATTAGAAATTCTAATTCTTCAGAATTATACAGTGAAGGACAGTGAAAGTTACTTGGCCAGAACTAGCTGTAGAATAATTGGATAATTAATTTAGGTTTAGGATGTATCTTCAGTCAAATATGGCTGTAACTGCCTGGAAGAGGAGCATTAATATATTTGGGGAATTTGCTCTGGCCCTATGGCTGCTGTTGTCACTTCACAATTCTCAAAATGGAGCTGGCTCCCTTCAGACAGCCTCCTGGCTCCTCAGAAGATGCTGAGGGTCAGCTAGCAGAAGATATACTTGGTTGGACCCTATGGCTATAGGGGCAACTAAAGCAGCTAACAATATTTCAGTGGTACAGTGCTGTGCTTTTAATTCACCAAGCCTTGCCTCCAATAATCTGTGAGAATTTAGCGAGGAAGTTGCCAAAAGGAGGTGCTTATGCTGCCGAAGTGGAATTACTCTAGTATAAATGTACAGTGGGTATATACAACACAGAAGCACTGGCAACTTGAAATGATACAACACGCTTAATGTAAACAAAATTTTAAGTGCCACCTGGGAATGATAATGGGTGCTGCCAGACTTTTCCTTTCAGAAAATGTCAGAAGCAAAATGAAACTTTATTTAAATACAGGTTTTATTATTTGACTAGTCATAAATATATTGAAGATCATCATGTCAGCATGATAAAACAATGCTTGTACTGTACTATGTTGTGTTAGGGATGTAACAATATGGAAATATCTCGATTATAGTGAATTATCACGGTTAATGATATTATTATGATGATTTTCTTATCATACTAAAACATCAGAAGCCAAAATCTTATCAAAATGATACACATTTTGTTCACACATAAGAAGTGTGCCTGTGTGAGTGAGATGAGTGCCTGTATGAGAAAATTAGTGTATGGTCTTCCTAGCGTTAATGAACATGTTTACATTATTTTACGTCACCTTACATTGTAGCCGACAGTAGACTGGGTGCCTTTTGGTTCTGTTTCATTTGGAGACACTTAGCAACACCGCTCCTAACACGGCTAGTAGCTGCTCAACGAGTAGCTCCTAAATGTCTCAAAACAGAAAACGTTGTTGCATTTTAGGATAGATACTGGTCGAAGCTTGCGAGACTAAGATGAGGCTGTTATTACATATCCTGATAATCCACCACGATGATAAGATTAGTTTAAAGATAAACAGTATTTTTTTATTGCATACAATTTCACCACCATTTACCTAATTCCAGTAACCAATACATCCCTAATATGCTAATTTCTCGCCCTCTGTGTTAAAGGACAACATTGAGCTGTGGGACAGACAGAAGGACGGTTGCAACACTGAGCCTTTACTTCCGACAACAGTAAGAATCCATATCTCTCTCTTCTTTTCATTTGACCTTTCCATAAATGAAGATAAGTCTCATCAGTAACATGCAAACATAAAATATATCTCCTTATATGAAAGAACTCATTCACGCCATGTAAAATAGATAAACCTGTGTGCTGTGAGACATAAACAGAGTTTTATCTTAAAGGGCGCCCTTTCATTCAGCTGTCGGCTGTCTCATTTGCAAGCTGTATCTTGTTTATTGAATGAAAATCAAATCAAATTTTATTTGTATAGCCCAAAGTCACAAAACACATTTTGCCTCAGAGGCCTTTACAATCTGTACAGGGAGTGACACCCTCTGTCCTTAGACCCTCGGTTCGAGTGAGGAAAAACTTGCCCACAAAAAAACCCTTTTAACAGGGAAAACATGTGGAAGAAACCTCAGGAAGAGCCACAGAGGAGGGATCCCTCTCCCAGGACGGACAGGCGTGCAATGGATGTCACATGTACAGAACAATCAACACAAACATATTATACAATTACAATGAATTACAATAGATGGTAGAGTGATTACAATAGCAGTGGAACCTGTGACACAGATGTAATGCTATATATAGTGGACGTCAGCAGCAGACCACAGCAGCAGCCACGATCCATGAGAACCTGCTGGACGAGAAAGAATGAGAGAGAGAATGAGAGAGAGAATGAGAGAGAGAATGAGAGAGAGAATGAGAGAGAGAATGAGAGAGAGAATGAGAGGTTTTCAGCAGCCACGATGAGAGAGAGAGAGAGAGAGGAGAGAGAGAGAGAGAGAGAGAGAGAGAGAGAGAGATGAGAGAGAGAGGAGAGAGAGAGAGAGAGAGAGAGAGAGAGAGAGAGGAGAGAGAGAGAGAGAGAGGAGAGAGAGAGGAGAGAGAGAGAGAGAGAGAGAGAGAGAGAGAGAGAGATCTTCAACCAGTACCATGCCTGACGGCATAACCCAGATAACGGCAGTCTAGTCCTATGGCAGCATAACTAAGGGAAGGCCTGAGCCAGCCCTAACTATAAGCGCTATCAAAAAGGAAAGTCTTAAGTCTACTCTTGAAGGTGGTGGCCGTGTCTGCCTCCCGAACCCAGAAAGGTAGTTTGTTCCACAGAAGAGGAGCTTGATAGCCGAAAGCTCTGGCTCTACTTTTGGAAACTATAGGAACCACAAGGAACCCAGCATTCTGAGAGCGCAGTGGTCTAGAGGGGTAGTAAGGTACTATGAGTTCTTTTAGATATGATGGTGCCTGGCCATGAAGAGCTTTGTACGTAAGGAGAAGAATTTTAAATTCTATTCTAGATTTAACAGGTAGCCAATGCAAGGAAGCCAAAATGGGAGAGATGTGATCTCTGATCTTGGTTCCTGTCAGAACACGTGCAGCAGCATTCTGAATCAGCTGCAAAGTCCGAAGAGACTTATTGGGGCAGCCTGATAATAAAGAGTTACAGTAGTCCAGCCTAGACGTAACAAATGCATGGACTAGTTTTTCTGCATCCGCTTGGGACAGGATGCGTCTGATTTTGGTAATGTTGCGTAAGTGGAAGAATGCAGTCTTTGAAATTTGTTTTAAATGAAAGACAGATGTGAAACATCAGTCATAGACTGGCTGGTGCTGTCCTGCATCCTCAGCACATCAGATTTAAGTAATTGGCAGCACATCAGTCTGCATGTTTAATGCTTTAATGTGTTTATTTATTTTCTCTGGTGTCACATAAAACCCAAGGAGAAATAACTGATTATCCACATTATTAGTATTATTACTGTGAAACAACTGCATTTAAGGACCAACAGATAGAGACAGAAGGAAAAGGAGGATTACTGTGGGTATTCAGCATTATGCTGCTAAAGTTTTAAGTGGTATATTGTGTGTCTCATATCAAAAACTGTCCAAAACACAGGACCATTTCAACAAAGTGAATGTTCTCAAATTATTTGTAGCCATGCGTTTGTAGTTTGCTTGGATTTCTTCATGGAAAACTCTTTAAATTTACAATTCATCAACTGATTCATTATTTTCACTGTTGTTGATGTAATCAATGACGATCAAGGCTACATTTTTAATGTCGGCCATTTTTTTCCTTCTCTCTCACAGACAAGACAGAGACAGACAGACACAGTCACCACACACACACACAGACAGACAAGGCAAACACACACACACCAACATACACAGATAAGACAAAGGTCTGTAAAAATAAGATTCCCTTCAAAATAAAAGACTTTGTAAAACTCTCTGATTAACGGACTCCCGACCACACACACACACACACAAGAGAAAAGGCTTTCAAAATAAGAGTTGGAATCCTTGGATCAAGATGAAATCAACGCACCCTATGGTGTCAATTTGCGGCATATTGGATTTTCAGCCATTTTGAATTTTATCAAAAAGCATTTCAGGTCATGCAGATTTGTCTGATTTCAAAGAGATTTGGCACACTCAAAATTTCTTTAGAAAAAAAAATTCTAGTTACAATTAAAACTGTTTAAAATCCTAAGACTTTCCTTTTCAGGTGGTGTCAGACTGGTTATTTGATCCGCAGCATAGTTTGAGTGATAGCTGTCACACCAGCTTAAAAGAGCCACACTTAAGAGGAGACACCAGACACCAGCAGAGACAAATCTAAAGGTGGAAGCATTAAGACTGTGTTATGGTGTAGAAGCAGCTCGATTTTCTTGCACTGATATTCTGAAATCCACTGAAAATCAGTTTAGGTCACCTTGGACAGCTGGGGTTAAAACATCTTTGTTTTTTTTTAGCTGGGCATATCTGAGTATGGGATAGTATGGAGGTCTTTTGGTTAGCATTATCGCCTCATGGCACGAAGAAGCAAACATACAAACTCCACATGTCTCTCTGGACACTCCGGCTTCCTCCCACAGTCCAGACATGAACTTAACAGGTTAAGTGGTGACTCTAAATTGCTCATGGCTTGCCTCTTGCCCAAAGTCAGCTGGGATAAGCTCCAGCACCTCTGTGACCCTGTGATGAGAGGAGTGGTTACAGATAATGGATGGATAGAAGTTATTTGGAGCTACTTCATAATACAAACTATGCAAATGATATTTCATGTGGGTGTGTCTTTGAATAGCCCACTCAGAAGACATTTGACTACGTACTGGTGGCCCACAAGGTGGATGATGACACAAATCAGAAGGCTCAGAGACAGAGAGCCTTTATCCAGGAGTTAGAAAAGAAAAATATCACCATCACTGTAAGTTCCATCCTTTGTTCTTCTTTGAGATTACTTCCAATCATCCTGACTTAACACATCATGTAATATAGTGAGAATAACTGTATAAATCATTTAATGTGTGTTAGAGGATCATCCATGATGACAAAGTGTTTTTCGGCCTCCGTGCTCAAAATGAGATGTTTGAAGAATACCAGTACCTGCTAAAAGTCTCTGACTCCTGCAACTGGTGTGGAGATGTGAGGGGCACTGTCACCCAGGCTACGAGGTAACACACATACACCTACACCACTCAGGAAAAATTAGAAATATGTGGCTTTTAGATTAAATTTTAGATTGCACCTAAAATGCACTCTAACCTTTACAGGTGAACTTAATTTTACCTTCTATACACTTTTGAATGCCCAATTGAGATATGTGTGTGTGTGTGTGTGTGTGTGTGTGTGTTTATATATATATATATATATATATATATATATATATATATATATATATATATATATATATATATATATATATATATATATATATATATATATATATATATATATATATATATATATATAAACACACAGAAATAGACAGATGCACAGTAGCAATAAAAATAATTATAATACCTGTAACTTTAATAGAAATATGACTGCTACTAATAATAATTATGATAATGATAGGACCAGAGCAGCACCCCAACCACAATGCCCAATCAAGGTGTAACCTCAAGAAAGAAAGACAAGTGGGGCGGTGTTTAGCTCAGTTGGTAGAGCAGCCACCCCATGTGTGAAGGCTCAGTCCTTGCTGTGGAAGCCCAAGGTTCGACAACCTGTGGGTCTTTCCCGCATGTCATTCCCATCGCTCTCTCTTCGTGTTCCTGTCACTCTTCAGCTGTCTCTATCAAATAAAAAGCTTGAAAAGGCCAAAAAAAAAATCTTTAAAAAAAAGAAAGACAAGACAGCAGAAAAATTAGAATCAATATATTGCCAAGTTGGTTTTCACATACCAGGAATTTGACCTGGGGTCCGTTTCACAAAGAAGGTTCAACAAACTCTGAGTCAAATCCTTAACTCTGAGTTGATCTACTCTGAGATAGGAAACTCTGAGTTTTCAGTTTCACAACAGCTGATTTGAGGTAGTTTGATCAACTCAGAGTAGTTTCACCTGGAGTTAAACATGTGCACCACAGACATTTAAAGCCAACATCAATGGAGCCCAGATTCAATGATTAAACAGGGGAACTGACAGGAAGAGGGCAGCATTTTTCACCCCAATGGAGTTATTGACATATTGATGACTGCATATGGAGATTTTGAGCATGTCTTAAGAAAGAAGTGCAACACTGCAACAGCTGCTAAAGAGAGGGAGAGGGTGTGGGAGAGCATTGCTGCTTGGGTCAATGCGTAAGTTTAAATGTAATATTTTGCAATCACAATGACTACTGAAGGGCAAATTGCATGAATGGAGCCTATTAATTTATTTCATGTAGGTGCAATCCAGCGGGGGGAGAAGCGCACTTGGCAGCAACTTAAGATGAAATATAAAAACATTGTTCAAACAGCAATATTATGTAGAACAACACATGCCACAATAATATCGCAGGCCCTCTCGGGGGTCACCCTGAGGTGACGTAGGCACTGGAAACAGGCTTTCAGCAGGCCTATGGTCATCTCCACCTGGGCCCTCGTCCTGCTGTGAGCACGGTTGAAGTTTTGTTGGGGGCCTGGCTCAGGGTCAGGGTAAGGGGTCAGCAGCCTTGGTTGGCATGGGTAACCCCTGTCACCCAGCAGAAGGCCGTCAAACTCTCCTGTGATGTAGAGTGGATGCATGTGGTGTTGTAAAGGAGGGAGACAAGGGAATTATACTGCAAACCTTCAGGTTTCTCACCACGCTGCAGTCTGGCACTCAGGTTTGGCTCGTGGTATATCCTTGAGTCATGAACAGACCCAGGCCACTTGGCCTCCACATTGGAGATGATGTGTGCAGCATCACATATGATCTTGACAGTGCAGAGAAGATATTAGTTAAACTATGAGGAAGTGCTTAACACTGTGAAACTTCTTGGTCTACATGTACCTGCACATTAATGCTGTGAATGGACTCACATAATCAGCCTCATTATGTGAGAGAGCCGTGATGGGGATGTGCGTGCCATCTATGCAGCCAATCACACAGGGAAATCCTACAACAAATAAAAATTACTAATCCAAGTCTGAGGTGGCAGCACAATGTCATAATACAGCCTGATATTAAAGGATCCTAAACGATCCTGTGGAACTCGTCCTTGATGGCCCTGACAGGTTTGTGTCCAGGGAAGATGGCAAATGTGGGTAATAGCGTTTTCAGGGCGCGGCAGACTCTTTTGATCGCCCTGCATACAGTTGCCTTGATCAAGTGCTCAGCATCTCCGACATTATACAAAAAACTCCCATTGGCAAAATCACGCAGCGCCATGGGAGTCGAACCGGAGCCGCTGCAACGAGGACTGTAGCCTCCATGCATGGGGCGGTCGCTTAACCCGCTAGGCCACGGGCCGCCCCTCGACTGGTGATGTTTGAAATGTACGGACGGATGAGGTTGTGTACGTAAATGATGGACTGCGAAGTAAAACGGTACCGCTCAAAAAGAAAACTGTCCAGGAGGGCTCTCTCCTGACAGATATTTAATTCCCTGCGCAGGATTGCTGCACATTCATCCACGGGATCGCGGTCAAAAGGACACGCCATGTTCATGGTAAAAAGTTGACACCAAACGTTGCCTACTGGAATTAGAGGATGACTTAAATCTGTCAGCTGGCGAGTTCTGACAGCGCAGGAATGAGGAAATCAAAAGGAGCGTGTGGCTCTGAAAGTGGGCGGAGACAGAGAGAAACTCGAGGTTTCTTCAGGAAAACCTGCTCCCGACCAGGTTAGAGTCACGGAGTCTGTTACTACGGCAACTGACCGCGAGGTTACGTTACCTCTCTTTGTGAAACAGGTTAGAGTTACCCCTCTCTCCCTGGTTGGACTGGCCCTCCTTTGTGAAACGGAAAACTCTGAGTTTCTGTGATTCCAGGGTTAACAGACTCTGAGTTTTCCATAAACCTGCTTCGTGAAACGGACCCCTGGTGTTATTGGTGCACAACAAACATTAAGTAACAGTAAGAAAGATATTAAAAAAAAAAAAAAAAAAAATAAAATAAATATATATATATATATATATATATATATATATATATATATATATATATATATATATATATATATATATATATATATATATATATATATATAATGGCATGCCGTTGAGGAAATTAATCTTTGAATATATTGAATGAAACTTTGAATATATGGAGTGAATATATATATATATATATATATATATATATATATATAATGGCATGCCGTTGAGGAAATTAATCTTTGAATATATTGAATGAAACTTTGAATATATGGAGTGAACCTTGAATATATTGAATGAAACTCGGAATATATGGACCAATGCAGACTGAATATTTAGTTTAGTATTAAATGTATTTAATGATCGGCGACAGCAGCTTCTTCTGTCCCGGAGAAGTGCAGTGTCAGAGCGCAGTGCCAGTACGCACGGCCATTCACTGTTTTACCTTCATTAAATCACCTGAAAACTAAATCAAGTTAACCATACAGACCTACATACAGACCTCTACACAGCAGAGTGTTCCGTTAATAGTTCTGCTTTTTTATGAAAGAGACGCCCTGTTACCAGCGCTCACCATATCTGCGCTGAGATATCGAATATGATCTATATCATTATATGCACTCTGTTCAGGGCTCTTATAGTTTATAATAAAGCCTAGTTATTCTTATATCTTGTGTCTTGGGTACTTCTTATATTGTACACAGGGGCTGTTGTGGGACACTCCTGTGAGGTTGAAGGCATGCTGAGGTCGGCCTGAAACAGCTGCCTGGCCTGTTGTCCGAGGTCTGCCACGATTATAAAAGGAGCGGACTTCCTCGTCAGAAGAACGGTATTGTGCAGGGGTATCGGGAGGATTTTGGCCCGCAAACACATTAGCCAGTGTGTTAATCATGTCCTCATTGTTTAATATTGCTGCTATGAGTTTCCAAGCGGACCGACAAACTTTTTACTGCAGCATCCACACGTTAAACAAGATGGCCGCAGGCACTGCAGTGAAGTCTGACGTCAGTCAAGTTTCATTCAATATATTCCGAGTTTCATTCAATATATTCAAAGATTAATAACGGAATGCCATAAAAAATCTATGTATATATATATATATATATATATATATATATATATATATATATATATATATATATATATATATATACACACACACAGTGGTATGAAAAAGTTTGGGCACCCCTGATCATTTTCAGGATTTTCCTTTATAAATCATTGGTTGTTCGAATCAGCAATTTCAGTTAAATATATCATATAGCAGACAAACACAGTGATATTTGAGAAGTGAAATGAAGTTTATAGGCTTAACAGAAAGTGTGCAATAATTACTTAAACAAAAGTGGACAGGTGCATAAATTTGGGCACCCTTGTTGTTTTATTGATTTGAGTACCTTTAGCACTAATTATTGGAACACAAAGTTTGTTTGGTAAGCTCACTGACCCTTGACCTACATACACAGGTGAAGCCAATCGTGAGAAAGGGTATTTCAGGTGGCCAGTAGCAAGTTGTTCTCCCTTTTGCATCTTCTCTGAGGAGTGGCACCATGGGAGCCTCAAAACAACTCTCAAATGACCTGAAAACAAAGATTGTCCAACATCATGGTTTAGGGGAAGGATACAAAAAGCTGGCTCAGAGATTTAAGCTGTCAGTTTCCACTGTGAGGAACATAGTGAGGAAATGGAAGACCACAGGCACAGTCCTAGTTAAGGCCCGGAGTGGCAGGCCAAGAAAAATCTCAGAGAAGCAGAGGCGAAGGATGGTGAGAACGGTCAAACTCAACCCACAGACCAGCTCCAAAGACCTACAACATGATCTTGCTGCAGAAGGTGTCACTGTGCATCGTTCAATTATTCAGCGCACTTTGCACAAGGAGATGCTGTATGGGAGAGTAATGCGGCAGAAGCCTTTTCTACGCACATGCCACAAACAGAGTCGCTTGAGGTATGCTAAAGCACATTTGGACAAGCCAGCTTCCTTTTGGAATAAGGTCCTGTGGACTGATGAATGTAAAATTGAGTTATTTGGACATAACAAGGGGCGGTATGCATGGCGGAAGAAGAACACAGCATTCCAAGACAAACATTTGCTACCCACAGTAAAATTTGGTGCCGGTTCCATCATGCTGTCGGGCTGTGTGGCCAGTGCAGGTACTGGCAATCTTGTAAGAGTTGAAGGTCGCATAGATTCCAGTCAGTATCAGCAGATTCTTGCCAACAATGTTCAAGAATCAGTGACAAAGTGGAAGTTGCGCCGGGGCTGGATACTCCAACAAGACAACGACCCCAAACACTGCTCAAACTCTACAAAGGCATTCATGCAGAGGAACAACTACAACGTTCTCGAATGGCCATCTCAGTCCCCAGACCTGAACATTATTGAAAATCTGTGGTGTGATTTAAAGCGGGCTGTCCATGCTCGAAAGCCATCAAACCTGACTGAGCTGGAGATGTTTTGTAAAGAAGAATGGTCAAAAATACCTTCAACCACACTCCAGACCCTCATTGGAAGCTATAGGAAGTGTTTAGAGGCTGTTATTTCTGCAAAAGGAGGATCTACGAAATATTGATGTAATTTTTCTGTTGGGGTGCCCAAATTTATTCTATCTGTCTGTCTGTCTGTCTGTCTATCTGTCTATCTGTCTATCTATCTATCTATCTATCTATCTATCTATCTATCTATCTATCTATCTATCTATCTATCTATCTATCTATCTATCTATCTATCTATCTATCTATCTATCTATCTATCTTCTTTACTTTTTTCTTGTTTCTCCAGGATCCGAATTGTCAACTTCATCCTTCATCAGACCTTCATCAACACAGGAGGTGAGTGTGATTAGTTTTATAGAATTCAATATTATCAATTTAATATTATCATATGTGGCTTTGTTAAGCTAACAGACCTAGCAAACATGACAATTTATTATCCACAAAGACGTTTAACATTAGACAACCTTAAGTATAGATGTTGATGAAAAACTTGTAATATGAGCAATGCCATCATGCATGTGTTCTGTTTTATTTTATCAGAGAACCTGAAGGAATTGTTGATGAAGGATGTGTTTGAAACCATGTTCTGTCTCCATGAGGTGAGTCAGTCTATCAGGCTGATTTATTTGCCCCGTTTGGATCCTATTAATTACCGCTGCAAGTCCAAAAAAGAAACTTATATTGACCTAAATAACAAAGCTGCTCAGAGCATGCTCAATTACAACTTTAACATGAGGTCCAATATAGAACTTAAGTCATCCTGAAAGCTGTCTTCCAGACCTGCTCAGTATACATATTAAAAATAATTACAGACACAGGCTTGTTTGAAGTAGTCTGGGAAGAAACTGGAGGAGGGCAGAGACTGAATGTCAAATCTAAAAGAGGATAAGCACGTGTGACAGAGTTTATTCAGGTTAACTGCTCACTCTAAATTGTACGTAGGTGTGAATAATTGATGTGCCCTGTCGTGCGTGCGTGCGTGCGTGCGTGCGTGCGTGCGTGCGTGCGTGCGTGAGCTCTTTACAGATACACAAAATGTTCGCATGTTTTGATGTTTCCGTGAAAGGTGTTCAGTATATTATACAGTGGATCTCTATATGTTGATTTGTCCTATGATTCTCAGAGAAAGAAGCAGAAACAGTTGAAGGAGAAGTGGGCTCGATGGCTGAGTATGTTTACAGGTCAACCAGTCAATGATGTCAAGTAAGTCTGTAACTGTTTTTAACTATCTGTCTGTAGCTGTGTTAACTGCCAGCCTGACTCTTTGTAGCTGTCAAGCAGTCTGTTTGTCTATGTGTGTTAGCATAGTAGAATAGCTCTGCCATGCAACTGCCTTCTTTCAAATTGAATGATCAGCCACTCTGCTAATAGTTCTCTCTAAATGTCTTAGCTCCTTATTCTGAGGATCACAAACAGAATCAGTGATGAGGACCAACCCTAGGGAACCCAACATCCAGCTGATAAACTGGCACACTTAGGACTAGAAGACTCACTAACCCATTATTACAAATCGCAAATGTGGGCTTAAAATCTTTAATAAAAAGATAAACGATAAAAGGTATTGAAATCTGTACAGAATTAAGTATGTTCAACCCTCAATGGTAAAGATCTTACAGACAGGGGCTCCTACCAAATGTTGTCAGTTCACGCTCACTCAGTAGTAATGAACCTAATGCATGGACTTTTGTGGTCCATATTTTGTAAAGGTGGCAGTATTTGTGCCAAAAGGTTTATATCAGCAATCTTCCCACTGATTTTATCTTTAATGTTTTGAAGAGGCCTGGATGGGCTGACATTTAGCTCTTAGGGCAGTGAAGGCCCTATTGTATTTCATGTAGAGACATGGTTTTTGGTGGCCACGTACACCTACAAAAAAGTCTCTTGGTGACCCAAATCCTGCAAACACTTTGCTGACTAATGACATGGATTCCTGGAACCATGTCCTGTGGTCTGATGACATGGTCTCATCAGATGGTACCTTGCCTGTGTCTTGCTTACAGTCAGGCACGGTGGTGGGATTGTCATGGTCTGGGGCTGCATGAGTGCTGCCAGCACTGGGGAGCATGAATGCTAACATGTACTGTGAGATACTGAAGCAGACCATGGTCCCCTCCCTTCGGAAACTGGGCAGTATTCCAACATAAGAGCAACCCTGAACACACATCCAAGACGACCACTGCCTTGCTAAAGAAGCTGAGGGTAAAGGTGATGGACTGGCCAAGCACGTCTCTCTATACCCTATTGAGCGTCTGTGGGGCATCCTCAAAGGAGCACAAGGTCTCGAATGTCCACCAGCTCTGTGACGTCGTCATGGAGGAGTGGAAGAGGATTCCATTGGCAACCGGTGAAGCTCTGGTGAACTCCATGCTCAAGAGGGTTGCTCGAGAGCATCACCAGGCAGTGCTGCAAAATAATGGTGGCCACACAAAATATTGACACTTTGGGCCCAATATGGACATTTTCACTTAGGGGTATATTCACTTTTGTTGCCAGCGGTTTAGACATTAATGGCTGTGTGAGATATTTTGAGGGGACAGCAAATTTACACTGTTATACAAGCTGTACACTGACTACTTTACATTGTATCAAAGTGTCATTTCCTCAGTGTTGTCCCATGGAAAGATGTAATGGAATATTTGTAGAAATGTGAGAGGTGTACTTACTTTTGTGAGATACTGTATGTTTCCTCCCTACAGGTGTTACTTTGGAGAGAAAGTGGCGCTATACTACCTTTGGCTGGGTTGGTACACCAAGCTGCTGGTTCCTGCTTCTGCACTGGGTGTTGTAGTGTTCTTGTATGGACTTGCCTTTTTCAACACTAATCCTCTCATGTGAGTTATGCAAGTATTATTATGTGGTAAATAGGCTATACATGAGGCCTGTTCTCTCTTGCCTCTCTCTGCCTCTCTAACAAATCTTCATTTAATAAGACAGAATTCCTACATTGGAACTCTGGAAAATAATAAGAAGCCAGCTGTTCCTGTTGTTAATATTTGTGCAGAAAAACAGAAGTTGAACCAGCAACAAAACCTGGTTGACATTTGATTTCCATTAACCCTTTAATTTTTGTTCTCATGTATGTCCTTAGTAAGGAAGTCTGTCAGTCCGACATCATCATGTGTCCTCGTTGTGATAAGAGGTGTAAAGTGTGGCAGCTGTCAGACACATGCACGTATGCTAAGGTAAGCTCATCTCATTTTTAGGGCCCGAGCACGACGCTGTGCGAGACCCTATTGGATTTCAAATGTTTATTATTTTTAGGGCCCGAGCATGCGGTGCGAGGCCCTATTGAATTTCAAATGTTTATTTATTTTTTTCGTTTTTAGGGCCCAAGCACGCGGTGCGAGACCCTATTGGATTGCAAATGTTTATTAGGGCCCGAGCACGCACTGTGTGCGAGGCCCTATTGTTTTTCAAATGTTTATCATTTTTTGTTTTTTTATTTTTAGGGGCCCCGAGCACGAACTGTGTGCTGGGCACTATTGGATTTCGTTTGGACGTTTTCTTCTCCTAAATGAATCGCATTTTCGACGGCCTATATGTACTCGAAAAGTTGCGAAAATTTGCCTACCCCCCCAAAGTCGGGCGTAAAAATACGTATTTTGGGGGTCTCGCACGTGGACGTATAAAAATGGCTCTACGGCGCCACCTACGTTTCGGTTGTCGGAGGAGCCCCTCGACACGCTTTGATCCGCGTGTACGAAATTTAGCGGGATTATGTAAAGTACTGAGACGCACAAAAAAGCCTCTTGGTGACCTGGGCTATCGCCAAGCGTACGGCGTGCACTTTGTTTCAAAGTTGGCGTTTTCGTGGTTTTGGGCTGATTTTCGGGGGTCGTATTTGAACGAACTCCTCCTAGAGCTTTCATCCTATCTGTTTGAAACTTGCCGTGTGTGTTCTTAAGGCCTCGACCATGAAAAGTTATCAAAATCGTGAGTTCCGGATTTACTGCGTCAGAGGGGCGGGGCCACGAATTTTGGGGTTTTACCATGAAATTTCCACGTGCTATAACTTTGCGAAAAACACTACAATCTCCCCCAAACCTCTGATGTATAACGGCAGTCTGGCCTAGAATACGTTTCCATAAAAATATTTGCTGATTTTCACAGTGCCTCCCAGTGGCCAAAGAAAATACCACTTTTACGAGATGACGTCCAGCTCGGAAAATATTGACCATTTCCTCCTCAAACTAGGTGTAGATGTTGTCAAGGCCTTGGGGTTGACATTTGAGAAAGAATTTCAACTTTTCATCAGAGGGTGTGGCCGTGACGGCGCCAAAGTCAAACGTGCAGAGTTTTTCCACGAAAAATGGAACTCCATTGACTTTTGGGCTGATTTTCAGGCAAAGCTCTTGTGCTTTCAGATACTTTCTTGGACCTGTCTGAAACTCCTTGTAGTTGTTAAGAACACAGGTATGCAAAGTTCATCTGCATAACTAATGAGAGGGCGAAATCGCTCTATAGCGCCCCCTTGAATTTTTCTTTCAAGCAGCCCCGCCACAGGTTTGGACATAGAATTATGAAACCTTAGCCAAATTGTAGAACATGGCAAGACCTACAAAAAAGTCTCTTGGAGCAATGGGCTAAAATTGACAGGAAGCGAGATATTTAAGAATGAAAATCACCATTTTTAGTGCATCGTTCTGGTGGACAAGGGGTCCTATTTGAACGAACTCCTCTTAGGGATTTCATCCAATTGACTTCAAACGTGGTAGTTAGGTTCATATAGACTTCCTGAGTAAAAGTTATCAAAATGATGAATTTTGATGAAAGAATGTGGGCGTGGCGCTCCGTCACATTTGACTGTCCCAATTCTGGCTAATGTGTGTGTTCGATTGAGCGAAATGCTTTGAAAGCGTCGAAGGCTTGCGCGTTTTCCGACTGGTGCCTTCCGACGTGCCAGCCCGTCGTGTTGCGTGGGAGTGCGAGGGCCCGTTCAACGCTGCTTGCAGCTTTAATTAAATTTTGTTTCTGTTTACCAGTAGCACCCAATCAAACTCATCCACGACATCGCCAAGCAGAAAGTGAGGCCATATCTCTACAACTGTTTGATGTTTTCACTTCGAACTTCTAACACAGAGTCATGACTACTTCTTTGAGAGGCCCAAGCATTTTGGTGACCTTTGATCATTAGGGGGCACTATAAGCAGCCAAAATGGTTTTATTTTTTATTTTTATCATATCTTCATATTGCTTTGGACTTAAACCTTGATTCCAGTGCTGACTGGTACACTCAGACATCCCACTACATTTGGTAAAGAACTGTGTAATACATGCATAAAGATTTGGCGGTCATTTTGGATTTAGTCAACACACACTTATGACTACAGAGGGCACGCACTTTGTCTTATTTACATGAAACCTGATGGATATGGTTGAAGTTTCATCTCTGAACTCCACACTCTTTTGCCTTAACAGCCAATCAAAATTGGCGGCCAAGCCGCCAAACAAGAAGTGGGCCAATATCTTTGCGATGCCTTGTTGTATCACCACGAAACCTGGTGTATGGACTGGCGCCTTCCTGAGCAGGCATATACTTGCCTGCTATGCTGCTAGGCACCCCCATCGATGCTTGCAGCTACATTTATTTATTACACAAAAAAAGTCTTTTAAAATAAGAGTCCCTTCAAAATAAAAGACTTTGTAAAACTCTCTCATTGACAGACACAAGACCACACAAACTCGCACAAACACGCTGACAGCTATTTAATGCATGGGGGTGACGGGGCCAGAGTCAGGCACACTCAAAATTTCTTTAGAAATTTTTCTAGTTACTATAGTTATTATTCTTCTGTGTGTTTTTTGGTTGCTTCTGCTCCCAGAGTTTTTGTCGTACATACACAAATAAGGAGTCAAAACAACCAACAACCTCAAGTGCTCATTACTCATTTGTGAAATCATAGGTCGCGGACTTTCCAATTCTAGTGTTTTGTTGCAAATGCCAGTCGAGCTCCACGGTGCCGGGCAGTGAGCATAGGTTCTACTACAGGATGTCGGTCCCTCAGGCCACCCTCATGAAGTCCGTTTCTGATTGTTTGGTCAGAAACATTCACACCAGTGGCCTCCTGTAGGTCATTTTGTCGTGCTCTGGCAGTGCTCATCCTGTTCCTCCTTCCACAAAGGAGCAGATACTGGTCCTGCAGATGGGTTAAGGACCTTCTACAGCCCTGTCAAGGTCTCCTAGATTAACTGACCATCTCCTGGAATCTCCTCCACACTCTTGAGACTGTGCTGGGAGATACAGCAAACCTTCTGGCAACAGCCCATATTAATGTCCCACCCTGGAGGAGTTGAGACTACCTGTGCAACCTTTGTAGGGTCCAGGTACTGCACGATGTGATCCATAGAGACACTGACCCTAGCCAAATGCAAAACTAATGAGAAATTGGTCAGAAAAGATGAGGAGAGAAAAAATGTCAGTGGCCTCTACCTGTAAAACCATTCCTGTTTTGGGGTTGTCTCATTGTTGCTCCTCTAGTGTATCTGTTGTGAATTTAATTAACACCAAAACAAGTGTTCCTTTAATTTTTTTGAGCAGTGTGCAATAACTTGTGCAAAATATGTCCATCAACTGTTCCAGAATTGTTGTGGAGAAATTGCTGAAGCCAAAGGTCAGTGGTGAGGTGATGTCTTATGCTGTATTATTTATTAGCACTTGATCAAGGAGAATTAGAGACATTCTCATAAAGCATCGGAAGTGCCTGAGTCGGTCTCACATTCTGCCCAACTCATGCTGGTGGATAGACTTTAAACCCCGAGATAACATCACAAATACTATACGCCCCGAATTAGGTAAAAAAGAATCCTTTTACCAAGGATGGTGTCTTCGTCAACATGATTAAGCCTGGAGACACAGATGCTTGCTTGCTTTACCAACATGTCAATTGCTGTCATTGTCCACACATAAGGCGCATCGGATTATAAGGCACAATAAGCGAAACAAAACATGTCGGATAAGTTGAACTTTATTCAACTAATTTACAATAACTCTCAACGTTGTTCAGTTGTAGGCTAACACAAAAATACAAAACCGTTGTTCAGCTGTATACAACATACACTCACTTTTCTTTCAGTTCATTCCTTGTCTACAAATCCTTCAGCTTCATTGTCTGAGTTTAACACTGGCAATTTCAGCATCAAACATGCCTGGTGTTCTAATGCGTAGCCTTGAGTTTGAAATCTGAATTGTAAGCATGTCAAATCAAATCAAATCACAACATAACACAAAGCACATTTTGCCTCAGAGGGCTTCACAATCTGTACAGGGGGTGACACCCTCTGTCCTTAGACCCTCGGTTTGAGTGAGGAAAATCTTGCCCACAAAAAAACCCTTTTAACAGGGAAAAAATGTGGAAGAAACCTCAGGTAGAGCCACAGAGGAGGGATCCCTCTCCTAGGACGGACAGACGTGCAATGGATGTCACATGTACAGAACAAATCAACACAAACATATTGTACAATTACAATGAATTACAGTAAATGGTAGAATGATTACTGTAGCAGTGGAACCTGTGATAGCAATAGAGAGACACAGATGCACAGCAGCAGTAAATCATTAACCAACTAAACTGTAGTGGAGATATGGTAGCAATAATGACAGTAATGCTATATATGGTGGACGTCAGCAGCAGACCACAGCAGCAGCCACGATCCATGATAACCTGCTGGACGAGAAAGCACAGAAACTCCGGGGAAGAAGTTTAGTTAGTAACATGCATTGATGGTAATGCTGATTATAGATTATAGATGAGAGAGAGAGAGACAGAGAGAGACAGACAGACAAGAGTGTCTGTGTGTAGGCCCAGTGGGTCAGAAGTGAAACCTGCTGGACGAGAAAGCACAGAAACTCCGGGGGAGACGTTTAGTTAGTAACAGATGTGACTACATCTTCAACCAGTACCATGCCTGACTAGGCATAACCCAGAAAGAGACGTCCTAGTCCTATGGCAACATAACTAAGGGAAGGCCTGGGCCAGCCCTAACTATAAGCGCTATCAAAAAGGAAAGTCCCTTCAGACCCCAAAATGCCACCTGTCTCTTAACAGGTGGCGAAAAATACGGTATTTGTAGTTTTATGGAAACAGAGTTTTATGGTCCTGCTGTCTATCTGTGTTTGTGTGTTACCAAATTTATGATTTTCCCTTTTGGTGGGATGCGTTTGTTTGTGTATCCACACAGGTCAGCCATCTGTTTGACAATGAGGGCACCGTGGCTTTTGCTATGTTTATGGCAATCTGGGGTGAGTGTCAGACCTGATCTAATCTGATTTGTGATCTAATGTGATTTCCTCTGATTTCTAACGCAATCTACTATGATTGCGATCTATTGTGATCTGGAGTACCTGTTTAACTGTCTGTCTGTATATTTTCAGCCACTCTGTTCCTGGAGCTGTGGAAGAGACATAGAGCCAGACATGTTTCTCAGTGGAAGGTTTATGACTGGTGTGAGGAGGAGGTAGGCTACTGCTTTTTGCCTAGATTCACAGATCATTCTGTATCTTTGACTAATGACTGTTACGCATCTGAGTCTAGATACAGTGTATTTAACTGTATTGTTGTGTGATGTATGGCTTCCATACAGTATATGAAGTGCAGGTACTACAATTCTTAAACAACTTATAATTGACTGTGATTATATTGTTAAAATACATTCATGCAGTAACCTGGCCGCGCCACATGGTTTGGTCCAAAGAATTATCTACCGTTTGGAAAAGGACAGATATTTTTACTTAACTACAAAAATACTCGGCAGGTAATTGTTTGATCTGTCTATCTGTCTGATCACCGTCTATCTTGAGCAAATTTATAGCATAGTTAAATTCTTAAAGAAGCTAGTTGTGAGGAAAAAAACGGCACTGAAGGATTTTCCATTGAGAATATCCATCAGTGCCGTTCTTTGCTTTCTTTCAATGAAGAAATACTTCTGTGTCCCTGTCAGCTCGAGCTGCTCTATGTAAATTGATGTGGGCTGCTTGCAGCGTCCTTCAAAAATACAACAGCTGCATATTTAATGCGGAGCTGAGCGGAGTTCTGCTTCTGCGATGCTTCTGAGACAGACTGCGGCAGAGCTGTGTTTAAAACTTTGACTACAACGCTGCCCAAACTTATGACTGCCACTCAAATGAATGGTGGAATTTGGGGGTTAGGCCCCCCAGAATCTGATACCGCGCCAAAGACACCAAAAAAGTTCCATTAATTTGAGTGGGGGGTCATCCATTTTGGCCACAGCAGTGTGTCAGAAGATGCAGCATCCTGGGGCAGAGAAGTTGAACCAGATCTAACTCATGAAATAATGCAGCCCGACGATGCAGTGACTGCCAATCAGTCGCTTGGATTGGGCAAACCTCTCCACAGTCAGAAATGTCTCTGAAAGCCTCTGAGTCTATCCAGGTGGATTAAACTATGACTAAACTATGATGCCGGTGTGTGTTGACTTTGTTTATTTCATGTACCCTGTACCCTGTACTCAGCCTCTGTCTGGCTCGGAATTTATGCTGCACAATAGTGACATGACAAAATTTTCACACACACAGAAGCCAAACCGGTGTTCATGGTGAGAATTGTTATGACCCAACAATTTTCACAATTTCACAAGCATTTGGTGACAGTAGAGCGATAGAGAGAGAAACATACAGAAATAGACAGATGCACAGTAGCAATAAAAATAATTATAATACCTGTAACTTTAATAGAAATATGACTGCTACTAATAATAATTATGATAATGATAGGACCAGAGCAGCACCCCAACCACAATGCCCAATCAAGGTGTAACCTCAAGAAAGAAAGACAAGTGGGGCGGTGTTTAGCTCAGTTGGTAGAGCAGCCACCCCATGTGTGAAGGCTCAGTCCTTGCTGTGGAAGCCCAAGGTTCGAATCCAACCTGTGGGTCTTTCCCGCATGTCATTCCCATCGCTCTCTCTTCGTGTTCCTGTCACTCTTCAGCTGTCTCTATCAAATAAAAAGCTTGAAAAGGCCAAAAAAAAAATCTTTAAAAAAAAGAAAGACAAGACAGCAGAAAAATTAGAATCAATATATTGCCAAGTCGGTTTTCACATACCAGGAATTTGACCTGGTGTTAGTGGTGCACAACAAACATTAAGTAACAGTAAGAAAGATATAAAAAAAAAAATATATATATATATATATATATATAATGGCATGCCGTTGAGGAAATTAATCTTTGAATATATTGAATGAAACTTTGAATATATGGAGTGAACCTTGAATATATTGAATGAAACCCGGAATATATGGAGTGAACCTTGAATATATTGAATGAAACTCGGAATATATGGAGTGAACCTTGAATATATTGAATGAAACTCGGAATATATTGAATGAAACTTGACTGACGTCAGACTTAACTGCAGTGCCTGCGGCCATCTTGTTTAACGTGTGGATGCTGCAGTAAAAAGTTCGTCGGTCCGCTTGGAAACTCATAGCAGCAATATTAAACAATGAGGACATGATTAACACACTGGCGAATGCGTTTGCGGGCCAAAATCCTCCCGATACCCCTGCACAATACCGTTCTTCTGACGAGGAAGACCGCTCCTTTTATAATCGTGGCAGACCTCGGACAACAGGCCAGGCAGCTGTTTATCAGGCCGACCTCAGCATGCCTTCAACCTCACAGGAGTGTCCCACAACAGCCCCTGTGTAGAATATAAGAAGTACCCAAGACACAAGATATAAGAATAACTAGGCTTTATTTTAAACTATAAGAGCCCTGAACAGAGTGCATATAATGATATAGATCATATCATAGCTAGCTGCTCTGCTGTCTCTGTCATTTTAGGCAGGCAAGTTCAAATTCAGTGCCAATAACTGCTGAAATGACCACCTAGTGTAAGCAATTAGCATGTTAGCAATCAGGGCTATAAATTATGTTATGATTTAACACAGTCCTGCTGGATTCACTGTCAAATCAGATGACTTGTGTCTGACGCACATCAGCAACAGTGATGTCCTCCCTCAGGCAGTTTTTTATGCAGCCGAAAGATGCATAATATCGGTCTTAACAACCACAAGAAGTTTCAGACAGGTCTGACGAAATATATGAAAGCAACACCGCCTTTGCCGTATAAAACAGGCAAAAAGCAAATGGAGTTTGGAGGTCGTATCAAAGGGTCAAATTTGACGGAGCGCCACGGCCACGCCGTTTCATCGAAACTCATGATTTTGATCACTTTTAGTCAGGAAGTCTATATGAACGTAACTACCAAGTTTGAAGTCAATTGGGACAAAATCCCTGGGAGGAGTTCGTTCAAATATGACCCCTTCTCAGCCGGCCAAAACAGCAAAAATGGTGATTTCATGCCTAAATATCTCGCTTCCTGTTAATTTTAGCCCATTTCTCCAAGAGACTTTTTTGTAGGTCATGCCTTCATTTGCAATTCGGCTAAGGTTTCATAATTCTTGTGTCCAAAACTGTGGTGGGGGCTGCATCAAAGAAATTTTCAAGGGGGCGCTATAGAGCGATTTTGCCCCGCCCCCTAATTAATTATGCAGCCGAATTTTGCATAATGTTGCTCTTATTTACCACAAGAAGTTTCAGACAGCTCTGACAAAGTATCTGAAAGCCCAACACTTTTGCCTGAAACACAGCCAAAAAGTCAATGGAGTTCCATTTTTTGTCGAAAAAATCGGCACGCTTGACTTTGACGCGCTGTCACGGCCACGCCCTCTGATGAAACGTTGAAATTATTTCTCAGATGTCAAGACCAAGGCCTTGACAACATCTACACCTAGTTTGAGGTGGATATGGTCAATATTTTGCGAGCTGGACGTCATTTCGTAAAAGTGGTCTTTTCTGTCGCCACTAGGAGGCGCTGTGAAATTCTCCAAATATTTTCATGGAATTGTATTCTAGGCCAGACTGTGATTATATATCAGAAGTTTGATGAAGGTTGGAGTATTTTTGGCAAAGTTATAGCACGTCGAAATTTCACGCCAAAACGCCAAATTTCGTGGCCCCGCCCCTCTGACGCAGTAAATCTGAACCTCACGATTTTGATAAGTTTTCATGGTCGAGGCCTTAAGAACACACACCCCAAGTTTCAAACAGATAGGATGAAAGCTGTAGGAGAAGTTCGTTCAAATACGACCCCTGAAAATGACCCCAAAAACACGAAAACGCCAACTTTGAAACAAAGTGCCCGCCGTACGCTTCGCCGTAGCCCGGGTCACCAAGAGACTTTTTTGTGCGGCCTGGGATGTTACATACTCCCGCTAAATTTCATACACGTGGATGAAATCGTGTCGAGGGGCTCCTGTGACAACCGAAACGTAGGTGGCGCCGTAGAGCCATTTTTGTTCGTCCATGTGTGAGACCCCCAAAATACGTAAATTTACGCCCGACTTTGGGGGGGTAGGCAAATTTTCGCAACTTTTCGAGTACATATAGGCTGTCTAAAATGCGATTTACTTTGACTAAGAAAAAGAAAAATAATAAAAAAAAAAAAAATAATAAACATTTGAAAAACAATAGGGCCTCGCACACAGTGCGTGCTCGGGCCCTAATAATTAAAGCTGCAAGCAGCGTTGAACGGGCCCTCGCACTCCCACGCAACTCGACGGCTGGCACGTCGGAAGGCACCAGTCGGAAGACGCGCGAACCGCTTTCAAAGCATTTCGCTCAATCGAACACACACATTAGCCATCTTTTCTTTGGCCACTGGGAGGCGCTGTGAAAATCAGCAAATATTTTTATGGAAATGTATTCTAGGCCAGACTGCCGTTATACATCAGAGGTTTGGGGGAGATTGTAGTGTTTTTCGCAAAGTTATAGCACGTGGAAATTTCATGGTAAAACCCCAAAATTCGTGGCCCCGCCCCTCTGACGCAGTAAATCCGGAACTCACGATTTTGATAACTTTTCATGGTCGAGGCCTTAAGAACACACACGGCAAGTTTCAAACAGATAGGATGAAAGCTCTAGGAGGAGTTCGTTCAAATACGACCCCCGAAAATGAGCCCAAAACCACGAAAACGGCAACTTTGAAACAAAGTGCACGCCGTACGCTTGGCAATAACCCAGGTCACCAAGAGGCTTTTTTGTGCGTCTCAGTACTTTACATACTCCCGCTAAATTTCGTACACGCGGATCAAAGCGTGTCGAGGGGCTCCTCCGACAACTGAAACGTAGGTGGCGCCGTAGAGCCATTTTTATACGTCCACGTGCGAGACCCCCCAAAATACGTAATTTTACGCCCGACTTTGGGGGGGTAGGCAAATTTTCGCAACTTTTCGAGTACATATAGGCCGTCGAAAATGCGATTCATTTAGGAGAAGAAAACGTCCAAACGAAAAACAATGGTTTTTTGCTCGGGCCCAAATAATGGTGATTTTCATCCTCAAATATCTCGCTTCCTGTTCATTTTAGGCCATTGCTCCAAGAGACTTTTTTGTACGTCTTGCCATGCTCTACAATTCAGATGAGGTTTCATCACTCTGTGTCTAAAACTGTGGCGGGGCTGCCTGAAAAGAAAAGTTCAAGGGGGCGCTGTGGGAAAAAGTTACCCCCCGCCCCTAAGTTTTTATGCAGCCGAAGATGCATAATATCGGTCTTAACAACCACAAGAAGTTTCAGACAGGTCTGACGAAATATATGAAAGCAACACACCGCCTTTGCCGTATAAAACAGCCAAAAAGCAAATGGAGTTTGGAGGTCGTATCAAAGGGTCAAATTTGACGGAGTGCCACGGCCACGCCGTTTCATCGAAACTCATGATTTTGATAAGTTTTAGTCAGGAAGTCTATATGAACATAACTACCAAGTTTGAAGTCAATTGGACAAAATCCCTAGGAGGAGTTCGTTCAAATATGACCCCTTCTCAACCGGCCAAAACAGCAAAAATGGTGATTTTCATGCCTAAATATCTTGCTTCCTGATAATTTTAGCCCATTTCTCCAAGAGACTTTTTTGTAGGTCATGCCTTCATCTGCAATTCGGCTAAGGTTTCATAATTCTGTGTCCAAAACTGTGGTGGGGCTGCGTCAAAGAAATTTTCAAGGGGGGCGCTATGGAGCTATTTCGCCCCGCCCCCTACTTATACATGCAGCCGATCTTTGCATCTTTTTGGTCTTAATAACCACGAGAAGTTTCAGACAGCTCTGACAAAACATATGAAAACACCACAGCTTGTGCTTAAAAAACAGCCAAAAAGTAAAAGGAATTCGAATGTTGGAGCAAATTTGATGGTGCGCCACGCCCACATTCTTTCATCAAAATTCATGATTTTGATAACTTTAACTCAGGAAGTCTATATGAACGTAACTACAGAGTTTGAAGTCAATTGGACAAAATCCCTAGGAGGAGTTCGTTCAAGTAGGACCCCTTGTCAACCAGAACGATGCACTAAAAATGGTGATTTTCATTCTTAAATATCTTACTTCCTGTTCATTTTAGCCCATTGCTCCAAGAGACTTTTTGTGCGGCTCGGTATCTTACATACTCCCACTAAGTTTCGTACACGTGGATGAAACCGTGTCCAGGGGCTCCTCCGACAACCGAAACGTAGGTGGCGCCGTAGAGCCATTTTTGTTCGTCCATGTATGAAACCCCCAAAATATGTAAATTTACGCCCCACTTTGGGGGGGTAGGCAAATTTTCGTAACTTTTCGAGTACATATAGGCAGTCAAAAATGCGTTTTAACTTGACTAAGAAAAAGAATAAAAAAAAAAAAAAAAAACTATGAAAAAAAATAATAAACATTTGAAATACAATAGGGCCTCGCACACAGTGCGTGCTCGGGCCCTAAAAAAAAAAACTATGAAAAAAAATAATAAACATTTGAAATACAATAGGGCCTCGCACACAGTGCGTGCTCGGGCCCTAAAAAAAAAATAATAAACATTTGAAAAACAATAGGGCCTCGCACACAGTGCGTGCTCGGGCCCTAAAAAATAATAAACATTTGAAAAACAATAGGGCCTCGCACACAGTGCGTGCTCGGGCCCTAAAAACGAAAAAAAATAATAAACATTTGAAAAACAATAGGGCCTCGCACACAGTGCGTGCTCGGGCCCTAAAAACTATGAAAAAAAATAATAAACATTTGAAAAACAATAGGGCCTCGCACACAGTGCGTGCTCGGGCCCTAAAAATAATAAACATTTGAAAAACAATAGGGCCTCGCACACAGTGCGTGCTCGGGCCCTAAAAATAATAAACATTTGAAAAACAATAGGGCCTCGCACACAGTGCGTGCTCGGGCCCTAACTAAAAAAAAAAAAAAATAAACATTTGAAAAACAATAGGGCCTCGCACACAGTGCGTGCTCGGGCCCTAATAAACATTTGAAATGCAATAGGGCCTCGCACACAGTGCGTGCTCGGGCCCTAAAAAAAAAAAAATAAACATTTGAAAAACAATAGGGCCTCGCACACAGTGCGTGCTCGGGCCCTAATAAAAAATAAATAAAAAATAAACATTTGAAAAACAATAGGGCCTCGCACACAGTGCGTGCTCGGGCCCTAATAATAAAAACGAAAAAAAATAATAAACATTTGAAAAACAATAGGGCCTCGCACACAGTGCGTGCTCGGGCCCCAATAAAAAGAAAAAAAATAATAAACATTTGAAAAACAATAGGGCCTCGCACACAGTGCGTGCTCGGGCCCTAATAAACATTTGAAATACAATAGGGCCTCGCACACAGTGCGTGCTCTGGCCCTAAAAAAAAATAAAATAAAATAAACATTTGAAAAACAATAGGGCCTCGCACACAGTGCGTGCTCGGGCCCTAATAAACATTTGAAAAACAATAGGGCCTCGCACACAGTGCGTGCTCGGGCCCTAAAAATAATAAACATTTGAAAAACAATAGGGCCTCGCACACAGTGCGTGCTCGGGCCCTAAAAATAATAATAAACATTTGAAAAACAATAGGGCCTCGCACACAGTGCGTGCTCGGGCCCTAACTATGAAAAAAAAAAATAAACATTTGAAAAACAATAGGGCCTCGCACACAGTGCGTGCTCGGGCCCTAATAAGCCGGGTGGTTAGTAAAGAGTGTGCTGTTTCTGGCACACTCAACAAGCCCGAGGGATTTTAATGAGTGTGCTCTTTCAGGCACACTCAATAAGAATAAGCCGGGTGGATAGTAAAGTTTGTGGTCTTTCAGGCACACTCAATTCTTAAAGGAGTACATTTAGCATGTCTAGTTGTTGGTAGTGCTAGGAACGGAGGTACTCTCTGAATACCTGGGTCTTCATGAGTTTTTTAATGGCAGGACTTTGTAGATATTTAATTTGTTTAATGGGTATTTTAATGACCAATTCAACAAAAACTGAAATCTCTTAAATATGCCAAGTGTTCTAATAATTTTGGCCACCACTGTACATATTCCCAGATAGACGAAACCTTCTGGCAACCATTTAAATGGGAAGGGACATGGGATTTTCGTTATCTGTTTCAGACTACCTGATGGCATTACTTCTGGTTTATTGCAATTCATTCTGTAATCAGAAAGAGTACTAATGCTCAGTAACTTGTGTTGTCTACTGGCAATGGTGAGACCATGTATGTTTTCAATTGTCCTGATTAAGAGCAGGGGCAATAGAGGACCTTGCCTTGTACCTCTAAAAATTTGAAAATTGGAAGGTCTCAAAGATCTCAACCCTGGATAAAGTAAGTGGATAATGTTACTTGTATAAAGTAACTTTATCCACTTTCCAATGGTTTCAGTCAAGCGAAAGTGTGACATTTTGTCAAGTGTGCTTTAACGCCTTCTCTGCATCCAGAGAGACCACCAGACCATTCAAAGACTGCTGTCGAACAATCCGGATAGTGTAGTAATCATGTTGGATTGCTGGATTCATTCACCTTTAATGAATCCAGTCTGGTCATCATTTGTAAGAACAGGGAGTAAGCTTTCTAGTCATGTTTCTAATATTTTGGAGAGGAGTTTCAAATCAGCATTCAGTAAGGAGATGCGCCTGTATGATGCAGATTCCTTGGGGATTTTACTTATCTTTTTAAAAAATTAGAGAGATGTGCACTTCTCTCAAAGACTGTGGTAAAATGCCTTTCTTAAAAGAGTCATTACAGTGCTACAGTATCAAGTCTGTTTACCCCGACTATCGATAATTGAAGAGATAATTCAGGGAATCAGAATCTTTTTTCTTTGTCAGATATGATTGATATCTCCCCTCTTTATCTCCATGTTCGTACATGTTTTGTAAACATTTATTCTTTTTTTGCAAGTCTGATTGCAGCCATCAAGTTTGAAACTACAAAAAAAAAAAGTGTCAAGAGAACAACTGTTCAATGTAATTTACAATCTATGAAATCAAACTGATGGGGAGGGGAGGGAGAGACGTTGAATGAATCTGTTTACACAGATATACTCCAGACAAATTCCCCGGCTCCTCCAGTCTGCATGTTGAAGTGTAAAATTGAAGTATAAATGGTTAGCGTCTAAAAACTGAGTAGCAGTTGGCACCTTGCATGTCAGCCAGACTAGAAAGTACATTACATTTACCATTTACCACATAAGGCTCTCCATGTCAGCGAGTCTCACATGTTAACGAAACTTTACAAAGTGTCAAAATGACAACACAACTTGACTGTCAGTGTTTGCCTGTTTGTGTTTACAGGAGGAACTGATTCTGGAAATAGTCAACGATCCAAACTGTAAACCCAAACAGTTCAGACACTCCTACCTGCGCAGCGCTTTAGTCCTAATTCTGGTAACACTCATGGTAAGAAACACACACACACACACACACACACACACACTAACACACATATATCCCCCCCCCACACACACACACAAACAGCACTGAGTGATTTGTATGTTAAGTCTGAGACCTTAAAGTAAGCGTGTTGATGGAGTTAGGTTGATACAGTTAGCTGGCATCATAGAGGGCAACTGGATCACACAGAATGTTGCATAAAAGAGTCCAAAATGGCATGCAGGAAAAAATCATCAGACAACAGGGAATATTACCATTGCCATCGTCATATAATAATAAACAACTGTGGTTAGGTTAGGGTTAGGGCCAGATAGGAGTCACTGGATTTCGAGGAGATTTTTAATTGTTCTCACAGCCCGCTCTGTCTCTCCATTGCTTTGTGGGAAGTGTGCATCCTGTGTGTTTTGTCTGTGCACACCACTTCTGGTATGCCATGACGAGCAAAGATACACTTGAAATGTTCAATCACAGCGTCTGATGTTGTGAAAGTTAATTTTGCTATTTCAAAGAAGCAAGAATAATAATCCACTATGTCTGCCTTTTGTGGGAACTCAGTAGTTCTGTCAGGGTTGTTCTCTCTCTGGTGCATGTATCAGAACTCTATCAGTTTTGTCAGTTCTTTGTTGAGTCCAGGCAAGTATAGATAGATAGATAGATAGATAGATAGACAGATAGACAGACAGACAGACTTTATGTATCCCAAGCTTGGAAATTATTGTGCAGCAGCAGCATTACACAAAGTGACAACAAAAAAATAAAAATATACTATAAAGCAAACTATACATAATAAAATATCAAAAAGCAATAGTAAATACGATAAAATAAATTAAAGCTGCAAGCAGCGTTGAACGGGCCCTCGCACTCCCACGCAACTCGACGGCTGGCACGTCGGAAGGCACCAGTCGGAAGACGCGCGAACCTTTTTCAAAGCATTTCGCTCAATCGAACACACACATTAGCCAGAATCGGGACAAGGTCAAATCTGACGTAGCGCCACGCCCACATTCTTTCATCAAAATTCATAATTTGATAACTTTTACTCAGGAAGTCTATATGAACCTAACTACCAAGTTTGAAGTCAATTGGATGAAATCCCTAGGAGGAGTTTGTTCAAATAGGACCCCTTGTCCACCAGAACGATGCACTAAAAATGGTGATTTTCATTCTTAAATATCTCGCTTCCTGTCAATTTTAGCCCATTGCTCCAAGAGACTTTTTTGTAGGTCTTGCCATGTTCTACAATGTGGCTGAGTTTCATAATTCTATGTCCAAAATTGTGGCGGGGCTGCGTCAAAGAAAAATTCAAGGGGGCGCTATAGAGCGATTTCGCCCCGCCCCCTAATTAATTATGCAGCCGACTTTCGTAACTTTTTGTCCTTAATAACCTCAAGAAGTTTCAGACAGCTCTGACAAAATATATGAAAGCACCACAGCTTGTGATTAAGAAACAATCAAAAAGTCAAAGGAGTTTGAATGTTGAATCAAAGGGTGAAATTTAATGGAGTGCCACGCCCACATTCTTTCATCAAAATTCATGATATTGATAACTTTTAGTCAGGAAGTCTATATGAACGTAACTACCAAGTTTGAAGTCAATTGGACAAAATCCCTAGGAGAAGTGCGTTCAAATATGACCCCTTCTCAACCGCCCAAAACAGCAAAAATGGTGATTTTCATGCCTAAATATCTCGCTTCCTGTTAAGTTTAGCCCATTTCTCCAAGAGACTTTTTGTAGGTCATGCCTTCATCTAAAATTCGGCTAAGGTTACATAACTCTGTGTATAAAACTGTGGCGGGGCTGCGTCAAAGAAAAATTCAAGGGGGGCGCTATAGAGCGATTTTGCCCCACCCCCTAATTAATTATGCAGCCGAATTTTGCATAATGTTGCTCTTATTTACCAGAAGAAGTTTCAGACAGCTTTGACAAAGTATTTGAAAGCCCAACACTTTTGCCTGAAACACAGCCAAAAAGTCAATGGAGTTCCATTTTTCGTCGAAAAAATCGGCACACTTGACTTTGACGCGCCGTCACGGCCACGCCCTCTGATGAAACGTTGAAATTATTTCTCAGATGTCAAGACCAAGGCCTTGACAACATCTACACCTAGTTTGAGGTGGATATGGTCAATATTTTGCGAGCTGGACGTCATTTCGTAAAAGTGGTCTTTTCTGTCGCCACTAGGAGGCGCTGTGAAATTCTCCAAATATTTTTATGGAAATGTATTCTAGGCCAGACTGTGATTATATATCAGAAGTTTGATGAAGGTTGGAGTATTTTTGGCAAAGTTATAGCACGTCGAAATTTCACGCCAAAACGCCAAATTTCGTAGCCCCGCCCCTCTGACGCAGTAGTAAATCTGAACCTCACGATTTTGATAACGTTTCATGGTCGAGGCCTCAAGAACACACACGCCAAGTTTCAAACAGATAGGATGAAAGCTGTAGGAGGAGTTTGTTCAAATACGACCCCTGAAAATGACCCCAAAAACACGAAAACGCCAACTTTGAAACAAAGTGCCTGCCGTACGCTTTGCCGTAGCCCGGGTCACCAAGAGACTTTTTTGTGCGGCCTGGGATATTACATAGTCCCGCTAAATTTCGTACACGTGGATGAAACCGTGTCGAGGGGCTCCTCCGACAACCGAAACGTAGGTGGCGCCGTAGAGCCATTTTTGTTCGTATATGTGTGAGACCCCCCATATATGTAAATTTACGCCCCACTTTGGGGGGGTAGGCAAATTTTCGCAACTTTTCAAGTACATATAGGCAGTCGAAAATGCGATTTTACTTGATGAAAAAAAAGAAAAAAAATTAAAGCTGCAAGCAGCGTTGAACGGGCCCTCGCACTCCCACGCAACTCGACGGCTGGCACGTCGGAAGGCACAAGTCGGAAGACGCGCGAACCGCTTTCAAAGCATTTCGCTCAATCGAACACACACATTAGCCATCTTTTCTTTGGCCACTGGGAGGCGCTGTGAAAATCAGCAAATATTTTTATGGAAATGTATTCTAGGCCAGACTGCCGTTATACATCAGAGGTCTGGGGGAGATTGTAGTGTTTTTCGCAAAGTTATAGCACGTGGAAATTTCATGGTAAAACCCCAAAATTCGTGGCCCCGCCCCTCTGACGCAGTAAATCCGGAACTCACGATTTTGATAACTTTTCATGGTCGAGGCCTTAAGAACACACACGGCATGTTTCAAACAGATAGGATGAAAGCTCTAGGAGGAGTTCGTTCAAATACGACCCCCGAAAATGAGCCCAAAACCACGAAAACGCCAACTTTGAAACAAAGTGCACGGCGTACGCTTGGCGATAGCCCAGGTCACCAAGAGGCTTTTTTGTGCGTCTCAGTACTTTACATACTCCCGCTAAATTTCGTACACGCGGATCAAAGCGTGTCGAGGGGCTCCTCCGACAACTGAAACGTAGGTGGCGCCGTAGAGCCATTTTTATACGTCCACGTGCGAGACCCCCCAAAATGCGTAATTTTACGGCCGACTTTGGGGGGGTAGGCAAATTTTCGCAACTTTTCGAGTACATATAGGCCGTCGAAAATGCGATTCATTTAGGAGAAGAAAACGTCCAAACGAAAAACAATGGTTTTTTGCTCGGGCCCAAATAATGGTGATTTTCATCCTCAAATATCTCGCTTCCTGTTCATTTTAGGCCATTGCTCCAAGAGACTTTTTTGTACGTCTTGCCATGCTCTACAATTCAGATGAGGTTTCATCACTCTGTGTCTAAAACTGTGGCGGGGCTGCCTGAAAGAAAAGTTCAAGGGGGCGCTGTGGGAAAAAGTTACCCCCCGCCCCTAAGTTTTTATGCAGCCGAAAGATGCATAATATCGGTCTTAACAACCACAAGAAGTTTCAGACAGGTCTGACGAAATATATGAAAGCAACACCGCCTTTGCCGTATAAAACAGCCAAAAAGCAAATGGAGTTTGGAGGTCGTATCAAAGGGTCAAATTTGACGGAGTGCCACGGCCACGCCGTTTCATCGAAACTCATGATTTTGATAAGTTTTAGTCAGGAAGTCTATATGAACATAACTACCAAGTTTGAAGTCAATTGGACAAAATCCCTAGGAGGAGTTCGTTCAAATATGACCCCTTCTCAACCGGCCAAAACAGCAAAAATGGTGATTTTCATGCCTAAATATCTTGCTTCCTGATAATTTTAGCCCATTTCTCCAAGAGACTTTTTTGTAGGTCATGCCTTCATCTGCAATTCGGCTAAGGTTTCATAATTCTGTGTCCAAAACTGTGGTGGGGCTGCGTCAAAGAAATTTTCAAGGGGGCGCTATGGAGCTATTTCGCCCCGCCCCCTACTTATACATGCAGCCGATCTTTGCATCTTTTTGGTCTTAATAACCACGAGAAGTTTCAGACAGCTCTGACAAAACATATGAAAACACCACAGCTTGTGCTTAAAAAACAGCCAAAAAGTAAAAGGAATTCGAATGTTGGAGCAAATTTGATGGTGCGCCACGCCCACATTCTTTCATCAAAATTCATGATTTTGATAACTTTAACTCAGGAAGTCTATATGAACGTAACTACAGAGTTTGAAGTCAATTGGACAAAATCCCTAGGAGGAGTTCGTTCAAGTAGGACCCCTTGTCAACCAGAACGATGCACTAAAAATGGTGATTTTCATTCTTAAATATCTTACTTCCTGTTCATTTTAGCCCATTGCTCCAAGAGACTTTTTTGTGCGGCTCGGTATCTTACATACTCCCACTAAGTTTCGTACACGTGGATGAAACCGTGTCCAGGGGCTCCTCCGACAACCGAAACGTAGGTGGCGCCGTAGAGCCATTTTTGTTCGTCCATGTATGAAACCCCCAAAATATGTAAATTTACGCCCCACTTTGGGGGGGTAGGCAAATTTTCGTAACTTTTCGAGTACATATAGGCAGTCAAAAATGCGTTTTAACTTGACTAAGAAAAAGAATTAAAAAAAAAAAAAAAATTAAAGCTGCAAGCAGCGTTGAACGGGCCCTCGCACTCCCACGCAACTCGACGGCTGGCACGTCGGAAGGCACCAGTCGGAAGACGCGCGAACCTTTTTCAAAGCATTTCGCTCAATCAAACACACACATTAGCCAGAATCGGGACAAGGTCAAATCTGACGGAGCGCCACGCCCACATTCTTTCATCAAAATTCATAATTTTGATAACTTTTACTCAGGAAGTCTATATGAATGTAACTACCAAGTTTGAAGTCAATTGGACAAAATCCCTAGGAGGAGTTCGTTCAAATAGGACCACTTGTCAACCAGAGCAATGCACTAAAAATGGTGATTTTCATTGTTAAATATCTCGCTTCCTGTTAATTTTAGTCCATTGCTCCAAGAGACTTTTTTATAGGTCTTGCCATGTTCTACAATTTGGCTGAGTTTCATAATTCTATGTCCAAAATTGTGGCGGGGCTGCCTGAAAGAAAAATTCAAGGGGGCGCTATGGAGCTATTTCGACCTGCCCCCTACTTACATATGCAGCCGATCTTTGCATCTTTTTGGTCTTAATAACCACGAGAAGTTTCAGACAGCTCTGACAAAACATATGAAAACACCACAGCTTGTGCTTAAAAAACAGCCAAAAAGTAAAAGGAATTCGAATGTTGGATCAAATTTGATGGTGCGCCACGCCCACATTCTTTCATCAAAATTCATGATTTTGATAACTTTAACTCAGGAAGTCTATATGAACGTAACTACCAAGTTTGAAGTCAATTGGACAAAATCCCTTGGAGGAGTTCATTCAAATAGGACCCCTTGTCAACCAGAACGATGCACTAAAAATGGTGATTTTCATTCTTAAATATCTTGCTTCCTGTTCATTTTAGGCCATTGCTCCAAGAGACTTTTTTGTAGGTCTTGCCAGGTTCTACAATTCGGCTGAGGTTTCATAATTCTGTGTATAAAACTGTGGCGGGGCTGCATCAAAGAAAAATTCAAGGGGGCGCTATAGAGCTATTTCGCCCCGCCCCCTAATTACATATGCAGCCGACTCTTGCATCTTTTTGGTCTTAATAACCTCAAGAAGTTTCAGACTGCTCTGACAAAATATATGAAAGCACCACAGCTTGAGATTAAAAAACAGCCAAAAAGTCAAAGGAGTTCGAATGTTAGATCAAAGGGTGAAATTTGATGGAGCGCCACGCCCACACTGTTTCATCAAAATTCACGATTTTGATAACTTTTAGTCAGGAAGTCTGTATGAACACATCTACCAAGTTTGAAGTCAATTGGACAAAATCCCTAGGAGGAGTTCGTTCAAATATGACCCCTTCTCAACCAGCCAAAACAGCAAAAATGGTGATTTTCATGCCTAAATATCTCGCTTCCTGTTAATTTTAGCCCATTTCTCCAAGAGACTTTTTTGTAGGTCATGCCTTCATCTGCAATTCGGCTAAGGTTTCATAATTCTGTGTCCAAAACTGTGGTGGGGCTGCGTCAAAGAAATTTTCAAGGGGGCGCTATAGAGCGATTTTGCCCCGCCCCCTAATTAATTATGCAGCCGAATTTTGCATAATATTGCTCTTAATTACCACAAGAAGTTTCAGACAGCTATAACAAAGTATTTAAAAGCCCAACACTTTTGCCTGAAACACAGCCAAAAAGTCAATGGAGTTCCATTTTTCGTCGAAAAAATCGGCACGCTTGACTTTGAAACGCTGTCACGGCCACGCCCTTTGATCTAACGTTGAAATTATTTCTCAGATGTCAAACCAAGGCCTTGACAACATCTACACCTAGTTTGAAATGGATATGGTCAATATTTTGCGAGCTGGACGTCATTTCGTAAAAGTGGTCTTTTCTGTCGCCACTAGGAGGCGCTGTGAAATTCTCCAAATATTTTTATGGAAATGTATTCTAGGCCAGACTGTGATTATATATCAGAAGTTTGATGAAGGTTGGAGTATTTTTGGCAAAGTTATAGCACGTCGAAATTTCACGCCAAAACGCCAAATTTCGTAGCCCCGCCCCTCTGACGCAGTAAATCTGAACCTCACGATTTTGATAAGTTTTCATGGTCCAGGTCTTAAGAACACACACGGCAAGTTTCAAACAGATAGGATGAAAGCCCTAGGAGGAGTTCGTTCAAATACGACCCCTGAAAATGACCCCAAAAACACGAAAACGCCAACTTTGAAACAAAGTGCCCGCCGTACGCTTCCCCGTAGCCCGGGTCACCAAGAGACTTTTTTGTGCGGCCTGGGATCTTACATACTCCCGCTAAATTTCGTACACGTGGATGAAACCGTGTCGAGGGGCTCCTCCGACAACCGAAACGTAGGTGGCGCCGTAGAGCCATTTTTGTCTGTCCACGGGCGAGACCCCCAAAATACGTAATTTTGCACCCGACTTTGGGGGGGTAGGCAAATTTTCGCAACTTTTCGAGTACATATAGGCCGTCAAAAATGCGATTCATTTCGCGGAAGAAAAAGAAGAATAAAAAAATTAAAGCTGCAAGCAGCGTTGAACGGGCCCTCGCACTCCCACGCAACTCGACGGCTGGCACGTCGGAAGGCACCAGTCGGAAGACGCGCGAACCGCTTTCAAAGCATTTTGCTCAATCGAACACACACATTAGCCAGAATCGGGACAGGGTCAAATCTGACGGAGCGCCACGCCCACATTCTTTCATCAAAATTGATAATTTTGATAACTTTTACTCAGGAAGTCTATATGAACATAACTACCAAGTTTGAAGTCAATTGGACAAAATCCCTGGGAGGAGTTCGTTCAAATATGATCCCTTCTCAACCGGCCAAAACAGCAAAAATGGTGATTTTCATGCCTAAATATCTTGCTTCCTGTTAATTTTAGTCCATCGCTCCAAGAGACTTTTTTGTAGGTCTTGCCATGTTCTACAATTTGGCTGAGTTTCATAATTCTATGTCCAAAATTGTGGCGGGGCTGCCTCAAAGAAAAATTCAAGGGGGCGCTATGGAGCTATTTCGCCCCGCCCCCTACTTACATATGCAGCCGATCTTTGCATCTTTTTGGTCTTAATAACCACGAGAAGTTTCAGACAGCTCTGACAAAACATATGAAAACACCACAGCTTGTGCTTAAAAAACAGCCAAAAAGTAAAAGGAATTCGAATGTTGGATCAAATTTGATGGTGCGCCACGCCCACATTCTTTCATCAAAATTCATGATTTTGATAACTTTAACTCAGGAAGTCTATATGAACGTAACTACCAAGTTTGAAGTCAATTGGACAAAATCCCTAGGAGGAGTTGTTTCAAATAGGACCCCTTGTCAACCAGAACGATGCACTAAAAATGGTGATTTTCATTCTTAAATATCTCGCTTCCTGTTCATTTTAGCCCATTGCTCCAAGAGACTTTTTTGTAGGTCTTGCCAGGTTCTACAATTCGGCTGAGGTTTTATAATTCTGTGTATAAAACTGTGGCGGGGCTGCGTCAAAGAAAAATTCAAGGGGGCGCTATAGAGCGATTTCGCCCCGCCCCCTAATTACATATGCAGCCGACTCTTGCATCTTTTTGGTCTTAATAACCTCAAGAAGTTTCAGACAGCTCTGACAAAGTGTATGAAATCACCACAGCTTGTGATTAAAAAACAGCCAAAAAGTCAAAGGAGTTTGAATGTTGAATCAAAGGGTGAAATTTAATGGAGCGCCACGCCCACACTGTTTCATCAAAATTCATGATTTTGATACCTTTTAGTCAGGAAGTCTATATGAACGTAACTACCAAGTTTGAAGTCAATTGGACAAAATCCCTAGGAGGAGTTTGTTCAAATATGACCCCTTCTCAACCGGCCAAAACAGCAAAAATGGCGATTTTCATGCCTAAATATCTTGCTTCCTGTTCATTTTAGCCCATTTCTCCAAGAGACTTTTTTGTAGGTCATGTCTTCATCTGCAATTCGGCTAAGGTTTTATAACTCTGTGTCCAAAACTGTGGTGGGGCTGTGTCAAAGAAAAATTCAAGGGGGCGCTATAGAGCGGTTTCGCCACGCCCCCTAATTAATTATGCAGCCGAATTTTGCATAATATTGCTCTTAATTACCACAAGAAGTTTCAGACAGTTCTGACAAAGTATTTGAAAGCCCAACACTTTTGCCTGAAACACAGCCAAAAAGTCAATGGAGTTCCATTTTTCGTCGAAAAAATCGGCACGTTTGACTTTGACGCGCCGTCACGGCCACTCCCTCTGATGAAACGTTGAAATTCTTTCTCAGATGTCAACTCCAAGGCCTTTACAACATCTACACCTAATTTGAGGTGGATATGGTCAATATTTTGCGAGCTGGACGTCATTTCGTAAAAGTGGTCTTTTCTGTCGCCACTAGGAGGCGCTGTGAAAATCTCCAAACATTTTTATGGAAATGTATTCTAGGCCAGACTGTGATTATATATCAGAAGTTTGATGAAGGTTGGAGTATTTTTGGCAAAGTTATAGCACGTCGAAATTTCACGCCAAAACGCCAAATTTCGTAGCCCCGCCCCTCTGACGCAGTAAATCTGAACCTCACGATTTTGATAACTTTTCATGGTCGAGGCCTTAAGAACACACACGGCAAGTTTCAAACAGATAGGATGAAAGCTGTAGGAGGAGTTCGTTCAAATACGACCCCTGAAAATGACCCCAAAAACACGAAAACGCCACCTTTGAAACAAAGTGCCCGCCGTACGCTTCGCCGTAGCTCGGGTCACCAAGAGACTTTTTTGTGCGGCCTGGGATGTTACATACTCCCGCTAAATTTCGTACACGTGGATGAAACCGTGTCGAGGGGCTCCTCCGACAACTGAAACGTAGGTGGCGCTGTAGAGCCATTTTTGTTCGTACATGTGTGAGACCCCCAAAATACGTAATTTTACGCCCGACTTTGGGAGGGTAGGCAAATTTTCACAACTTTTCGAGTACATATAGGCAGTCGAAAATGCGATTTTACTCGCGGAAGAATAAGAAAAAAAATTAAAAAAATAAAAAAAATAATAAACATTTGAAAAACAATAGGGCCTCGCACACAGTGCGTGCTCGGGCCCTAAAAAAAAAAAAAAATAATAAACATTTGAAATACAATAGGGCCTCGCACACAGTGCGTGCTCGGGCCCTAACTATGAAAAAAAATAATAAACATTTGAAATACAATAGGGCCTCGCACACAGTGCGTGCTCGGGCCCTAATAATAAACATTTGAAAAACAATAGGGCCTCGCACACAGTGCGTGCTCGGGCCCTAATAAACATTTGAAAAACAATAGGGCCTCGCACACAGTGCGTGCTCGGGCCCTAAAAAAAACTATGAAAAAAAATAATAAACATTTGAAATACAATAGGGCCTCGCACCGCGTGCTCGGGCCCTAAAAAAAAAATAATAATAATAAACATTTGAAAAACAATAGGGCCTCGCACACAGTGCGTGCTCGGGCCCTAATAATAAACATTTGAAAAACAATAGGGCCTCGCACACAGTGCGTGCTCGGGCCCTAATAATAAACATTTGAAAAACAATAGGGCCTCGCACACAGTGCGTGCTCGGGCCCTAAAAAAATAATAAACATTTGAAAAACAATAGGGCCTCGCACACAGTGCGTGCTCGGGCCCTAAACATTTGAAATACAATAGGGCCTCGCACACAGTGCGTGCTCGGGCCCTAATAAACATTTGAAAAACAATAGGGCCTTGCACACAGTGCGTGCTCGGGCCCTAATAATAAACACTTGAAAAACAATAGGGCCTCGCACACAGTGCGTGCTCGGGCCCTAAAAATTAAAAAATAAAAAATAAACATTTGAAAAACAATAGGGCCTCGCACACAGTGCGTGCTCGGGCCCTAAAAATAAAAAAAATAATAAACATTTGAAAAACAATAGGGCCTCGCACACAGTGCGTGCTCGGGCCCTAAAAATAATAAACATTTGAAAAACAATAGGGCCTCGCACACAGTGCGTGCTCGGGCCCTAAAAATAATAAACATTTGAAAAACAATAGGGCCTCGCACACAGTGCGTGCTCGGGCCCTAATAATAAACATTTGAAAAACAATAGGGCCTCGCACACAGTGCGTGCTCGGGCCCTAATAAAAAAAAAAAATAAATAAATAAACATTTGAAAAACAATAGGGCCTCGCACACAGTGCGTGCTCGGGCCCTAAAAAACTATGAAAAAAAAAAATAAACATTTGAAATACAATAGGGCCTCGCACTGCGTGCTCGGGCCCTAAAAAATAATAAACATTTGAAAAACAATAGGGCCTCGCACACAGTGCGTGCTCGGGTCCTAATAAACATTTGAAAAACAATAGGGCCTCGCACACAGTGCGTGCTCGGGCCCTAAAAAGTCTCTTGGAGTAATGGGCTAAAATGGACAATGAAAATCACAGTTTTTTGGTGTTTCAGGCTGGCTGAGAAGGGGTCATATTTGAACGAACTCCTCCTAGGGATTTTGTCCAATTGACTTCAAACTTGGTAGTTACGTTCACATAGACTTCCTGAGTAAAAGTTATCAAAATTATGAATTTTTGAAAGAATGGGGGCGTGGCGCTCCGTCACATTTGACCGTTTGTCCCAATTCTGGCTGATGTGTGTGTTCGATGGAGCGAAATGCTTTGAAAGCGTCGAAGGCTCGCACGTTTTCCGACTGGTGCCTTCCGACGTGCCAGCCTGTCGAGTTGCGCGGGAGTGCGAGGACCCGTTCAACGCTGCTTGCAGCTTTAATTTTTTTTTTTTTTTTAACTCCATTGACTTTTTTGGCTGATTTTCAGGCAATAGTGTTGGGCTTTCATATACTTTGTCAGAGCAGTCCGAAACTTCTTGTGGTTATTAAGACGAATATTATGTAAATTCCAACTGTATAATTAATTAGGGGAGGGGCAAGATTGCTCTATAGTGCTCCCTTGAACTTTTCTTTGAAGCAGCCCCGCCACAGTTTTGGATACAGAGTTATGAAAATTCAGCCAAATTGTAGAACACAGCAAGACCTACAAAAAAGCCTACTGTAGCAATGGGCTAAAATGAACAGAAAGTGAGATATTTAAGAATGAAAATCACCATTCTTGGTGTTTCGGGCTGGTTGAGAAGGGGTCCTATTTGAACGAACTCCTCCTAGGGATTTTATCCAATTGACTCCAAACTTAGTAGGTCTGTTCATATAGACTTCCTGAGTAAAAGTTATCAAAATTATGAATTTTGATGAAATGGTGTGGGCTTGGCGCTCCGTCAGATTTGACCATTTGTCCCAATTTTGGCTAATGTGTGTGGTCTATTTCAACTCCTCCTAGGAATTTCATCCCATCTATTTAAAACTTGGGGTGTGTGTTCTTGAGGCCTTGACTATGAAAAGTTACCAAAATTATTTTCAAATTTGACCCTATGACGAAAATGTGGTAGCTTCTTATGTTCTGTTTTAACAAACTCCTCCCAGGGACTTCATCTGATCGACTTAAAACTTGGGCGTGCACATGCCAATGTGCGCACATTTGCCAGGGCTCGTTCAACGCTGCTTGCGCCTTTTAATTTTTTTTTTCCTCAGGCACTCACATGAAGGGAGCGTGAACAACTCATGCAATATTTGCATAATATGCTCCTTCCCATGCTCTCTCTGTCTGACTCAGTCAATGGAGGAGCAAGGAGGAGCTTGTGTGAGCATCTCTGAAACATAGGTGTGAACTCAGGGAGAGAGAAAAAAAAAGAACGGCTCCCAATCAAATGAGACTCGGTTCACATCGTTCATGTTAATGACCCGTTCAAAAGATTTGGTTCGTTCGTAAACATCACAACTCCGCAAAGGATATAGTTTTACCTGCAGTTTTAGCACCAGAAGGATACAAAGATTTGTGTCAAAGGGTTTGTGTCAGAAGATAATGAGTAGTGATGTGTCGGTCGTGAACAATTTCTTCAATATGAACTAATCTTTTATATGACTCAGGAATAATGAGTTGTCTTAGTGAGTGATTCGTTCGCCACATGGCAGCTGCATAAGCTCAGTCAGGAGGACAGGAAACAGAAATGATTAGTTCACAACTCACTCAATGGTGCGTGGTTGGACAACAAGAAGACACAACATGACTCTGTGTTTGTTTGTATTGTATTCCAGTTGATGCTGATCATCGGTCTCGCTCATGCCTTGGTGGTGTTTCGAGTGGTGGCCGCCCCTTTGATGTCTGAAGGCAGCTGGGAGTTTATTCGGGACCATGCCAACACTGTGGCTGTGATGCTCGGTGCCGTGCTGCACTACCTCACCATTCAGATCATGACCCGGGTATGTATGCCTATAACCTGATCGTCGTGCTGCATTCACAAAGAGGTTTGTTTTTGCTGGAGATTGTTTACATAGTAAAGAGGGAGGGAAACAGTAAAGCAGGATGGGTTGAATGTTATGCTTCTAAAGCAGCAGTGCATTGGTACCTGTCTCACTGTCTTGCCATGAATGGGGTACAATTCAGTCCAGTGTAGATTGTGTATCAACGACCAGTTATTTTGTTTTACTTCATTATGGACATTCGCTCTATTTAGAATTAAATCACCTTGCTGAAAACCAGTCAAATTACTGTTGAGAGTTAAAGTTAGTTTGAAGTTAAAATAAATATGCGCCGAGTTCATCAGACCAAAGAAGACAGTGTTATTGGGTGGCTGTCAACAAAATGGACGCCGTACGCTTCGATATAGCCCGGGTCACCAAGAGACTTTTTTGTGCGGCTCGGTATCTTACATACTCCCGCTAAATTTCGTACACGTGGATGAAACCGTGTCGAGGGGCTCCTCCGACAACTGAAACGTAGGTGCCGCCGTAGAGCCATTTTTATACGTCCATGTGCGAGACCCCCAAAATACGTAATTTTACGCCCGACTTTGGGGGGGTAGGCAAATTTTCGCAACTTTTTGAGTACATATAGGCCGTCGAAAATGCGATTCATTTCGCGGAAGAAAACGTCCAAACGAAAAACATTAGGGCCCTGCACACAGTCCGTGCTTGGGCCCTAAAAATAATAAACATTTGAAATACAATAGGGCCTCGCACACAGTGCGTGCTCGGGCCCTAAATATATGGAGTGAACCTTGAATATATGGAATGAAACTCGGAATATATTGAATGAAACCCTGAATATATGCAGTGAACCTTGAATATATGGAATGAAACTCGGAATATATTGAATGAAACCCTGAATATATGGAGTGAACCTTGAATATATGGAATGAAACTTGGAATATATTGAATGAAACCCTGAATATAGGGAGTGAACCTTGAATATATTGAATGAAACTCGGAATCGACCGGATCATGTCTGGCGATCGACCGGTCGATCGCGATCGACGTATTGGGCACCCCTGCTCTAGCTGATGATGTCATCCACTCTGGCAAAACCATTCCGCGCAATACACACCCATTATAAACCCTGAAATTTGATCAAAAACCTTCTCACCTTTGAGCCTTGATAGTTTAAAAATGGTAAAAGGTGTCGATAAGTGGAGTGAATCGATGAAGAGAAGGCAAGAGTACCTCCATTTTAAAGTTCAAATGAAGTCTCTCGTTGAAAGTATGCCAGAGCAGTTCATTTTTGAAAATGTCTGTAGTATGTCTGTTGAATTTTTTTTTTTTTCTGGGTTTTCCATTCATTCCTATGGGAAATTTTTCTCGTGTTTTGGGGGAAATATATTTTTTTTTCCCCAAAAAAACGAAAATGATTTTTTCTGTGGACAGTATTGGTAGACCTTGCAAAAATACTAATCATGTCCTGATTGAGCTGCATCTGGTGATAAAGTCTGCATATTTTTAGGACAAAATCTGTGGCACTTGTTTATCAGCAAAGAAACGGGGGTATCCACACTAATAATAATAAAAATAAAGATCTGGATAACAATATTTATCTCAATATCCTAATAACTAGAAAAATTGCATTTCCTGTGGAACGGTGTGGATGCCCTCTGCTGAGATGCCTGATGCATTTGTGGAAATTTGTATGAAAAAAGAGAATTGTAGGATACAATATTGTATGAATTTGTACAATGTTGTAATAAAGTGTGAGATTACCTGAAAAAATTTGAGTAATCTTTCTATATATTTGCAATATTTATACTGTTCATACTGTTTATACTGCTATATTTGGCATATTTATACTTTAAATATCAGTCGTTCTGTCTGTTGCTCGGCTGGTTAACTTGTCGTCGCTCGTTACAATCAGCTGGCCGTGTGTTACGTGCGCTGGTTTGTTCACACTTTTCGTTAGCAGCGTGCTAACCGTGCTATCCACTGTCTGAGTGACAGAGGGAGAGACACTGACCGAGAATAAAGCTGCAAACGGCAGAGCATACCTGAGAGATAAAGTCGTGCACCGACCAAACCGTTGTATTTATCATAGAAACGACTTCGCCAGGTGTATTACGAGGCTTTCCTGGTCTGTAGGTTTCTTTTTTATGTGACTTCTGCCACTTAATGGTAAAGGAACGGGTTTGTCTGCTTGCCTGAAGAAAAATCTCTCCGTTTTTAGTATGGGACTTAATGGGAGTGTTGCAGGGACTAGCTCAGGGGTCGGGAACCTTTTTGGCTGAGAGAGCCGTGAAAGCCACATATTTTAAAATGTATTTCTGTGAGAGCCATGTAATATTTTTTAACACTGGATACAAATAAATGTGTGCATTTTTAAGTAAGACCAACAATTTTAGTGAGTGAGCTCTTTTTACGAGCTGTTCTGTGTCGTTAAAATTGAACAAAATAACACAAAACACAACTGCTTACTCTTCTAATGATTTGACATAAAGATATTAAAGGTGTGGGACATGTTTGAATGCTGGGCAGAGGAGACCACTGGGCTCTCCGAGGGGAAGGGGAGAGGGAGATGCCAAGGCTCTGTCCAGCATGGACTAAAATACAGCACGGACAGTTCAGAAACTATTCAGAATGAGTTAAAAGGAATTTTTAAATGGACAAAGTAGTTTTCAAGCCTGCATATTGCTAGCGGATCTATTATCTGACCGACTGTGCGGCCATGACTGGTTCTGAACGAGGCTTTATAACAGGCAGCCCTTCCATCTTCCTGGTACCACCACTGAACGTTTTAGTGGTACGCAGTACCGGACAGTACCGGCTTACTTTCTCCCCTGGCTGCGAGCCAGATGCAGTCATCAAAAGAGCCACAGGTTGCCGACCCCTGGACTCGCTGGTGCTCTGACGCTCACGACGCGTAACGGTAAGGCTGACTCTTCAGTAGTGGTATCACTGCATAGATATTTAGTTTACATTATAAATAATAATAATAATAAAAATAAAAATTTGGATAACAATAGTGCCTCTGGGCATCCACACTAATAATAATAATAATAAGAAGAATCAGAAGAATAAACGCGGTGGATAATATATAGTGGATAGTAAAGAGCGTGCTCTTTCAGGCACACTCAAAGATTTGAAGAACAATAGTGTAACAATAGTGTAACAATAGTGTAAGAAGTAGAAGAAGAAGAATCAGAAGAATAAGCACGGTGGATACCGTTACCGTGGTTACCGTTACGCTGCGCAAGTGACCCTGGCGTCACTGAGAGAATCATTTCTCAAAATAAAAGATTGTCCATACTCGGATAATACATAAAACGGAAATAATTAATTATTTCTTGTGCGGCCCGGTACCAATTGATCGACGGACTGGTACCGGTGGTTGGGGACCACTGGTATAACTAATAGGAGACAGCAGATATAGAATGATGATAGAATGTTTAGTTAACTTACATGTAGCTTCTTTTAACAAGCGATGATTCTGCATAGTTATTACGTTGTCTCCTGGTTTTCTCCTTTATCTCTTTTATTTCACTTTAACACCACTCCAACCACACTCTGTCTCTCAATTTCCATACTTGCACACTCCCAGCTACATGCACACACAAACACACATTGTTAGAAGGACCTACTCCAGAGCCGGTGGGCAGGACTACCTCCTTTCTGACTGGCTGAACTAATGTGTCACTTTATTTTCTGACATTGCTATTGGCTGAGAAGTTACTCACATAGTGTAATACACTATATTACCAAAAGTATTCGCTCACCTGCCTTGACTCATACTATGAACTGAACTGCCATCCCATTCCTAACCCATAGAGTTCAATATGATGTCGGTCCACCTTTTGCAGCTATTACAGCTTCAACTCTTCTGGGAAGACTGTCCACAAGGTTGAGGAGAGTGTTTATAGGAATTTTTGACCATTCTTCCAAAAGCGCATTGGTGAGGTCACACACTGATGTGATGGCTCTCAGTCTCCGCTCTCATTCATCCCAAAGGTATTCTATCGGGTTCAGGTCAGGACTCTGTGCAGGCCAGTCAAGTTCATCCACACCAGACATCCATGTCTTTATGGACCTTGCTTTGTGCACTGGTGCACAGTCATATTGGAAGAGGAAGTGGCCTGCTCCAAACTGTTCCCACAAGGTTGGGAGCATGGAATTGTCCAAAATGTTTTGGTATCCTGAAGCATTCAAAGTTCCTTTCACTGGAACTAAGGGGCCAAGCCCAGCTCCTGAAAAACAACCCCACACCATAATTCCTCCTCCACCAAATTTCACAGTCGGCACAATGCAGTGCATGTACCGTTCTCCTGGCAACCTCCAAACCCAAACTCGTCCTTTAGATTGCCAGATGGAAAAGCGTGATTCATCACTCCAGAGAACGTGTCTCCACTGCTCTAGAGGCCAGTGCGGAGACTGAGAGCCAGGCCTTCTCGACCAACATCAGTGTGTGACCTCACCAATGCGCTTTTGGAAGAATGGTCAAAAATTCCTATAAACACTCTCCTCAACCTTGTGGACAGTCTTCCCAGAAGAGTTGAAGCTGTAATAGCTGCAAAAGGTGGACCGACATCATATTGAACTCTATGGGTTAGGAATGGGATGGCAGTTCAGTTCATAGTATGAGTCAAGGCAGGTGAGCGAATACTTTTGGTAATATAGTGTAGGTTCAGAATTTGGCATCGACAACATAAAAGCATGGATCCATCCTGCCTTGTATCAACAGTTCAGCTCATGGTGGTGGTGTAATGGTGTGGGGGATATTTTCTTGGCACACTTTGGGCCCCTTAGTATCAAAATCCACATGGAAACATCTTACTGATGATCAGGAAGAAGGTTGTGCTGGAATCTCATGAAGAGCAGCTGATAAGTGACCAATCAAACCTGTCTACCTGCCAACAATGCAATGACTATAAAATCCTTCTTTCTGTGTACCTCTCCACTATCTGTAGGTAAATAGATGGGTTTCCCTCAAGCTGTGTGACATAGGTGAGAACAAAGTAGTATGTATGTATATATGTCTCTATATGTATAATTTTATACAATTATACATTGAAAATACACAAAATTAAGATATTCCAGAACACTTTGTCAGATATTTTTTCCAGTACATGAATGCTTTTTCATATAGTCTGTGTGTGTGTGTGTCTTCAGAGAAGACAAACTCGTTTGCTGCCACAGAGAGGAGCTTCACGGTCAAGATGTTCACCTTCCAGTTCTTCACTCTTTTCTCCTCGCTGTTCTATGTGGCCTTCTTCCTGGGCAGGTAGTCCTTCTGTCTGTCAGTAACTGACTGTTTGTCTGCCTGTGTTTAGGGGAAAAAGTTCAGGGTTTCTCTTATGCGTTTGCTAGAATAGTCAAGTAAAGTGATTTATTTTTTTTTATATGTAGCCAAAAATTCCAAGTCACAGCATACAACACTCACAGACCCTAGATTAAGATGAAGAAAACACTCAACGGACACTTTATTTTATTTTACAAACTTTGTTTTTTTCAGTAAAAACTTCAACAGACACATACAAAGACAAATACCCTAACGACACCAAAATAAAAGAACAACAGCAAAAAAAAAAACTAAAAAAAACCCCAAAAACAAATACATGTGGAAGTAAAGGAGCTTGTTATTATAATCAACTCAGTAATCAGATCACCTAGTACAAAAATATGTATATAATCATGTACACGTGCATACATACACACACTTTTTGAGTGGAAATAATAAAAAAAATAAATCAATAAAAATAAGAAAGAGGCCCATTGATACATGAATGGGACACTAGTTCCAGCCATAATTACAACCCATCCATTCTGGCAACCCATAGCAGGGTTGTCCGGGGGTGGGGCGGTGGGGGGTGCTGAGGTAGGTTGGCGTGTCTATACGTGCTGAATGTAACCGCTGTGAAACAATCAGAAAATATGTTTTTATTTCTCTGATTAACAGCTTCATCGAGGCTGGCTCTCTATCTTATCGGACACAAATCAAATTAAACAAAGTAAAAATCTGTGTCATTATTTTGCAGCCTAAACTGTGAGTCAGACTCAGATTTAGAAGCTGGGTCAGAACACACACACAGGTAGATTATCAGAGTTGTCCACCTGGATAGTCTTTTCAGGGAGACATTTCAGGCTGTCTGTGGAGGTTTGACTGATCTGAGTGTTGATTGGCTTGCGGGGCTCTGTTTTCCTAAAAGTTGGATCTGGATCAACTTCTTTCCCACATGGTGAATTTTTTTTACGGCAACCCCTGCGTTGCGAACTGCCGGTGCAGAAACAGACAACCCCACTGAAATGGATGGAGAAACTTCAGTTTTTCCTGCAACACCTGATCCTGTCTAAGGCCCTCACAGTCTCATGCAATGGGTGACTTCCTCTATGGAGTCTAGGGGGCAGTTCAAGACACCTGGTCCTATTGAACACTTTGTTGAGTTTTTTCCTGGCCCCTCCCCATCAGATGATTGCATATAATAACAAAGATACCACCACAGTGTCATTAAAGGGTTTTAACCTCCTGCACACTCCAAAGGACCTCAGTCTCCTCAGTAAGTGGAGAGAACTTTGGCCCTTCTTGTACAGGATATCTGTGCGCATTTGTCGTGCTGGTGTTGATGTGTACAGAAGTAGCAACTCAAAAGTTCCTGTGTTTCCGCGACGGGTTCGTGGCTGGTCCTTGACTGGTCCTTCACAGGTCCTTCGCAGGTCTGTGATGGTAATGTGATCCCCCATGATCACATAGTCAGTGAGGCCCGGACTGGAAAACCAGCTGCAATGCCTCATTTGTCCATAAGCAGGAGCAGTGATTTGAATGTTCTGCTCTCACCGTAGACTGTATAGAGACACATCTGAACAGATACACTGGGGTGAGCAGGTGAGCTGATCAGGTGAGACAGAGCACAATCATGGATGTGGCTAGTGGTGCAATGGATCATTGTTGAGCCGCAATCCGTTCAGATCGCTTCCCACAGACTGGCACCAAGTCATCTGCGGATCAGTTGATGGGAAAAAAAAAAAGTTGTGATAAGATAACACTGAGACCGCTGCAGCTGCTCATATCTACAGCTCCATGTGGTGCACAACAACAACATCATTAACAACATGCCCCCCCCACCCCCTTTCAAATAAACTGGTAATTAAAAAAAAAAAAAAACTGCTTGTATCGACAGGCAGCCACGTCACATCTGATGGACCGTATTTTGTTTTTGTTTTTTTACTTTTTTTAAGGGCCATATCTGTTTGATGCTTTCTAAAGCCTATGCAACACATTCGATTATTCGAGTATTTATTCCTCGGACCGTCATACCGTCATATTGATGGCAATATAAACATATCGGACATCTCAAAATCGGATAAGAACACCTAGATAATTCGTTCAGCATAATTCATAATTCGTTCAGCAACCAGATCTGAATGTGCTGGGGCTTTCACCCGGAAGCCAAAAGATCCGTTGTTCTTTTTATATTCATTATTGGGACGAAAATAATGCATGAAATGTACTCTAGTGTAGCATCGTCCATCTCCTCGTACGCCATTTTTGTTTGAATGCCGTCAGGTAGTTTGTTGTTGCTGATAAGTAGAGGTCGACCGAAAGTGGCTCTTTGTTGAGAGGCCTACAGTGCCACCTAGCGTAACAGAGTCAGCCATACTCCGGACCCCCCCATTTACTGTGTTTTCATTTTTATCCATCCCGTAGGTTAAATCCTGCATAAATATATAATAATAAATAAATTGAACCACAAATGAAACTCCATGAAGCAAGAATTTTCCGAAAAAAAAGTCCAGTAAGTGCAAACAAAAGGTTGAGCAATGAGAATGCTAATAAGGTGTGTAAGCTACGTTATTTCCAGGTAGAACAATTGTAAAAAGATTCTGTGAGAGAAGCGCCATCTTCTGGTCATACCCTGTAATTCAATTAACAGGTGAAGTTACAGTAAAAAATAGACACACCCAGGAGAAGGAAGGGGTCATTCCAGCTGCTGGAACTTGGGAGGCAATTGGCTGGAGGTCGGCTGGAAGACGGCTGCCATTCAGCTGGCTTCCGGCTTGAAGGGGAACTTTTGAGTTGCTACTACTGTAGGTGGTTGAAATCACACCATTTGATAAAGTCTGTGATGACCCACCTATATTCCTGCTCATTTGCATCTGGAAGAGCAAAGGAGGGGGTCCGTACCCTTTGGGGTCCCCGTGCTGTAAATCACCACATCAAACATGCATTCATGAAACTTCACAAACATGGTATCTTGTTGAGGTAATTGACCATGTAGCCAGGTGCTGGTCAACCCCAGCCCTTTAGCTTCCCCCCTTAGCAGTAATGGCCGTATTGTGTTGAAACACAATCCACACAGTGCTGGTAGGTGAACTGTAAGGGTTCTGGTGAGACCAGGTGATGTGAAGTTGGGCTGGATGGGTGATGCAGAACCAGACACTCCTTCTAGTCCTCTAATCTGTCTGACCCTCCAGTGGAGTCATGGTAGACTGAGGCTGTCATGCCCTTAATCCTCTACTTTTTTGCTAGCAAGACACAGTGTATTGACACAGTAATGATGTTTTTGGCACCGGTTGTAATGATCTGTTGGACCAGTCTTTTATCAGGGCATCTTTTAAGTTGAATGCTGTGGTCTCCAACTGAGGATGAAGCAACTATGGGGGACCTTCTGACACCTCCACAATTCTAATATTATTCCTTCTGGATCTAGTCTTTACATTTATTTTGTAATTAGTTAGTCAAAACTCACAGCTGTTTTATTTCTATTTCTAGAGCAGTTGAACTTGTGCACAGTATTGTACCATAAAGCTTCATTGCTCAATTTAACCTGAGTTTATCTGCAATAAACTCGCTGATATAACAGGAAGGCCCATACTACTGAGACACATGTGTAATATTTTACATTATCTGGAGATACATAGGACACAGAGACAACTGTAATTGTGATTATGATATCACACTTACCACTATATGGAACAACATAGAAGGTAAAAGTTTTTATTTTTTATTTTTCAGTAGCTGCTTACATTTGATATTTGTATCAGTATGTATTATTTGGCATCTCCAACAGACTCCATGACAGAACTATAATAGTTATAACTAGAAAATTCCCACAGAAATTTTGAAAGTGTGCCTGACTCTGGCCCCATCGCTGCTTGCTGGCGCATCCCTGCTAATTGCTAATTGATAACATGCTCATGCTACCACTAATTTTGAGCCACTAAAAACAGAATTAGCCACTCATGTTAGCAATTAGCATGATGCGCTAGTCACTAATTTTAGCATTGGCTGCTAATGTTAGCAATGAGCATGATTTTTAGCCAGTAAAAATGAAATAGATTTCAATGCTAACATGCTAATGTTAACATGCTAATTGCTAACATGCTAATGCTGTGCTGCCACTAATGCTACTACTAATTTCTAGCTACTTAAAATTAGCATTAGCTGCTAATGTTAGCAATTAGCATGATGCGCTAGCCAATAATTTTAGCATTGTTGCATTGTAGCTGAAGGTCAGGGCAATTAGTCACAGCTGCGAGCATGCGCTCTCCCTCAGTGAAGTACACAGAAAATCTCTGAATGAAGCTCCTGCGAACAAACCGCATTATATCCCAAACGGTGTGTCGTATCCAAAAGCCGAAAGATTCATGATCGGCGGCTACCTCTCGACCAGTTTTGTGCCCAGTTTGAGAGCTAAATGTTAAAAACTCTGGCATTTATCATGTGGTAAAGAGCAGATGCTCCCTGCTGCTTCTGGTAATTTCTCCTCTCAAATTAACATTGGAGTCAATGGGACAGTGGTTGGGTGTGGGAGCCATATTTTTGCATCTGAGGCCAAAACTATAACACTGACAGCTTCAGCAGTGGTATCTATGCGATTTCAGGCACACTCAATAAACTATAGGCAATACCCATTTGTAATCAACAATCATTCAACACATTTTGCCTGTGAGGGCTTTACAATCTGTACAGGGAGTGACACCCTCTGACCACAAACATATTGTACAATTATAATGAATCGTGCAGGACCACAGCAGCAGCCATGATCCATGAGAACCAAGCATTTTTAAGTGATGTGTTTATTTTTCATGCTGGCAAACATGTATTAAATAGGCCAGTTCATGTTACAGGATAAATGGCCATCCAGGAGACTATGTACGTATTGCCGGATGGAGACTGGAAGAGGTGAGGCAATCCTTTGTATTTTAGTCAATCACACAGCATGTTTGTTCCACAGTACTAACTCTTAGATATTTTGTGTGTGTCTTGTAGTGCCACCCTAGTGGTTGTTTGACAGACCTCTTTATCCAGATGGCTGTTATTATGCTGCTTAAACAGACTCTCAACAATATCTTTGAGTTCACTGTGCCGTAAGTGTAATGTGTGTTGATTCAACATCTCAACATCATGCAAACATTTTAGTCTCTGCATTCATATACATATGATGTGTCTTACAGCTGGTTGAAGAGCTGTCTGAGCAGGAACACTGCAAAAAAGCTGCAGAGAAAGTGTGGTCACTGTTACAGGAAGGCCTGCCGTGATGAACAGGGACGTGTTGAGCCATGTGACATCTGCAAACTTCGGGACTGGCTGCATAACTACCACCTGGCCAACACTGATGCCTTCAGTCTGTTCAATGAGTTCTTGGAGATGGGTAGGTCCACAGTCTCCTCCACATTCTTACATCTGAGATCCTCACATCCTCATATCAAGTCACGAGAAATCCATAATCCATAGTTGAAGTTTATGAGACAAATTAAAATTACATAGCAACCCTATAAGTAAAAGCTGGGGCTGCATCATAGTAACTGCTGTTAAAAAAATAAACAAACAGAAGCCTGGCATGGGTTTGTGGCTTATAAGTGTTTATATATATTAACAATATAAGAGCCACTGGTCTGAAAGGAAAGATGGTTGGAGCTGTTTGGAAAGATGGCGCCGTTGTGTGTGGCCGGCCGTGTACATTTTTTGCTACCTTTTTTGTGTATTGCCCTGTTTTTATCGCTTTTATCACATAAAGTGTCATCATTACTGTGTATGATCGCCTGATCCTCTTAAAAATCCCCAATTTGGTGGATAAATTACCGATCCAGGACTTTAACGATCAGACAAAGCCACCGCCACCTGTTCTGGCGTCCGTACCCTCTCACCTATGCTGTCTTTCTGGCCAGTTGCCATGTAACAGCCATCACAGAAGACAAGGAAAGAGAGGTCGAGTGATATGCAGGCTGAAAGCTCACCTGGCCTCTTCCTCCATGTACAATGCTCGCCATCCGTTGTTTGGTCTCTCCAGTGATTAGGCCGGATACAACATCCGAAGCTCTGTGGACTACTCCTACCAATAGTTGCTGCCTGCTGTGCCAGATGCCGGGTACCCTCCTCCCTGCCGCCGTCCCGTGAGGATCCGTAGATGGGGCCGCAAGCTGGAGAATCTCCATCTGGTTAACTGCCCCCCAACAGACCGGTGTTTCAGATGGCTCTTATCAATGGCAGATCCGTTGCAAATAAGACTTTTATCCTAAACAACTTTACTTCGTATTCTTTGGATCTCCTTCTGTTGACTGAAACCTGGCTGAGACCAGGTGAAAACAACGTGTTCTCTGAACTCCTCCCACCCAGCTGTTCCTTCTTGAGCTCCCTGTGAGTGTTCGGGCAAGGTTGCTTTGCTGCTGTGTTTAATGCCAATTTTAAATGTCGGCTTCTTCCCACAGGTACATACTCCTGAACTGCAATTGTTTGCTGGAGTTCACAAGTCCTGTGTTGTGTGCAATTGTCTATCTCCGAAATATAATAAGGGCTTTATTCATGAGTTCTCTGAATTTCTGGCTGACATTCTCCCAACATATAACAAGATCCTGATATGTGGGGATTTTACGTTTGTTGTCTATCTGATCAATTCGCTACTGACTTCAAAAGTCTGTTGGCAACTTTTAATCTGATTCAATCCGTTGATGAGCCAATGCACCATCTTGGTCACACATTGGACCTTGTTATTTCCTCAGGAAATAACAGGGCTCTCAGTTTCCAAGAGATTTCTGAGACTGCAATCTCAGATCATCTCCCCATTGTGTTCAAAGTGATAGTCCCCCAACCAGTCAGTAAACCTCATGCTCCATCCTGTCAGCAGCGTATCATCTCTCCCTCTACCGCCGATGAATTCACTGCTGCCTTTAATGACTCACAGTTCTTTCCCTTGAACGGCTTGGCTTCCCCACTCTCTCCTGATGATTTTCTCTCCTCATTCCACTCTACCTGTATTGGGATTCTGGACTCTATTGCCCCTTTTAGGCAAAGATCTGCCAAGCCAAGAACGGACCCCTGGCTGAACAACACCACCTGTGCTATCAGGCAATGTTGCAGGCAGGCGGAACGGAGGTTTAAGAAGGACAAACTGCATGTATCTCTGGAAATATTGAGGGACTGTCTCTGATTATCAGAGAGCCGTACGTGAAGCGAAATGTCAGTATCTAATTTTATTTCTAGCACCAGTCATTGTCCCAAGGTGTTATTTGCTACAATTAACACTGTTGTTAACCCATGCACTTCTGCTGTGACTGATGTATCAATAGCCACTTGTGAGAATTTTCTTCATTATTTTGTTGACAAAGTGGATTCTGTCAGAAAAGGCATTAATGTGAGTGTCATTATGAGTACTAATAAGGATTTGCCTGTTGCTCCAACTCGTTCTGCTGTGTTTGATCAGTTTAAGCCGGTTTCCCTCTCTTCTCTCTGTGATGTAGTGAAATCTCTGAAACCTACAACTTGCCCATTGGATATTGTCCCTGCCAAATTGTTGAAAATGGTTTTTAATAGTTTGGGGCCCAGTCTCCTGTTTTTTATCAACTCCTGCCTTAGATTAGGGACTGTCCCAGCTGCCTTTAAACATGCTGTGGTCAGGCCTCTTCTTGACCCCTCTGTGTTTTAGACCAGTGTGTTTTAGACCTGTCTCCAATCTGCCTTTTCTTTCTAAGGTTTTACAGTCCTTTAGGATAACCCTGTTCTTGAAAAGTTCCAATCTGGGTTTAGAACTCATCACAGCACCAAGTATGCACTGTTAAAGGTGCACAATGATATTGCTCTATCTGTGGATGCCATTGCCCTGTTGGCATCCCAGTGCTTCTTGACCTCACAGCAGCCTTTGACACGGTGGACCACGTTGTCCTCCTGTCACGTCTAAGTAATTATGTTGGCATTCACGGCACTGTATTGAAGTGGTTTATGTCATACTTATCCAGTAGAACCTTCTCTGTTATGGTTGGTGACCAGTCCTCTCCATTGCCCTTCTCTACTGTGGAATTCCACAAGTATCTATTCTTGGCCCTATACTCTTCTAATTGTACGTTACCACTTGGGTCAATTATTGCCAGGCACAACCTTTCTTTTCACTGTTATGCTGACGATTTACAAATCTATCTGCCAGTGAAGCCAAATAGTAATGGACAATGTTGACTGTATTACTGATATTAAGCAGTCTTTGGCCCAACCCAGTGGTTGGTCTTCTAAGCTGAGTTCAGTCGTCAGAAATCTGGGAGTGACCTTTGACAGTCATCTGAGGTTTGACAAACAAATCAACAATGTTGTTAGGACCAGTTTTTTCCAGTTGCTTCTCACCATGGTTACATCAACAAATCCGGGCGATGCTGTGACAAGAAACTGTAGATTCGTCATGGTGATGTAGTCCTCAATTTTCGTGTGTTAGAGAATGACTATTTAACCTCATGCAGCTCTCAAACAATAAGAAAATTGAAACCATTATTCTCTCATTAGATGCACAAAAAGCATTCAATAGAGTTAACTGGACATTCCTATTCACAACATTACAAAAATTTGGATTCGGAGAGTCATTCATTAGTTAGATCAAGGCACTATGTACCTCACCTACAGCCACTATTACGACTAATGGGCTAACTTCACAACAATTCACGCTTCACAATGGCACTAGACAAGGATGTGCACTCTCTCCGTCACTCTTTCAATCCAATGTTTTTGGAGCCACTTGCAGCCAGCATACGACAAAACAACAACATTAAAGGTATCAGATCAATATCTATGGAACACAAAATAATCCTCTTTGCAGATGATGTGTTGATCCTCCTCCAGGAACCCCACTCATCACTTCAAGAATGTTTGTCAGTCATCAAATCATTCTCATCTCTATCCAACTACTCCATCAACTTAACAAAATCCACCATTCTACCTCTCTGCATGGACCACCCGTCAGTCTAATCCTATGGCAGCATAACTAAGGAAAGGCCTGAGCCAGCCCTAACTATCAAAAAGGAAAGTCTTAAGTCTACTCTTGAAGGTGGTGACCGTGTCTGCCTCCCGAACCCAGAAAGGTAGTTTGTTCTACAGAAGAGGAGCTTGATAGCTGAAAGCTCTGGCTCCCAGTCTACTTTTGGAAACTATAGGAACCACAAGGAACCCAGCATTCTGAGAGCGCAGTAGTCTAGAGGGGTAGTACGGTACTATGAGTTCTTTTAGATATGATGGTGCCTATTTAAGGAGAAGAATTTTAAATTCTATTCTAGATTTAACAGGTAGCCAGGGCAAGGAAGCCAAACTGGGAGACACGTGATCTCTGATCTTGGTTCCTGTCAGAACACGTGCAGCAGCATTCTGAATTAGCTGCAAAGTCCTAAGAGATTTATTGGGGCAACCTGATAAAGAGTTATAGTAGTCCAGCCTAGAAGTAACAAATGCATGGACTAGTTTTTCTGCATCCGCTTGGGACACAATGCGTCTGATTTTGGTAATGTTGCGTAAGTGGAAGAATGCAGTCCTTGAAATTTGTTATGTTGACATGAAAGGACAAATCCTGATCAAAAATCTTTAAAATCATTTAAAATCATTCTTTACAATGGAGCTGGAGGCCAGGGTGATCCAGTCTAAGATAGCCAAGTCTCCAGAGAGAGAATTTCTGAGGTGTTTGGGTCCAATTACAAGAACTTCAGTTTTGTCTGAGTTCAACATCAGAAAATTGTAGTCATCCAACTTTTTATATCCCTAAGACATGCTTGGAGTTTAGTTAACTGTTGGTTTCATCAGGCTTGATCGATAAATATAACTGGGTGTCGTCAGCATAACAATGAAAAATAATGGAGTGATTCCTAATAATGTTCCCTAGAGGAAGCATATATAGACTGAATAGAAGTGGTCCCAGTACAGAACCTTGTGGGACTCCATGACAGACTTTGGTATGCATGGAGGATTCATCATTGACGTGAACAAACTGAGATTGATCTAAAAAATACGACTTTAACCAGCTTAGGGCAGTTCCTTTGATGCCAATCTGATGTTCCAGTCTCTGTAGAAGAATTTGATGGTCTATGGTGTCAAATGTACAGAGATGAGTCCTTTGTCTGATGCCATTAGGAGATTGTTTAAGACTTTGACTAGTGCGGTCTCTGTGCTATGATGGACTCTAAATCCTGACTGAAAATCCTCAAATAAACTGTTCTTATGAAGAAGAAATTCACACAGCTGATTAGCTACAGCTTTCTCAAGTAACTCAAGTAAAAGTCATATCCAATATGATCAATACTGTTGTCATTTAGCAACAGTAGCCATGGCGCTGTGACTCAGGGTCAGCCTTCTGGGGACTTCTAACACGGGACTCACACCCGGCGCGTAACTCAGCGCCACGGTTCAGCTCCGTCCTCTGCCCGGCGTCAACTCACACCGGGCGCATAACGGCAGCGTTACGGCTGCGTAGCGAACTAGCCGTATTCACGCGAGATCACACGAGAATCCCGAACATACGCGAGTCCCCGCGATAGACTGTGTATAAAAGAAACAACAACAACAAACAGCTTTGCTTCTCCGGCATGGGAGAGATTATAAAAAGGATCTGTTGTGTCATAAATTATTGTGTGTTGTTCCACTTCAACAATTAGTCTCTCGTTGTTCATGTTGAGACTCTTTGATTGATTGACAGATGACCTGGTGCCACCGGTCATAACGTAATGTGGACGTGAAGCTGTGACAGGCGACATGAACTGCATTTTGTGTTTTATTTTGAAAGGCGGAAGTGTATTACGCTGATTCTGTGTCAGATTTCCTGTCTGGTGCAATCTGCTCTGTTGAAATTGATGTGGTTTAGCAACGGCTCACGTCAAAAATAGAAGCGCTACGTAAAGATAGCGCTGCGGAGCGGAGAGACGCTGCTGAGACGTTCCGCAGCACGCCCGGTGTGAGTGGTCTCATTGATTATAATGGCAGCGATCAGCAACGGCTGACGCGACGCAGCTGTAACGCGCCGCAGACGTCCCCGGTGTGAGTTAGCTTAAGTTTTTCATTTATTAAAGTAAATACAGTACAGTAAAATAAATAGTACAGTAAATTAGTCATCCTCCTGTTCATGAACACACTCAAATCACAAGGTTACTGTATAGTATACAGTAGCCAAACCAGCTGCAATCTGTGATCTGTGTGACACTGGGAGACCAATAAGCCCATTAAGCACTAACAAAAGGTTGAGCAATTAGAATGCTAATATATTGTTTATACAAGCTCAGCTGGCCTAAAGCATGCACTGAATACCGGCACAACTACAAAAATCTTCCAAAAAGGCTGTTAATCACCTGTAATTTTTCCTCTTTAAATGGAAACTCACAAAAAAGTTCTTGCTTCATGGATTTTCATTTATGGTTCAATTTATTTATGCGGGACTTAACCTATGGGATGGACAAAAATAAAAATACAGTAAATGAGTCATCCTCCTGTTCATGAACACGCTCAAATCACAAGGCTACTGTATAGTATACAGTAGTCAAACCAGCCATTTTCCGCCCTGTGATTTGTGTGAGACTGGGAGACCAAAAAGCCCAGGAAGTGCAAACAAAAGGTTGAGCAAAGAAGAAGCGCCATCTTCTGGTCATACCCTGTAATTAAACAAATAGGTGGAGTTACAGTAAAAAAATAAACACGCCCAGGAGAAGGAGGGGGGGTCACTCCAGCCGCTGGAATTTGGCAGGCAGTGGCTGGAAGTCGGCTGGAAGACGGCTGCCATTCAGCTGGCTTTTGGTTTGAAGGGGAACTTTCGAGTTACTACTACTGTAAAATGGGTTTCATTACATCAGATCACTGCACTTCCTGTTCACAGCATACCCCAGATACATATACACATATACTGTGTCCTCAACTATGCATCTTAGGAGACATAATCAGTACAAGTACATAATCACATTATGTGTGATTATACTACACTGTTCACAGCTCTAGCTGTCATGAAGAAAACAATCCTCCTCAACTGGAAAACAGACAAACTGAGCATTATACACGCAAATAATCTGTTATTAGATCAATTTTCAATGGAAAAAATGTCAGCATCAATTAATCACAGCATATCCTGTTTCAACAAAACTTGGTCCACATGTATTCAAAACTTCACCTCTACAAATGCCTGATTCCAATTCCACAGAACCTAGCAATGACTATAGTCATATAGTACAAGCACACTTACACACACACACGAAATCCCCCCATTAGTTATACTATCTCCTTGTCTAACCACTTGTCTGTCTGTCTGTTTGTTTACCTGTCTGTCCATCTGTGCCTGTATGTCTGTCTGCTGTTCTGTATAAATGTAAGGCCACACTACAACCCTTCCCGCTACCTGTCTACTATCAGAGAACAATGTTAACATCACCTAGTGTACTACCATGTAAATATTTACTTTTAAAGCATTGCATAGGTGCCATAACCTAGGACGGTGCAGCATTAACGGCTGATGCAGAGAGGAGTGGACCTCAGCAAACCTTGATGAGCCATTTCCTTGCGGGTTGTTCGAGTAGAAGAAATAGTGATGAACAAGTGCAAAATGCTACCGAAAAAAAAGCAAAGAGAACTTCACTCGCAATGACATCACCTATATAAAATATGGATTTGTTGCTAAGGGCGATTCGGAGGTGCAAAACCCAATGTGTGTTTTATGTGGTGAAACGCTCACCAACGAATCAATGTCATCCAAACTCCAAAGACACTGAACTACTAAGCATCCTTCTTACAAAGATAAACCAGTGGATTTTATTGACAGGAAAAAACATGAGTTGGATTTGCAGAAGCAAGTTTATTCATTCATTCATTCATTTATTCATCAGCTAACTCAGCTGCAACGAGGGCTTCATATCTCATTGCTCACCAGATTTCCAAAGCTAAAAAGCCCTTTACAATAGGAGAGGAGCAAATACTGCCCGCTGCAAAAGACATCTGTCTCTAGCTTTTTTTGGGGGGAAGCGGCTGACATGGTGGGAAAGGTTCCACTCTCCAACAATTTGTAAAGTGCATCTATTTTGTGTTTAGTTTTATTGTATCCTGGTTTTGAACTGTATGTTTTGGATGCATATTGTTAATGGAACCACAGGAAGAACAGCTGACAAGTCTTCTGTACAGCTAGAGAAACATACACGATATGATCACGTACAAACTGTTCTGTTCTGGTTGGTCTGGTCAGGTATTTTCTTGTGTGGTTTGGCCTAAGATTTGACAAAATTTTTAAAAGCCTTTACATTTAGCAACTTTTAGAAATGATAGGCTGAAATAGCTATGTGAGTTGCCTATTGAAATAACGTTAATGTCTTTCGCAGTGTATGTTAAAACTGCCAAATTGCCAACCGGTCAGTGAATTTTTTTTGTGCTTCTGCTGGTCCTTGGCACAAAAAAGGTTGGGAACCCCTCACTTAGTGCACAACAGAGCCGCTAGGGAGGTTGGCCCAGTGGATGTCCCCCTCCATAATTGTCCATCTGGGGGCTGTAGCACCTTCCCTCATCCAGTACAGCAGCAATCTTATGTTAGCCGCCCAACAGTAGTACTTGAAATGCCATCCCTACCTTTGCATGAGGTCTCTGTAGTATGTATCTTTTGATCCATGGTTCCTTTTTTTTTTTTTTTTTACAAATAAAGGCTGATATCTGATTATTTAGTTTTGAAAAAAAGGATTTTGTGAAAAACACTGGGAGACACTGGAAAAACATAAAAATCTATGTAGCACATCCATCTTTATAGTATTGATTATGCCCCCCAGGGAGATGGGCAGGGGGTCCCACCACTCAATATCTTGCTTTAGATTAGATGATAGAGGCTGATAATTGGCTAAATATAAATCTTTATGACTGTGTATAACTTACACCCTAAGATACTTGAATTTTTTTTGGACTATTTGAGTCAATGGGTATTTGGCCTGCCCACTCATCAGTTCACTTTTCTGAATATTGACTTTGTAGCCTGATATTTTGCCAAAATCTTCAAGTAGGGCCATTAATTTAAAAATAGAGCTGAGTGGAGTAAGGAATGCTTCTGAATTGGACCGCAGTGGTGGTGGAGTTTGAAACATTGACAGAATGGCTGTGTATCGCTGTGGCGCCCGGTGGAATTTGGGGGTTAGAATGTGTGACACACATACTGAACCCCAAACTACTCCTGAAGGCTGTGCAATTTGTTTGTGAATGTGTCTAGCTCCCTTCTGTTGAGCAGTTGGCACCTTGCATGTGATATGTAGTGTAATTAACACCTTGAGTGGTCAGGTGACTCAAAGGCTCAATATAAGTACAGCTCATGTACTCGACTATATTTCGTAGGTCATCTGAACCATCTAGCAATATAGCAATGGAATATCATATAGTTGCATGCAACCAACATCCATCCTATATCCTCATCAGGGCCACAGTAGGGTTGGAGCCTATCCCAGCTGCCTTTGGGTAAGAGGCAGGGTACACCTTGGACCAGTTGCCAGCTTATCCCAGGGCCTATAGAGACAATCAACCATTTGGTACATTCAGTACACAGCTCTGGGGGGAGCCTGTGCATAGGGTGATGGAGGAGGACAATTTAGAATCAACACACATTTCAAATAACTTGTTAAATTTACTCGATGCTCTTTGCACTAGAGGAGTACCAAATTAAATGCTTAATCTTTACTATAAGTGCTTAAAAGAATTACACTACAATGTTGCTAACTTACTGTCTGTTGCCTCCAGTGGTCCAGTTCAGTTTCACCACCATATTTGTGGCAGCGTTCCCCCTCGCCCCCCTGCTGGCTCTTATCAACAATATCTTTGAGATCCGTCTGGATGCCATCAAGATGGTCCGGCTGGAAAGGCGGCTGGTTCCCAGGAAGACCAATGACATTGGTGAGCTGTGTGTCCGTTTATACTTGAGTCACAGGTTAGCATACATTTTACATCACTGAATCAGCTCAGAATCATCTTAATATAAGAGTACTCCACAGGAAACCATTAGATTGTCAAGCAGTGCTGCAGTAATGTTTACTTATTTTGAAATGTGTAATAAATTAATTAAATAAATAAGAATAATACAACAAAAACACTATCGGGCAGTGTCAAGTAGCCAGCAAATTTGTGGTCAACATTTATCTTGATTTCTTAAGATTCCATGTTTGTTGCTCGTTCTTCCTCAGCTTCATGATTGGGAATCACTTCAACAAAGCAAACTGTCACTGACATATGTGTATAACAGTGCTGTCTGTTCTACACAGTTGTGCATGCGTAATAGTTAAATCTCTTGTCTACAGGTGTGTGGACGAAGGTGCTGGAAGTCATTGGTGTGTTGGCAGTGATTGCTAATGGTCTGGTCATTGGAGTCTCATCAGACTTTATTCCACGCCTCGTCTATCGTTACCGTTATGGCCCTTGTGCAAATGGAAGCACTCACACACAGTCAGTCATATTTTAGCTGAGATATATTCACCACTTCTTGTTAAACCTTGTTTGGCAGTTAGGGTTATATATCTCCCCAGGATGCACACACTGAGTTACATACTTGCACACACAAATTGAAATCACTGTATGAATCTATTAGTCATTCACACAATATTCTGAGAAAATCAGTTATCACATCAGGCTGAAGTAAAAGAATTAGCTTTTTAAGTTATAGATTGTAGACTGGTCAAACAACATTTTATTGCCTCCATGCATCTTTCTCCAGTGTCCCCGTCTGGCTGTGTTTATCCTCACTTTCACCGGATGTCTAGGGTGAAGGGACCTGCAAAGGATTTTGCCTCGGAGTGTTTAAATTCAAACTGTGGTGTACTTGCCTTCTGTATGGAAAAAGTCTTATCCACAACTGCTGCAACTGGAACAACAGCCGAACATCCAAAGCTTAACTATCCCCCATGTCCATCTTGGCTGCAGGTAGCAGCACTTAAGCCTGATGTGAAACTCCTTCTCCAGCTGGAAAACAAAGAGGGCATGCAGGTCCTCCTAAACTCTGCCACCTTCTCAGATCACCTCTAGGTTCCAGCTAAGGCTTTCAAATTCCACTTTAACCAGGGCATTTCAGTCAGAGAGTTTTACAATATGTTTATCGCTATGGTGAGAGAGAAAATTTAACTCTCAGCTGTAAGGAATTTAATAATGGATACTCACGGTTTGTGATCAATCTCAACCTGCTGAGGTATTGGTGGATAAGGGGATGCTGAGCTTCATCAGTATTACAAAAAAACTGTCCAGCATCTAGATGGCAGAGTTCAGCTTGTTTTAGGGAGTCAAAGGTTTTTTAATAAATCTATTATATAAGACTTTAGAGTAAAGTAGATTGTTAAAGTTGTCATCAATAATCAGGACTGGAAATAAATATCATTGCATTGATTCATAAGGAATGATTTCTGTCTATGTGTGTGTGCGTGCTGGGGGATGGTGAGTCAGGCTCAAAGGTCAATCATAAAACTGTCAAAACAAAGTTTGACAAGAAATGGTAAGTAATGTATCTCTCTCACACATCACTATACTGTGTCAAGTCTCATCATGTGTATGTTGTGCTCTTGTTGTAGCTGCATGCAGGGCTACATTAATGATACTCTGTCCATGGCTTTGGTGACACACCCAGCAGTTAGACAGGACTTTCTTCCAAATCAGATGGTCACAGAGAATGGCTTCAATGTCACACAGTGCAGGTGAGAAGACCTTACTTCTACTCTGCTCAGCCAATATATAACAGAAGAGCCAATCACAGAACAGATAAACATGTCTTCCTGCCTGCCTGTGTAGCTACAGAGACTACAGAAGTAACAAAGACTACAACCTGACTTCTCAGTTCTGGTTAGTCTTGGCTGTGCGCTTTGCCTTCGTCATCCTGTTCGAGGTTTGTTTTCAGATTCCACTGAGGCTATATTATTGATTTGACCGGAAGAAATTAAAAGCCAGTTAAATAATGTGCTATGTGTGTTTCTGCAGCATGTTGTGGTGGTGTGTAAGTTTATAGCGGCCTGGTTCGTCCCCAACAATCCTATTCAGGTGAAGAACGATCGACTGCATGACAAATTGGCTCGGCTGAAAGAGGAGCTATGGTAAGTCAGCAGTACCACAGGACACCGACCTGTGGCCCTTTCCCGCATGTCATTCCCCGTCTCTCTCTCCCCATATTTCCTGTCACTCTTCAACTGTCTCTATCTAATAAAGCTTGGAAAGGCCAAAAAATCTTTAAAAAATACTCCAATGTAACATTCAAATATATAGATGGAACTTTATCTGTGATCCAATTCAAAAGTATACTCTTTCTGACAGAGAAAGCAAGTGTAAAGTTTTCTTTTAAATTTGTTAGTGTTGGAAATATCAGATATGATATGTAACAGATATAAAGGGTTATTATTTCTAGAAAGAATCCTTTATAGATACTGTATTTTGATAGGATTGACGGATTGTGGTATCCCTTGTGACAAAATCTCTTAAGTGCAAATATCTAAGGAAATCCTGTTTTGGAATATATTTCCTTTTCAGCTAACTAATAGACATCATGGTAGAGCCTTCCAGTAGTTTGTGTAAAGTAGATATTACTTTATTTACCCAAATCTGGAAGTTAGTCTGTCAGTACACATGCAGTAGCATTCTGAATTAGCTGCAAAGTCCTAAGAGACTTATTGGTGTAGCCTGATAACAAAGAGTTACAGTAATCCAGCCTAGAGCTAACAAATGCATCGACTAGTTTTTTTTGCATCTGCTTGAGATACGATGCATCTGATTTTTGCGATGTTATGTTAGTGGAAGAATGCAGTCCTCAAAATTTGTTTTATGTGCATGTTAAAGGACAACTTCTGATCAAAAACAACTCCAAGATTCTTTACGGTGGAGCTGGAGGCCAGGGTGATCCTGTGTAAAGTAACTATGTCTCCAGAGAGAGTTTAATTCAAAAACAAGAACTTCAGTTTTGTCTGAATTTAACATCAGAAAATTGTAGGTCATCCTACTTTTTATATCGTTAAGGCATGGTTGGAGTTTAGTTAACTGATTGGTTTCATGAGGCTTGATCGATAAATATACAATTGGGTGTCATCGGCATAACAATGAAAATGAATGGAGTGATTCCTAATAATGTTCCCTGAAGGAAGCATATATAAACTGAATAGAAGTAATCCAAGCACAGAATCTTGTGGAACTCCGTAAACAAACGGAGATCGATCTAAAAAATATGACTAGTTTAGGGCGTTCCCTTTGAGGCCAATTTGATGTTCCAGTCTCTGTAAAAGTATTTGATGGTCAATCGTGTCAAATGTGGCACTAAGATCTAACATGAGAGCTACAGAGGTAAGTCCTTTGTCTGATTCCATTAGGAGGTCATTTGTACCTTTGACTCGTGTGGTCTCTGTGCTATGATGTACTCTAAATCCTGACTGGAAATCCTCAAATAAACTGTTCTTATGGAGAAAGTTGCACAACTGATTGGCTACAGCTTTCTCAAGTATCTTAGAAAGAAAGTGAAGGTTTGATACTGATCTGTAGTTGGCTAAAACCTCTGGATCTCTGCCTTTTTAAGAAGAGGTTTAATTATAGCTACATTGTTGTGGAGAAAACTCCCCAAAACCTAATGAAATAACAACACAGAGAGAGCTGCTTGCAACTTTTTTATAACCATTCTTACATCACTGTTACATAACTGTTAAATAGTCAAATCACCAGATTTGGACCCAAGCATCCTGTACTTTCTTATAATCACGTAGTCAGTGTCTGAGCATCACGTGAATGTAATATTGTCTCTGTGTTTCCCATGGGCCTAGATGGTGTGTGTGTGCGTGCTCAACTCTCAAATCTGGTCAAGGCCGACTTGAAAACAGACTGAATGTTATCTGGTGGCACAGGAACATTCACTTACTGTCCTAGCTGTGTCATCTGTGTGTTTTGTGTGTCTATGTGTGTGCCTTTATTATGTTCCATTTAAAAGTCTGTAGGTGTCAATCAGAACACTACACTATCCAATAAAGAAGGGCTAACTACAGGTAAGGTTCGGGTGGGGGCCAAGAGACAGGTTGACGGCTTAGATCAGGGGTTGGCAACCCAAAATGTCCAAAGAGCCATATTGGCCCAAAAAAACAAAAACCAGACCTGTCTGGAGGCTGTCAGTGTATTAGCTATATAAGCCTACTACTATTAAAATGACTAAGTAGGCTACAAATACAAAATGAGCATTCATGATTAAATGCTTATTTTCCCTGCAGCGCATCCTGGAGAGAATGACGCACCACGTGACTACTCTGCTGTACGATATTTGGTGCTTTAAGTTTAGCTTCCATTACAATATTAATGTTTTATGTTTTGTTGCATTGATTAAACTATAGAAATACAAGAAATAGAAATACAGATTTTTGGTGTAATTTTTTTATTTTGAGGATTCGAGAAAAAAAGTGGGATGTGCATAATAGGCCTTCTGTAATTTCAGACCTTAGTATGGAAATGAAATGCAGTTCTCTTCAAACCTCAATAACAATACAACTCTTCTCTATCCCCCCTTATCTGGGCAACAGAGTGTAATAACACGCAGCCTGCAGTTAAAACGCAGCCTGCAATTATAAATATAAAACAGCAGCCTTTTGAAAAGGTATGTAGGCTATATAAAATGAAAATAAGTCAGTTTAATTTCAATTTCTGTCCATTATCCTATTTTCTTTAGTTTTCTGCAAATGCCAAGTTAAGTAGCCTAAGTCAGTGTAAATGAGTAAAATAAATAAAACAATCCTTTTTTCTCTTCCCCCTTATGCAGCGTCAGACACAAATGAATAGGCTACAGTCACAAACGAGTGATAAAACAGCCTGCAATTAAAGGCCAGCTTGCTTAAAAAATAAAACACAGTAGAATAGCCGAAATTAATAAAATTAAAATAAGACAGTTAAAGTTTGATTTCTGTGCATTATCCTCTTCTCTTTAGTTTTCTGCAAATGCCAAGTAGCCTAAGTCAGTACAAGGGTCAAACGCAGCATCCTCTTCTCTTTTCCCCCTCTTATCTCAGCAACAGACACGCACAATACATCCTTGGACCTGAGTGATAAAACACAATAATTGTGTCATTCCAATTACATACTAACAAAAAATCAGAAATCCATTCATAAAAACAGCCACTTTGTTCACTGGACAGCTTCTCAACATCGGGCATGTAAGATGTAACTTTAATTTTCACGCAGGACTGCAAGCTCTCATCTGTGAGGCGGGTGCGGTATTTGTTTTTGATGTAGTTCATGTTTGAGAATATCTGCTCGCACAGGTATGTTGATCCAAAGATGGATAATACTCCAAATGCGTATTTCTTCATGTTCCTATAAGTGTCGGGACCATCACACACCCCCGTTTGTTTACAACAGCCACCCGCCTGTCACCGTGCTGTGTGTCGCAGGCTATGACGCAATTCTGCTATTTGGCGCAATTCTGAAATTCGGTATTTATTACGTAATTTTTTACAGCATGAGAATGTTTGTGTCAGGTTTTCCCCTAAAGAAACCATATTAAAACAACAACAACAAAAAATCATTCTTTTTCCATTTTCACACATTTTTGAAAAAGCTCCAGGGAGCCACTGGGGGAGTGCTAAAGAGCCACATGCAGCTTGCCGACCCCTGGCTTAGATGAAGAAATTATTGAATTATTTGATAAAGGTCGATGGGAGAAAAGCAGTCTAAATATACACTATATTACCAAAAGTATTCGCTCACCTGCCTTGACTCATACTATGAACTGAACTGCCATCCCATTCCTAACCCATAGAGTTCAATATGATGTCGGTCCACCTTTTGCAGCTATTATAGCTTCAATTCTTCTGGGAAGACTGTCCACAAGGTTGAGGAGAGTGTTTATAGGAATTTTTGACCATTCTTCCAAAAGCGCATTGGTGAGGTCACACACTGATGTTGGTCGAGAAGGTCGAGAAGTGTGTGTGTGCACGCTCACGTGTCCACAGTATACACGTTGCATTACCATTTTTGGTGTTTCGAGCTGGTTGAGAAGGGGGTGTGTTCATATAGACTTCCTGAGTAAAAGTTATCAAAACTATGAATTTTGACGAAACTGTGTGGCCATGGCGCTCCATCAAATCTGGCCCTTTGATCCAAATTTGCCCCCTGAATGTGTTCTATTTTAAAGAACTGGTGGAACAGGTGCATTCATATAGACTTTTTAAAAAGTAAAAGTTATCAAAATTATTAATTTTGATGAAACGGTGTGGGTGTGGCACCCTTTGACCAAATTCTGGCTAATGTGTGTGGTCACTTTGAACGAACTCCTCCCAGGGATTTTATCCAAGTCACTTCAAACTTGGTAGGTCTGTTCATATAGACTTCCTGAGTAAAAGTTTTCAAAACTCTGAATTTTGATCAAATGGTGTGGGTGTGTTGCTCCATCAAATTTGACCCTTTCACCCAATTCTGGCTAATGTGTGTGGCCTATTTTAACAAACTCCTCTTAGGGATTTCATTCCATCCAATTGACACTTGCCATGTGTGTTCTTAAGGCCTTGAATATGAAAAGCTATCAAAATTATGAATTTTGATGAAATGTGTGGGTATGGCTATTTTGTCAAATTTGACCCGATGAGAAAAGACATGGTTGCTTCTTATGTTCTGTTTTTAACAAACTCCTCCCAGGGACTTCTTCTGATTGACTTAACACTTGCCCGACGTGCACACATGCCAAAGTGCGCACAAGTGCAAGGACCTGTTCAATGCCAATGGCAGAGGCTCCGTACAAGAATAATCCTAAGAATACAATAGGGCTTTTGCTGCCCAAACATTGTTCGGCACTCTGGCCCTAATTCTAATCTGAACACATTGGTGTCATTTGTTTTGTAAATATACCTAAATACCTTTTTTCACGCTATGACTGACATAATAAAAAGTAAAAGTAACACTCCAAGATCCTTCCAGGAACCTGTATAATTAACGAGAGAAATAAAAAACAAAACAAAACAAAGGCGGGGTTGTGTATTATTCTCAGTTCAATGATCTCGATCTATTAAACTTTTAGTCATATTTACCTGAGAAGGTGTAGAGGACAAGAAAAATATGTGTTCAGTATATACCCATTTCAGCTCTCAGGTCATGGGGAGGCTTGTGGAGATGATTGTATTTTACAGAGAAAGTCTTCTGCCCCGATGTGCTCGGGGTGGGGCAAGATCATCACCTAAAACTTTGGGAAGCCAGTTTTCCAAGAAACTGCACGTATGAGTATGGATGGGAGTTGAAAACCGATTCTTGTTGAGAACCGGTTCCCAGTGTTTCAGTTCCTTGGAATCGTTTTTTTTGCCTATTTTGCAAACGATTCCCTTACAATTCCCTACCATGCACGTTGCATAGCTTACACAAACCACGCAATATGTGTGGAGACTCAGTGCAGCCAGCAGTCAACTGTAAACATGGTGCCCAAGTGGTACAAACGCTTGAAATTTTAGTTATGTTTCACAGGAAAAGACGACAACAGGGCAACTTGCAACACTACTAACATGCAGAAACATTTGCGCACACAGCATGCAATAACTATTACTGAATGTTGCGTTTTTCGATCTGCCCCGGCCTAACATTACAGAATGTCAGCCCAGCAGCAACAGCAATGTTAGCATGTCCTCAGCTAATACTGCAAGTAACTAACTAACTAACTGCCTATCTGACTGCACCACTTGTCTCATTGTAAAAGCCTGCTATTAGTAACGGTTAACATTAACATGAATGCCTTCTCATGCATTACACTTAGATGACCATGATGAGACATCTACCTCTAGCTTCTCCTTTCACCGAAGCAGGGATGAGAAAAAAAATGACCCAGGCCAGGATAGACAAACGTCACAAAGTTTGTGATAAAAGGCTTGCACACATTTGCCACAGTAGATGCCCCTGAATTTTGGTAAAGATGTATGTGTTTAATTGTGTGCTAAGTCAGAGAATGTCTAAGTTGCATGTTTTCCTCCAAGTTAACCAGATGTTTTACTCAGTCATTCATTCGCATTATATCCCTATTCTAGGGAGATGACAAAGATTCTCAACCCTAAGTACAAAGCCCCAAAAAGATGCTATGATGCTAATTGACCTCCCTACGTCTGAGCCCTTGTTTTTTTCAGGGAGCCTTTTGAAAGGGGTATAACAACCGAGGAAGTATGTTCATGCTGATGAGGTTTACTCTTCCCAGAAGAGACAGCGGAAGAGATGTCCAGCGGGCTAACAGAGGCACAAGGGGTGTCATATAGAAGTGATATGTTGTGGAGACGTCCAAAACGTAATGAAATAACAACATGGAGACAGCTGCTTGCGAATCCAAATGTTACTTTACATCTTCACAACCTTTTATAACCATTCAAAACTTCAACAAGACACACATACTTCAACTCTTTATATTTACGAAGTTCCAATTCACAATTTTGATTTGAGTCTTAATTTAGTAAAACACAAAAAAGCAACCCCCTTTTACTCTCCCTCTTAAATTCTCACTCCTACGGAGGAGCTTTTGCATGTGTGGGTTCGGATCAGCAGCTGTACATCCAACATCTAACTTTGGAATTTCTTTTTTGGAGAGAATGTACAAAACTACTTACTGCACTTAGATCTGGGTGAGACTGCAATTAAAGTGGCAAGAAATATCTTACCTTTTTATGACGGCCGTTTTACAGTGTCGCCCAGTCCGAGATGCAGCCAGCAGATTAGTTCTTTTCTTCCAATCCCCTCCTCGTCACCAATTATGTTGTGGCGAGAACCTCCAAAACGTAATGAAATAACAACATGGAGACAGCTGCTTGCGAATCCGAACGTCACTTTACTTTACATCTTCACAACCTTTTAGAACCATTCTTACATCACTCTTACATCACTGTTACATAGCCAAGTACAACCACCCTGTACTTTCTTACGGTCATATGTCTGTGTTCTGAGCGTCACGTGAACGTAATATTGTCTGTGTGTTTCCCATGAGCCTGCATGGTGTGTGTGTGTGTGTGTGCTCAACTCCCCCCCTCTTGGTCAAGGCCAACCTGAAAACAGATTCCACAGCTAGGACAGTATTGAATGATTCTGTGCCACCAGATAACATTCAGCCAGTCTGTGTGTCTGCGTGTTTGTGCGTTTTGCATATCTGTGTTTGCCTTTATGTGTCTATGTGTTGCCTTAATGTGTCCCTGTGTTGCCTTTATCATGTTCCCTTCAAAAGTCCATATGTGTCACTCAGAACATCACAATATCTGATAATATTTGATAAGGTTATCACCTAAATTAAATTTAGAGAGGGCATGTAACAGGTAGGGCCATTCAGTCCTGTCGAAGGCCTTCTCTGTTTTAAGGAAGATCACAAGAGATTTGACTTTTGACTTTGCGCCACGTTGTATATATTCGCATCATGGATGTGCAGCCAATAAATCTGCAGCAACTGCATGATGCTATCATGTCAATATGAACTAAACTCTCCGAGGAATGTTTCCAGTACCAAGTAATTTTCAGTCCATGTCCAGCAAAACAATTCGCACAATCATCTACTGGCTTGCCTTTTTTAAGGATTAATGAAATATTTGCATCCATCTTAGTATTGGAAGAGCCCCAGATTCAAAGGAGTAGGGAAGTATTTTGAGCAGAGGGTCAATCAGCAGGTTCTGAAAAGCCTTATAGAATTCAGGGGTCTAATTGTCCAGCTCTGGGGCCTTGTTATTTTGTAAGTCATTGATAGCCTGTATGACTTCCTTTTTTGTAATCAGCTTGTTCAGCAGCTCTTTCCGCTTCTCAGAAGCTCTACGAAGATTGATGTATATATATATATATATATATATATACTGTATATATTTTTATATATATATAATTATATAAACATTCATAGAATTTGAAAGTTGAGAACTTATAATTCTAAGAGTTGTTAATATCCTGTCTTTTGTCTTTTTCTAACTGGGATGGCCTAGGAGTCAGTCTTTGCCTTAACTAAATTTGCTAAATATGTACTTGATGTGTCATTCTTTGCTTGGCAAACAAAATGGATCTCTGAGCCTCTTAGATAGGAGAGTGTCCAGGGCTGCAGTAGTGGTATCGATCTGGAGTCTCAAATCCATGATGGGTTGAGGTTAAACTCACCCTGCGGTTTACAAAATTGAGTGTGCCTGAAAGAGCACATTATCTGTTTATTCCCCATGCTTATTATTCTTACACCCATTTTTTGACATGCTACCCCTCCTGCAGTTTTGGTCGCACATATAAAAAAGGTATCAAAACATGACAACAGTTTTCAAATTATTTGGCAAAAACACATCATTGCTAGAGTGAAGGAGAGAAAAATTTGTTGAAAAATACATTTGTAAACTGCAGTGAGCACCCGTTCTTTCTCAAACTCCTGAGGTCATAGTTTTTAACATTCTCGTCTGAAATTCGTCACAAAAATGGTCAACAAGTTGAGGATGCTGACAATCATTTCGGCTTTTGGATATGCCACACCATTTGGCATTTGTGGCCATTTATTTGAGGGGGTTCACTTTGAGATTTTCTGTCTCTCTCAGGGGTCAGAGGGAGACAGAGAAAGCAGTGCACCTGCGCCTAATTGTCTTGGCTTGACCCTGTTTGCTCGGTAACCTCATGGCTGCCTTTGACTAACTTTATTGAAGTCTCAGTGCTACTGCAGTATCAATAATAATGTATGGGTGTGACAGGCCACATTCAGGTACACTCAATTTTTTTAGAAATTGCATTTTACTTTACTGGACATGAGTCACTAAAACAAATTTTTACATTGAAAATTCTCGACAAAGTGGAAAAACTGGGGAGGAACATTGAAAAATTGAGGACTCATAAATAAACAGCATCAAAATAGTCTCAAAATCCCTGCTGAGATTCTTGTATCTTTTTGAATTTTTTTTTCAAATCATTGGACTGAATATTTATAATAATATTTATCTGGGGCTTTAAACCTCACACAATATGAAAAACTTATTTATATAAACCAAGAGAAATGGGCAGACAAGGACTACTTACTGGGTTACTAGTTACTGGTGTCAAAAACAGATCTCCAGCAGTTGTTAAGGTGGATAACATCAACATTCTTAATTGCTTAAAATGATGGCAAATTAGGAAGTGCTGCAGATTGCCAGACACTATTCATACCCCAGTATATCGGCATGGATATATTGGGGTATATATTGAGGTGTTCCTCCATTGCTCTCAGATACATCTTTTGACACTTGGAGGCAAAAAAGTAGTCACTTTGAAAGATTTGTAAATTAGCTAATTGCCACATTTACTCTGCTAAAACACAAGCCCTCTTGTCCAACAACACATTTCTTCTTGCAGAAATCCATGCTGATTGAGAATTATATACCTGTCAAGTGTGTGCATAACTTTAAGTCTCTCCCCGAAGGAAGAAATTTTTATAAGCTTGGTTGGGCCCACCTGAATACAAAAGATTGGTCTCAGACTTTATATGTATGACACACACTGTAAGTCCTAGGACAATGAGCTGGGAATGCAGATTGGGGATGATGTTTCAGAGGAGGGCCTCAGTAGGACAAAAGTAAGACTTGTTCTATTAATGCCATGCATCCAATTTAAGGTGATGGACATGTTCGTGAATCAAACACTAAATTGAGCAGAATCTTTTCTACCATTTCCTCTACACTCACCGGCCACTTTATTAGGCACACCTGTCCAACTGCTTGTTAACGCAAATTTCTAATCAGCCAATCACATGGCAGCAACTCAATGCATTTAGGCATGTAGACATGGTCAAGACAATCTGCTGCAGTTCAAAACATGCATCAGAATGGGGAAGAGAGGTGATTTAAGTGACTTTGAACATGGCATGGTTGTTGGTGCCAGACGGGCTGGTGGAGTATTTCAGAAACTGCTGATCTACTGGGATTTTCACGCACAACCATCTCTAGGCTTTACAGAGAATGGTCTGAAAAAGTGAAAATATCCTGTGAGCAGCAGTTCTGTGGGTGAAAATGCCTTGTTGATGCCAGAGGTCAGAGGAGAATAGCCAGACTTGTTCGAGCTGATAGAAAGGCAACAGTAACTCAAATAACCACTCGTTACAACTGAGGTATGCAGAAGAGCATATCTGAATGCACAACATGTCAAGCCTTGAGGCAGATGGGCTACAGCAGCAGAAGACCACACCGGGTGTCACTCCTGCCAGCTAAGAACAGGAAACTGAGGCTACAATTCGCACAGGCTCACCAAAATTGGACAATAGAAGATTGGACAAACGTTGCCTGGTCTGATGAGTCTCGATTTCTGCTGCGACATTCAGATGGTACTCAGATGGGTCATAATTTAGCATCGATAACATGAAAGCATGGATCCATCCTGCCTTGTATCAACGGTTCAGGCTGCTGGTGGTGGTGTAATGGTGTGGGGGATATTTTCATGGCACACTTTGGGCCCCATAGTACCAATTGAGCATCGTTGCAACGCCACAGCCTACCTGATTATTCTTGCTGACCATGTCCATCCCTTTATGACCACAGTGTACCCATCTTCTGATGGCTACTTCCAGCAGGATAACGCACCATTTCATAAAGCTTGAATCATCTCAGACTGGTTTCTTGAACATGACAATGAGTTCACTGTACTCAAATGGCCTCCACAATCACCAGATCTCAATCCAATAGAGCACCTTTGGGTTGTGGTGGAATGGGAGATTCGCATCATGGATGTGCAGCCAATAAATCTGCAGCAACTGCGTGATGCTATCATGTCAATATGGACCAAACTCTCTGAGGAATGTTTCCAGTACCTTGTTGAATCTATGCCACGGATTAAGGCAGTTCTGAAGGCAAAAGGGTGTCCAACACGGTACTAGCAAGGTGTACCTAAAAGAAAAGTGGCCGGTGAGTGTATATGATCGATATAAATCTGCAGAAGGCTCTCTGACCCACCTTCTATGAACATGTCCAAACCTCACTGTCACGTATTCAAGTGGTTTTCTGACATGCTGTGTGTTTGAACCTGATCTGGAGATTACATTGTTTAAGTTTTCTCCTTCGCTACCAAACCACAGTGTTTCAGTGCAAACACAATTATGTATGGAATGGTGACTGTAAAGGAAGTGATTCTAAAGCTCTGGAAGTCAGATACTGTTGAGTCGTTCAGGGAGCACAGTTGAATGTGACAGGAATGTACATTCTTCTTATCTTATTTTCTGATATATGGCATTTTTGGATTATCTTTCTCAATATGATACTAATCCTGAACAGCAACAAAATGCAAAGAGTACCATCCACCTCTCATTGTCTTATTGAGTACCTGTCCTAACATGTGTTGTGCTAGTGATGCAGAAGTCTACTGAATTATTCTGTAATCCGTAAAATTCCAGTAAAGATAATAAAAAGTCCCACAAAAAAAGAAGAAAGAAAAATGGCCCACCTAAATTATTCACAGGGGTTTGGTGCCAGCCATTGTGTTTTTGTGAGACAGAGAGCTGGTTAGTGGATGACCTGCATGTGCAGATGTGATGGTGTGCTGGTGCTTTTTTGGTGACACTGTTGACGATTTATTCAAAATTCAAGGTGCATGTAACCAGCATGTGCTTTGGCATACTGTCCCATCTGGTTTGAGCTTATTGGGATCATGATTTGATTTTCAAGAGCACAATGACCCAAAATACTCCTCCTGCCTATATGAGGGCAAGGACCAATAAGGAGAGTGCTGCATCAGATGACCTGGCCTCCACAATTACCTGACTGAAACCCAATAAATCCCTGTTTGGGATGAGTTGGACTGCTTAGTGCATGAAAAGCAGCCAATAAATCTTACCATATACCACACATACCATATATTTGGTATACTTCTGTACGGTTGAAAAACCATTTCTGTTGACTAACTCATGAAATTGATTGAGAGAATGCAGAAAATATAAAAGATACTTGATTACAGTCCACTTCTCTTTGAAAGCAAATTTATTTTGTTTACACTTTTCTTGTTTACCACATAACCTCATGTTATTTCATACTTTTTATTTATTATGTCTTAATCTACAATGTAGAAAGTAAACAAAATGCATAAAAACAATTGAATGAGTGTTTGTTTTGAACAAACATTCTCATTTACTTTTGACTGGTACTGTACATAGTTCATGGCTGTTTACTTTATTTGTGGCAACTTTAAAACCATTTCATTTATTTTTGTTGTTTGTTCATTTGTCATTTGTTTTTGGGTTTTTTTCAGTGAAATGAAACGCAGTAGATCAACAGATGTCTGACCTTCCATAGAGGACCTGAGATCTGCCTCCACTGATGAGTCCTGTCTGATGTCCTGTTTTTGTCCCTTGCATTTGGTGTTTGAACACAAGGCTGTAGTGAACTCTAGTGTTGACTGAGGTTTATATGTCAGGATAAATCAGACTCTTTTCTGACGTACAGTAGTGACAACTCAAAAGTTCCCCTCCAAGCCGAAAGCCAGCTGAATGGCAGCCGTCTTCCAGCTGACTTCCAGCCACTGCCTGCCAAATTCCAGCAGCTGGTGTGACCCCCCCTCCTTCTCCTGGGCGTGTCTATTTTTTACTGTAACTCCACCTTTTTGTTTAATTACAGGGTATGACCAGAAGATGGCGCTTCTCTCACAGAATCTTTTTACAGTTTTTACCTGGAGAAGACTTGGCTTACACCTCATTAGCGTTCTCATTGTTCAACCTTTTGTTTGCACTTAATGGGCTTTTTGGTCTCCCAGTGTCACACAAATCACAGAGCGGAAAATGGCTGGTTTGACTACTGTGTACTATACAGTAGCCTTGGATTTGAGCGTGTTTATGAACAGGATGATGACTCATTTACTGTATTTTCATTTTTGTCCATCCCATAGGTTAAATCCTGCATAAATAAATTGAACCATAAATGAAACTCCATGAAGCAAGAACTTTTTTTACTTTTTAAATTTCCATTTAAAGAGGAAGATTTAGGTGCATTTTTATCATTCTTCTTAAGAAGGATAAAATCATCTTACATCATCTTACAGTAGTGCAATTTGAGTAACAGTTATTTTTTTTCTAACAGGAATAACAAAAATTAGTGCAATTGGAAAAGGCACATACAATCTCTCTCCCTCTCCCTCCCCCTCTAACTCCGTCTCCCTCTAATAATAATAGATCGTATTTGTCCAGTTCAGAAAAATACTGGACCTACAATTCAAAAGGATTGCTGTGACACAGATTAATTTACTCACTGCATGTCATGTTATCTTAAATGGTTATGACATGGAATTATTTCATCACTGTAGTAATGTGCAGTTAAGATAATTACTGGCAAATGCATTTTTTAATCAGTGGGAGGTTATGGAAAATAACTGAATCGATTTCCAGACTGTAACAACAGTCTGTAATGTTAGTTTAAACCATCGTATCACTCATAAAGCAAGCAAGTACAAACAAGTAAACAGAAAATATAAAATAATATTGTTGTCCTGTCTTTACTATTTGTGAAAGTAAAATAAAAATCTAAATATATAAAAACATAAATAAATAGAAAAAATAGAAATCAGACGAATAACAGCGTTAGATGACGCGTGGTGTAACATTACATTAACAGCAGCGGTGAGGAAAGTACTTTTAATATCTTTATTATCTTTTAATATAGTGTCTTATAATCTTTAAATTATTGTTGTTCCAAGCAGTTTCACTGGGATATTTTGTTAAAGCAGTGGTTCTCTGAGCTGAGGGACACGCCTTCCATGGAAGTATAAAGCCACTGCAGATGGGGCATGGATAACCAGGGGAAAGATATAGAATGAAACCAAGTAGTATGAATATGATATATGGAGGGAAAATAAACAAGAGTTTGCTGATGCTATCCTGCTGACTTTTATTCTACTAAAATTTTAATTGGATAATTTTATCAGTTACTTCACTGTGTGAAAGGAACAGTTAGATGATTACTGCACATGATGTCTATAAACTCCACATTTAGTCAGACAAACTGTCTATCCCATTACCTGCACTTGCAGCCACATGTCAGAAAAATATCAATGCATAATCCACATTGGATGAACACTAACACCACTTTAGTGGTCTAGTGCTGCGCACCTGTACAGAGCCATGATCGAAACCCTACTCAATTGCCCGGAAGATGCGCTCAAGAGTCAATTCACTGTGGACCTTTTTTTTTCAAAGACACAGCGAGAGCAATGAAGTCCTTTGTGACCAACAATGGTCCTAACCGCGGACTTAACTCCTGAGCATCCATCTCTGTCAATTCTCATGAAGTGTTTGACTCCCTCCACGGGGACATTTTTTTCTGCAAGAGACTCCTCCTGAATTCGGTGGATATGAGAATCAAGCTGACCCGAGCCAATGACACCTCAAGTTTCAGTCTCCCCCACGGTCCACCTGGGTCACGCAGCAGCTCTGCTGAATGGTAATGCACTGTACCCCCTGTTGCACGTCAATGTAAATAACTACTACAAACCAGAGAATTCAAAGATATGTAACCAGTAGAACCTCTTTCTGGAAGCTATGCCCAAATACATGGTGCTGGATATGGTATACCACAAAGCCTTCACAGGAAGAAGAGACCTATCGCTCCTCAGTTTTACACACAACGGCATGAAATATCTGACCCTCTGTCAGGATGGCAGACAGGTTGCGGCTAAGGCCTTTCATCCCCAGTTTAATCAAGGCATTTCAGTTGAGTTTTACAACATCACCACAGGAAGACACCTAAGGAACAAGAAGATCTACCTCTGTAGACCAACGGTCAGGAATTTAACAACGGATACTCTCTGTTTGTGTAACATAGTTTCACCCTGTTTTTTAGGGCCTGAGCACTGGTGGTGCGAAGCCCTATTGTATTTCGAATGTTTATTATTTTTATTATTATTGGGGCCCGAGCGCCGAACAACATTCAGGCAACGAAAGCCCTATTGTATACTATTTTTATTTATTTTTTCCTTGGTGCCTCTTCGGGGCCACTGAACGCGCTCGAAAACTCACGAAACAAAAACTTCAAGCCGGAAAGTATGCTGAAATTTTTAGAATATGGAAGTCTCACGGGCACGTGGACCAAGATGGCTCCACAGCGCCACCTACAACATCTTGTACAGAGCCTTTGCTATTGACAAAATTTCACATACAGTGGCTTTCTGTGGCAACATGTATCTCCCCCAGGCCTACAAAAAAGTCTCTTGGTGACCCAGCTACAACGAAGCATACGGCGTTCATTTTGTTTCAAAGTTGGGTTGAGGCAGCCCCGCCACAGTTTTGGACACAGAGTTATGAAATTGTAGCCGAATTGTAGAACAGGGCAAGACCTACAAAAAAAGTTTCTTGGAGTAATGGGCTCAAATCAACCCTGATGAAACCAATCAGTTATCTAAACTTCAAGCATACCTTAAGGATATAAAACTTTGGGTGAGCTACAATTTTCTGACGTTAAATTCAGACAAAATTTAAGTTCCTGTAATTGGACCCAAACCTCAGAAAGAAAACAGTGAAATACTTACTTTAAACAGAATCACCCTGGCCTCCAACTCCACCACAAATAATCTTGGAGTTGTTTTTGATCAGTATTTGTCCTTTAACATCCACATAAAACAAATTTCAAGGACTGTTTTCTTCCACTTACGTAACATTGACAAAATCAGACGCATCAAGCGATGCATTTGTTACTTTTAGGCTGGACTATTGTAACTCTTTGTTATCTCTCTTAGGACTTTGCAGCTAATTCAGAATGTTGTTGCACATGTACCAACATGAACTAAGATCAGAGATCATATTTCTCTCATTCTGGCTTCTTTGCATTAGCTACCTGTTAAATCTAAAATTCAATTTAAATTTAAATTTCTTCTCCTAACCTACAAAGCTCTTCATGGTCAGGCACCATCATTTCACTAGCACGGACCACACCATCAACAAGGCATGTTTAAATGATTTATTCACAAAATGAATGAGAGTGAGAGTGAAGCATGATTTTGTGTAGTTCGCCAGTCTGATGCTGCAGAGTGGGGAAGCTTTGGTAGGGAATCCGCTGTAGCAGCCGGGCATGATGGACCCCCCTCAGGGCCCTAGGAAAGAGACGAAAGAAGGTGAAAGGAATGCGGTGGGTGGGAAGGGTGCGCAGAATGCAAGAGTGAAGGGAAGTAGAGGGTCAGGAGGGTATTTATAGGACTGTCAGAAGTGGCTCGGTTCCGAACAAATTCAGTGATGATCAGGGATGCTATGCGGAGATCCAAAATGACTCAGGTTTTGAAAGAGTGACTGGAGTAGTAGACAGGAGAATGCTGGACAAGGAGTGGGTATAGGTTACACTTTGAAGAGAAGACGAATGTAAACTGACCGGATTAATGGTTTGGTATAATGACACCTTAACTAATATAGAGTCATCTGGCAATTAAGATAAGGTAAGAAATGCAGGTCTAACAAAGTGGGTTGATGTTAAAGGTAGAAACTTGATGGCATAATTCAAATGACTTAGGAAACCAAATAATTATGACTGCGTTTAAGTGACTTGGAAGGTTGACTTGGACATTTGTGTGTCTGTGGCAAGGATTTCAAGACACGCTTGAATAAAGACGCTCTCTGCAAGTGAAGGGAGTGGAGAGAAGTTAATGCAGATAAGTTATGCTCTGTGTGTGATGGCCACATGATGAAAGGATTATGTTGTACTGAAAATAGTGACTGCTGATGATGACGAGGAGTATGGATAAGGTTTTATAGTTTGGACCTTAAAAGAGAATGGATGAGAAACAGTAAGAACCACGGTGATGGAATGATCAGGACATAATATGCGCGGATTGTATTAGTATGTGACAGAGTGCCATATTAGGTAGGGATGGACGACGTGGACAGGCGTTTTAGCAACTTGTCGATTAGTGTAGGAGAACACCGTTTATGGTGGAATAGCTAGAATATGGAATAGTTATGGCTATTGTGTAGATTTCGAAAATCTGGGAGAGCAATTTGGCTTTTGCTCGCAAATTGTTTGGAACCCCCAAAATCAACAGAAGGAGCACCATCTCCATGGGTGAATGCTGTGTAAGTAAGACATGTTGGGCACTAGCATCTTGGTGCCGCAAACAACGTTAGAGGGTCCTGCTATGGATGTCTGAAGCGAACGGCCATGGGCGCTGGCCTCCCGGTGCCAGGAGCCCAGGCTACTTGCTATGGTCGTTTGAAGCATACGGCAGTGGGCACGGGCATACCAGTGCCAGGAGCCCAGGCTACCTGCTACGAATTAGCGGTTTAGCATGTTATGGCACTGGGAGATAGATTAGCCGAGTAGTCTTGCCTTGAGCTTGGACGTTGTCAGATCCCGAGTTACCCCTGTACAGGAGGTACTGCACCAGCTCTCCGTCTAAAGGGTCCGATCCTCAGGTCCATGGGTCTTACCCTGTTGGGACGATCTAGAGCGGTGGTCCCCAAACCCTGGGCTGATCAATTGGTACTGGGCCGCACAAGAAATAATGAATTATTTCCGTTTTATGTATTATCTGAGTATGGACGATCTTTTATTTTGAAAAACCTTTTATTTTGAGAAATAATTCTCTGGGTCTCTGGGTCACTTGCGCGGTGTAATGGTAACGATAGCGACCAGTCACAATACAGAGCGCCCCCCAAGAAAAAGAAAAACTGTCAAGTGTTGACCAGTCCATGGTGATAAAAAGGTTGGGGACCACTGATCTAGAGGACTGTTGGTGAGGAGACACACCTAGCTTCTAACTGCCTTCATCCGTAGGTCCACCCTGCTTACTCTAATATAGCACCTGACTGAATAGCCCCTAGAGCCAAGTACTATACTAACCACGTCCGTTCATATATTACGAAAATATAAGAATTGACTATAAAATGTGACTTTCCTTTAAATTCCATTGCCATATTTTAAACAATAGGCATAGGCATAGAAGGCAAAAGACTAGTGCAACATAGCCACTCAGTATAACTCAATATACAACATGTATATGGCACTCCATGTAGTTTAACATGTAAAAACCTTACTTTTGTGCCATTGACCTTTCTTTTGCGACAGACTCAAAGCCATTCAAAGTCCATTAATCTTCTGAGAAGTGCAGAGACATGAAGGCTGACACTGTTCCTCTTCTCATGCACCTTCCCACTTCTTGGACTGATCCACTTTGTCATCTTTGTGCCAGACGTTGGGTTGATCCTGATGAAGCAAAAAGACACTTAATGATATACATTGTTTGCAGAGACAGCAGAACCCATCAAGTTGGGGAGATGAGCTTATCATTTTTCCAAACATACAAAACTGCAAAAAAAAAAAAAAAATTGCTTTAATTGCAGATTTGGCGTCCATGCAAACTGAAACAGAAAGTGATGTTGCAATGCAATACAATGGAAATGCAGGGAGTTGAATAAAAAATGTTGTTACCTTTTTTTAATATATCATCTTTTGTGAATTCCTCCATTACTTTTGTTACAGTCATGTCAGCACTCCAAGTGTGAACAACTTCTCTTTGAGTTTTGAAAATAGATGTGATTGAGCAACATCGTGAATTTCTTGGACCTCTTCAATGATGGTCTGAATGACTGAGGCTGGTAAAAGCAACTTAGCTTGAAGCTTCAAATAAAACATAGATAAGTTCTTCAAAAAGAGTTCTTCCTCCACACTCTCATAACTTTCACCAACAGCTGTTCATCATTCTCGATTACAGAGGTGCATGGATGACTCATAGGTTGGGAGGGATTTTCAATCTGGTCTTCTTGTGTTGGTTGTTTATACACCATCTCATGTAAATGTGCAGCAGAACTGTTTTTGTGTACTCTTGAAATATGAGATGCAAAAGTGGATTTTACACTGAATGTTTTGTCACAACCCCGAAAAGGGCATGTTATTTTCCTGCTCTCTTGTATATGGGTTTTTAAATGATTAAGGAAATTTTTCAGATTTATAAATGTAGCCTGACAAAATTCAAACTGACAAATCACTGTTGTGTCAATTTCTTCACTCCTGTGAGACTTACATCCCTTGTGATCTCTGTATATGAGACTTGAAGGCTGCAAATTTTCTGAATGAACGGGAACATTCATGGACGCCACAGGTAAAAGGGCAGTTTGGAGCATTACTGTGTAAGTTTCATATGACGAGTAAATCCTATTATAGTTTTACTCTCATGGCCACACTGTTTGCACTGGTACATCTCTGGGCTAGAAAGTACAAAAAAGAGAAAACAAAAAAAGTACATCCAAAAACACGTCCGTCCGTCCGTCCGTCTTCTTCCGCTTATCCGAGGGCGGGTCGCAGGGGCAGCAGCTTCAGCAGGGAGACCCAGACTTCCCTCTCCCCAGCCACTTCGTCTAGCTCTCCCAGGGGGACCCCAAGGCGTTCCCAGGCCAGCAGAGAGACATAGTCCCTCCAGCGTGTCCTGGGTCTTCCCCGGGGCCGCCTCCCGGAGGGACGTGCCCGGAGCACCTCACCAGGGAGGCGTCCAGGAGGCATCCTCACTAGATGCCCGAGCCACCTCAACTGGCTCCTCTCGATGCGGAGGAGCAGCGGTTCTACTCCGAGCTCCTCGCAGATGGCCGAGCTTCTCACCCTATCTCTAAGGGAGAGCCCAGCCACTCCACGAAGGAAACTCATTTCGGCCGCTTGTATCCGCGATCTCATTCTTTCGGTCACTACCCAAAGCTCGTGACCATAGGTGAGGGTAGGAACGTAGATTGACCAGTAAATCGAGAGCTTCGCCTTTCGGCTCAGCTCCCTCTTCACCACGACGGACCGGCGCAGAGTCCGCATCACTGCAGAAGCCGCACCGATCCGCCTGTCAATCTCCCGTTCCGTCCTTCCCTCACTCGTGAACAAGACCCCGAGATACTTGAACTCCTCCACTTGAGGAAGGATCTCAACCCCGACCTGGAGACTGCACTCCACCCTTTTCCGGCTGAGAACCATGGCCTCAGAATTAGAGGTGTTGATTCTCATCCCAGCCGCTTCACATTCGGCTGCGAACCGCTCCAGAGAGAGCTGAAGGTCACGATCCGATGAAGCCAACAGGACCAGGTCATCCGCAAAAAGCAGCGACCCAATCCTGAGGCCACCGAATCGTAGCCCCTCAACGCCCTGACTGCGCCTAGAAATTCTGTCCATAAAGGTTATGAACAGAATCGGTGACAAAGGGCAGCCCTGGCGGAGTCCAACTCTCACAGGAAACAAGTCCGACTTACTGCCGGCGATGCGAACCAGGCTCTGACACCGAGAGTACAGGGACCGGACACCCCGTATTAACGGGTCCGGGACCCCATACTCCCGGAGCACCCCCCACAGCGTTTCCCGGGGGACACGGTCGAATGCCTTCTCCAAGTCCACAAAGCACATGTAGACTGGTTGGGCAAACTCCCATGCACCCTCCAGGACCGTGCTGAAGGTATAGAGCTGGTCCACAGTTCCACGACCAGGACGAAAACCACACTGCTCCTCCTGGATCCGAGGTTCGACAATCTTGCGGACCCTCCTCTCCAGGACCCCCGAAAAGACCTTCCCAGGGAGGCTGAGAAGTGTGATCCCCCTATAGTTGGAACACACCCTCCGGTCCCCCTTTTTGAAGAGGGGAACCACCACCCCCGGTCTGCCAGTCCAGAGGCACTGTCCCCGATGTCCACGCAATGTTGCAGAGACGTGTCAACCAAGACAGCCCCACAACATCCAAAGCTTTGAGGAACTCCGGGCGGATCTCATCCACCCCGGGGCCCTGCCACCGAGGAGCTTTTTGACTACCTCGGCGACTTCGGCCCCAGAGATTGGAGAGCCCACCACAGGGTCCCCAGACTCCGCTTCCTCAGTGGAAGACGTGCTGGTGGGATTGAGGAGGTCTTCGAAGTATTCCTTCCACCGACCCAGGACATCCCCAGTCGAGGTCAGCAGCACCCCGCCCCCACTGAACACAGTGTTGACAATGCACTGCTTCCCCCGCCTGAGCCTCTGGATGGTGGTCCAGAACCTCCTCGAAGCCGTTCGAAAGTCCTTCTCCATGGCCTCACCAAACTCCTCCCACGCCCGAGTTTTTGCCTCTGCAACCGCAGAAGCTGCGTTCCGCTTGGCATGTCGATACCCGTCAGCTGCTTCAGGGGTCCCACAGGCCAAAAAGGTTCTGTAGGCCTCCTTCTTCAGCTTGACGGCATCCCTAACCACCGGTGTCCACCAGCGGGTTCGGGGGTTGCCGCCGCGACAGGCACCGACCACCTTGCGGCCACAGCTCCGGTTGGCCACCTCGACAATGGAGGCACGGAACAAGGTCCATTCGGACTCAATGTCCCCCACCTCCCCCGGGACATGAGTGAAGCTCTCCCGGAGGTGAGAGTTGAAACTCTTTCTGACAGGGGATTCAGCCAGACGTTCCCAGCAAACCCGCACAGAACGTTTGGGTCTGCCAGGTCTGACCGCCGTCCTCCCCCACCATCGGAGCCAACTCACCACCAGGTGGTGATCAGTTGACAGCTCCGCCCCTCTCTTCACTCGAGTGTCCAAAACACATGGCCGCAAATCCGACGACACAACCACAAAGTCGATCATCGAACTACGGCCGAGGGTGTCCTGGTGCCACGTGCACATATGGACACCCTTGTGTTTGAACATGGTGTTCGTTATGGACAATCCATGACGAGCACAGAAGTCCAACAACAGAACACCACTCGGGTTCAGGTCAGGGGGGCCGTTCCTCCCAATCACGCCACTCCAGGTCTCACTGTCACTGCCCCACGTGAGCATTGAAGTCCCCCAGGAGGACGAGGGAATCCCCAGAGGGAGCACTCTCCAGTACCCCCTCCAAGGTCTCCAAAAAGGGTGGGTACTCTGAACTGCTGTTCGGTGCGTAAGCACAGACAACAGTCAGGACCCGTCCCCCCACCCGAAGGCGAAGGGAGGCTACCCTCTCATCCACTGGGGTAAACCCCAATGTACAGGCGCCAAGCCGGGGGGAAACAAGCATTCCCACCCCCGCTCTGCGCCTCTCACCGGGGGCAACTCCAGAGTGGCAGAGCATCCAACCCCTCTCGAGGAAACTGGTTCCGGAGCCCAAACTGTGCGTAGAGGTGAGCCCGACTATATCTAGCCGGTACCTCTCAACCTCGCGCACCAGCTCAGGTTCCTTCCCCGCCAGAGAGGTGACGTTCCACGTCCCCAGAGCCAGCTTCTGCAGCCGGGGGTCAGACCGCCAAGGTCCCCGCCTCCGACTGCCGCCCAACTCTCTGCGCACCCGCCCCCCGAGATCCCTCCCACAGGTGGTGGGCCCATGGGAACACAGCAAATGAAAACATGGTCACCAATCTAAATGTAACTGACAAATTTTGGCCTGAATTCGTCTTCACAGATGTGTTGTGATGATCACTGTGCCCTCTGCAGTAGCACTCATTGCCCAGGGTTTTCCTCTGCACCTGTGGCGACCATTCAACAGCAAAACAAATATGCTTAATTATTAATGATTCTGCTCAACTGTAAATATAGTACATGACATCATGTGGAAATATAACTCCATAATTATTGTTGACAGATTATACTAACACATAATGCTTCAGATAAAATGTGTGCTTAGTCTGTATTAGCCTCTAAAGTTTATTAACACTTAATTGTGTTAAATCAAGTGCAGCGAATAAGAGCATCATTAATAACAATATATAATGCTGCTGTTAAAATGACGTTAATGACGTCACGTCCCCGTTTCAGCCTCTGAACTATATTAGCCTACGCTCCATAAAATGAGTGTTCGTGTTTTAAATAAAGTTTATATCATCCTCTTTATCGTTATATTTATCTTCCTACATTTGACTGGAGTAAGTCTTTTTGACGACACAACTCAGAGTCGGAATCTGCTTCGTTTCACTGCCCTGGAGGAAAACATCCAGACTCGGTTGAATCAGTGAACCATTTGAGTCTGCGCAGGTCTTTTCCCGTGAATCCCTTATGTTAGACACCCGCGAAGCTATTTCTTGTGGTAGAAATGACTGCTTTTGTCAACAATAATAGCGAGGCATGTTGTAATGAGATTGTACAGGTTCAAAAGAGAGGACTGAACGGCGCATTTTATCGTTTTAATTCGCATACGTGGCCCGCTCTTAGGCGGGTGTAGACGGTAAAAGATCCGGGTAATGGAGATTATGACTCGTGAATCCCGAGTCGGTTAAAAGATCTGGATGAATCGCGAATCATAAACCACTATTTCTTAGAGCTTATAGAGGGCAACCTCTCAGCGCAAAACACAGTCACACCGTAGTAGTCACATTACGTAGTCCATCATCCTCCCCATTCGTCCAGATATATCCTGTTTGTCTCATCCAACCCTTCCCTTCTTGGCCTCTCTCCTCCGGTTTGGTTACTGAAGTTCCATTGCTCAACCTCTCAGCATGATTATTGAGTGTGCCTGAAAGAGCACACTCATTAATATCCCGCAGGCTTACTCTTATTATTCGTCTTCCGTGTTTTTTTCGGTTCGCAAAGGCTCCCAGAGTTTTTGTCGCACATACACAAACAAGGAGTCAAAACGACCGGCTCGGCAAGGATACAATAGGAATGTTAAGGTTAAGCATTTCACCCAACGGTTTTGCCGCTATACACCAAACACCGTGCCAAAAAATGAATGGGTGTGTATTGCGAGAACTTTCCAGAGCTAGAGGGCGTGATGTCATCGCCAGAGTGCAGAGAGAGAGAAAAATTTGTCCAAAAATAAATTTATAATAATATACAGAAATCATTTATAGCTAGAAACGTAGGAAAATTTGTTGGCGTCGCATAGATACCACTGCTGAAGCTGTCAGCATTATAGTTTTGGCCTCAGACACAAAGATTCGGCACCAACACCCATCCACAGCCCCATAGACTCCCATGTTAATTTGAGAGGAGAAATTTCCTGAAGGGCAGAGACCACCTGCTCTTTACCACATGATAAATGAGTTTTTAACATTTAGCTCTCAAACTGGGCACAAAGCTTTTATTATTAACTATTAACTATTTTCACTGTTGCTGTGCATCAGAAACAAGTCAATTTTAACTTGTCTGTCCAAAATTACAGAGACAGCAGAGCACGTTAGTGGCTAACGTTTGGCATTGGCAGGAGGCACCGCAGGCTCCTGTGTTTGATTCCATGGAAGATTTTCCACTCGAGCAGTTTCGGGACGATACTCTACGCGTTGCCTTTGACCAAGTGATACAAATTGATGGTCACATGGTGCGCCCTGACGCAGCGCGGACATATCCACACTTTTCATTACGCAGGGACAGACTATACCGAGTGAGCCGTGACACGCAGACCGGTGAAGTAATTACCCAGTTGCTGGTGCCAAAAAGCCGCCGGGAAATAGTCTTCCAGGCGGCTCATTATAACCCAATGGCTGGGCATATGGGGTGTGAAAAAACACTGAACCGTGTAATGGCCCGATTCTATTGGGGCAGCGGTTGGTCAGCGGTTAGATCCTCTGTTGTTTGCAGTGCGCGAGGTACCCCAGGCCTCCACGGGATTTTCTCCCTTTGAACTGTTGTTTGGCAGGAAACCACGCAGTGTTTTGGACCTGGTTAAAGAAAGCTGGGAGGAAGGTCCAAGCCCCAGTAAAAACGAAGTTCAATACGTTCTGGACCTGAGAGCAAAACTCCACACACTGGGACAGTTATCACGTGAGAATTTGCTCCGGGCCCAGGAACGTCAGCAGTGACTGTACAACAGAGGATCTACATTAAGACAATTTTCACCGGGAGATAAAGTGCTTGTATTGCTCCCATCCTCCAACTCAAAATTACTCGCCAAGTGGCAAGGGCCCTTTGTGGTCACACGGCGAGTGGGTGATGTTGACTATGAGCTTGTGCGATCTGACAGGAGGGGCGACACATATCTGTCACCTCAACCTCCTTAAAGCTTGGAGAGAGGCGGAGTCTGTTTCCCTGGTGACGGCAATTACAGGGAGAGAAAGGAGCTGGGGCCCGAGGTACCAAAATCGACCAATCCTGCCTCGCTCCGTTGTGAAGACCATCTCTGACTGTCCCAGAGAACAGACATAGCCAGGTTGCAGCAGCGTTACGCTGATGTGTTCTCCCCCCTGCCAGGACGCACAAACCTTATTCAACACCATGTTGAGACTCACCCGGGCGTGACAGTGCGTTCACGTTACCGGAACACAAGAGAAAAGTTGTTCAGGCAGAATTGAAAGCCATGTTGGAAATGGGTGTAATAGAAGAGTCCCACAGTGCTTGGTGTAGCCCTATCGTTCTTGTAGTCAAGAAGGATGGGTCTATCCGGTTCTGTGTGGACTATCGCAAGGTGAATGATGTTTCACGGTTTGATGCCTATCCTATGCCCCGAGTCGGCGAACTCCTGGATCGCTTTGGCACTGCTCGCTTTTTCACGACGCTTTCACGGCTACTGGCAGATTCCCTTGTCTCCAGAGTCTAAGGAAAAAACGGCCTTCTCCACTCCGTACGGTTTGTACCAATTCGTTACACTTCCGTTCGGGTTGTTCGGGGCCCCAGCCACATTTCAGTGCCTCATGGACCGCGTGCTGCGGCCGCATGCTGCATATTAACCACCACTGTAGTACAATAAAAGCATTTAGTATCTGCTATGTTAACCATATAATCATAGGCATATAGTATATGTTATATTAATCGTATAATCATAAGCATATGTTATATTAACCATATAATCATAAGCATAACCGTATGGCATCTGCTTGAACTTTGTCTGATATATAAACTGTACGCCATTCTGGGGGCAAAGCAGGGGGAACTTTCTGTAACCTTATGACATCCGCTTGGACTTTGTCTGACATACAAACTGTACGCTATTTTGAGGGCACAACAGGGTGAACTTCCCATCACCCTTAAGAAACAGAAAGTCGATTCATGAGTAGAAAAAGGGAGTATTAGGATGCATCGGCTGTCTGTGTATGTCTCTGTATGTGTGAATAAAACGAGCCTAAAGTGTGAACAGGCAGAATTCAGCGTGGTGCGGTGGTGAACAGACTGCGGAGTCTGTGTCTGCTGGGTTCTCCCTTTGCAAAGGCGAACACAAAGACTGGGTGTTGTGAGCTTTATTTTCCTAACATAATTTGCTCTATCTCACAACAGCTTGATCAGAGAATCCGGGGTGGTGAGTTGAATCACAACAGTGTGTAATGTTGAATTGTAATGTGCAGTTCATGTACAATGAGACTTAAGTTAGCACTGACTATGCTAACATTAATTGCTAACGTTGTTTGCACATTTCAGACATGGCTAGCTTTATCGTCCCAGTACAAACACTGAAAATCATTTGACTGCTTTTGAAATCTCTTTCCTGTTTAGTTTGAAAAATGAGTGACTCAGGTGATCCTGATGATTTGGAGAGGAGAGCTTCAGGGTGCTTTCAGGATGTGGAGGTAATGTTATCATAACTACTATGTTATCATAATGTTATCATAACTACTATTATTATTTATTATTTTACTTATTTATTTTGTAGTGTATGGAAACAGTTGTTCAAGACACCACACTCTTGTCTAATTTATTGTAGCGAGTAAAAGTAGACTCATTTCTACATCATGTTCAACATCTCAAACCCTCATACAATACAATACATTGTTACTTATATTGTTTCTATGAAATCGGCTCCCATATACTTAATTTGAAATTCCATGTTTAATCATGGACCGTATTTAAAGTGTTGCATTTTGTTTCTTGTTAGATTGCATAGAATGAGGCACAGAGGGAACCTGAGCTAGAGCCTGTCTGATGGAAACAACGTGACAGACATGGGATGTTACTCCTCAAAGTCTGTCAAAGAGAGACGCAGCAACACGAGGGGGTTTGCAACCTGCATCAAATGTTTTACCAGCAAATAGGTACAGTTTATGAGTCCTATGCATTCCTTACTATTTACTATGGGTGGGTGCTGAAATGTGGACAATTGGGTCTAACTTTTTTTTTTTTTTTTTATGCGTTACCTGTAGAAATGCCAGACCGTGCGTGGCCGTTCAGCAGGTAATGTTCATGTTTCACCTGGCAGACTTGTGGCTCTCACAGTAAGTGGCCTATTTGTCACACACTGCACACACAATAGACGTCTTTACAGGTTTCTGTGCATATTGCACATTGCTATCTTGTTTGGGCTTATCCTTGGTCCACGGTATATGTGGGCACCTGTCAAAAGGTCATTTGGATTTACCAGAAGGTTTTAAATCAACGTGAAAAAAATGTCTTTGTTGAGCCATGACTGAATTTGTCATTTTGTTTTCAGCTCGTAATGTCAAATTTGGTCACGAGCTTTGGGTAGTGACCGAAAGAATGAGATCGCGGATACAAGCGGCCGAAATGAGTTTCCTTCGTGGAGTGGCTGGGCTCTCCCTTAGAGATAGGGTGAGCAGCTCGGCCATCCGCGAGGAGCTCGGAGTAGAACCGCTGCTCCTCCGCATCGAGAGGAGCCAGTTGAGGTGGCTCGGGCATCTAGTGAGGATGCCTCCTGGACGCCTCCCTGGTGAGGTGTTCCGGGCACGTCCCTCCGGGAGGCGGCCCCGGGGAAGACCCAGGACACGCTGGAGGGACTATGTCTCTCGGCTGGCCTGGGAACGCCTTGGGGTCCCCCTGGGAGAGCTAGACGAAGTGGCTGGGGAGAGGGAAGTCTGGGTCTCCCTGCTGAAGCTGCTGCCCCCGCGACCCACCCTCGGATAAGCGGAAGAAGACGGACGGACGGACGGATGTCAAATTTGCCAAATTTGCCAAATTTAGTGGCATCAAGGCAAGCTGTGTCCAGTGACGCCCTCATCCAGACTGACATTTAGCCTTGGCAGAACACAAGAACACAAGTATGCTCTTCATGTTAAAATGTTTCAACTCTATCACCTTTAAACAAATATCCAGTGTCTGAGCAGTAGTTGGAGGTTCTGTTCTTGAATCATAAAGCTCAAATGCTAAAAGTCGAGGACTGCTACAGGAAAATCCTCAGCCATCAACTGCTCGCAGGGCGCTTCTCAGGGGGGCTGCCCATCACTCCATCATCTCTCTCCACATTGCATGTCTATGAGCCTTTGTATGTGTGAGGACTGAGTGTGATTGAACTACAATCAATAAAATAATTGATAAAATCAAACGATCTCTGTTTAATGTGATTTTGACTTTTTAGGTAAAGGTCATTATCAACAGTTATTTAGGGGCAGAGGGGGAGGATGAGTTCTGGTCAAGACTTTGGATTACATTCACGATATCTGGATGTCAGTCTAGGATTTATTGCTTTAATTAATAAACTGATTTAGCTTTAATTAATTCAGCTCATATGGTGTGAATTTTAAATGTTTTCTCATATTTTATGCAGATATATTTTTCTATTAAACACTATAAGCACGGGGCAGCACACTCACAAGGTGAGTTTGATTCAATGTTTTGAACATAGGTCAGTGCTGATGTGCTTGAAGAAACAGTTCCTCAGAGAGGAAGCGGCTATGGAGAAATGTGTCACCTGAAACTATTTTAGGAATGATTTCATCACAAATATCCTCAGCCACATATTGCTGGAAAGATAAAATCACATGAGCAGCCTCATATTTTACAATCAGCAACGATAACATGCCTTTTACTCACAAGAACAGTGATGTTTGGATTCAGATAATTGTAATCACTGCCAGTCAACAGTAATTTGAGACAGAATGATACCTACATTCAGCAGATGACCCATAACATTAATTGAACATGCCAAATCAATCTACAACACAGTGTCCTTCCCTCACTGTAACCTGCATATGTAGTAAATTAAATCAAAATCCTGGACCATGAAGGTGAGGTTGAAAGGGCTACGTCATGTTGCCAGATAACGCATAAACATAAATATTCTTCCAGTGTACATAGTATCCTTTGTCAGACCTAAACAAACCTCTTTGACAGTAGTACTTTGACCTCTCACTGGGATGATATGATATTAGCACCACAGGGGAGGTGATATAAGGCCCAAGGTGTGTCTTATTAGGTCCTTTGTTCCTGCCTGCCATGCTGCCACATGAGTGAGTGAGTCAATATTTCAGTTTTAGATCATTTATTTGTCCTTTCAGTATACCTAAGTTGATGCATCCTAATTCTTTGTGTATTTCCTTTTGAACAGACCAAAGGTATTGTTTTGTTATCAACAAAGACCTGCAATAGCCTAAATTCTGAGTGGATGCATTAATAACGTAAGCTTGCTAATTTCTGTTTATAATTCTAGTTTATGGTACTTAGGGCAGTGTGCTGATTTATGCTTGTTTATTGTACAGATAATCATCCTCATCCTCATCCTCCCCTTCCATCCTCATCCTTCCCTTCCATTGAACCAAGTACCTCGAAATAAATGGTTAAATGGCCTTCTTGGATCCTGTGTGTTTGAATGTGCACCCCAGTTAGAGACTCCATGATTCAGTCAACTCCATCTTCCACCACATGTACCCCTCGAAATATACAGCCCTTTAACAATGATGATGGTATGATGATGATATGGAGGTGGGATGATGATAATGGGATGATGATGATGATATGATGATGGTATGACGATGATAATGATGGTATGATGATGATGATATGATGATGGTATGACGATGATGATGGTATGATGATGATAATGATGATATGGAGGTGGGATGATGATGATGATATGGAGGTGGGATGATGATAATGGGATGATGATGATGATGATATGATGATGGTATGACGATGATAATGATGGTATGATGATGGTATGACAATGATGGTATGATGATGATATGGAGGTGGGATGATATGATGGAGTAAACAAAATCAAGCAGTATGAATGACTTATACATTCATTTATTTAAATCATTTTTGCTTAACCATAAAAACTGTAATAACACATATATGAGACTGAACAGCTCCAAGTGTGCAATATATAAACATGACAGATGACATATTATAAGAAGCGGAAACATAAACATGCTCCAGCTGATACTGCTGTGGTTAACTTCCTTTCTTTAGGCTCCTACACACATACTGCTTACCACAATCATCTCATACAGCTAGAATCTTGTCATCTAGTGGCTGTTACGATGTTACTTACTTTACATGCAGTATTACTGTAACTTTAGCACTATATTATAATGGCCTAGTCACTTTTATAGTGGTGGTGATGCATATGAGAATGTTCGTTGATATGCAACACTTGTTGATCAGATTTATGGATGTTTTATGTATTTAAGCCACAGTTATAGACTAAACGGAGATTGACACTGACTGAAATGTGTATTCAATATGTTTATTGTGAATGTTAACTGCATGCTCCGTGTTGAACTTTTGTGATGATTCTGTGGGCTGGTTTACAGCTCTGCATGTCGTTCTGCAGACTCCCTGGTGTCACTGCACACTTTGCCACTGTCAAGAAAAGAAAACACACACACACACACACACACACACACATAAAGGTTAAGAGGATAACTTGGTGGTGACCTATGACAATGTCAAGGTTGAAATATCATCTCTATTCATGTCATGCTACAACAACTTCACTTTAAATGAGTCCAAATACATGAATTGACATACTGCATCATGTGTGGATTATGCATACAGTGTGATGAAGAACTGTTTTTAAAAGAAGTATGAAACAGCTATTGTTTCTCTTTTCGCTTTGGATAAAGCGTCAACTAAATGGTTAAATGTAACTGAAGCTAGACAAGATGGAGTGTCACGGGTCCATTAGATAAGAGGCAAGATAGTTACATGGCTCTAGCCTTAAAATTATAGACACATTTCTCTAAAGGCTGTTTCACACTACTGCACAGTAACCACTGTGACAACCCTGCAGGAGCTTTTCAAAAAGCAAAACCTGTTTGAAAACGACTGCTGCCCTCAGGCAGCTACCACCAGAAGTTCAGCATGATGAGCTTTGGTTGGCAGGGCAAAATCTGTGCATGTGCTTCAGTGCAAGGGGGTAATAAACAAAATATATCTTACTTTTTAGCATGCACTCATACAACTTCCTCATCTTTATGAGAATCCCAGGTACCACCCCTTCTGCCGGATCCACATGGTGTATAATGTCCCTGACGATTTGGCCTTTCCAGTCAGGATGGCTCAGGAAAAGGACAGGCTGGTAGCCCAGGGCATGAAGTTTTAAAACCTGCAAGAACAATAAAGAAAACTTTATGCATCCAGACTATTTTGACAAATCTGACAATTGATACTGTTACATTAGATTTTTTTCATCTTTGACCATATACAAGGTTACAAAATGGCCTCGTGTTATTATTATTATGTCTAGTTTGATGTATTTACTGTGATGATTTTGTGTGGAATCGTAGAGGATCAAGTTAGAGGACGACTACTGAGAGAACCTGACCTCACCCTACACAAAGCAATTGACATTTGCAGAGCCAGTGAGTTAAGTCGGAGTCAGCTAAAAAGTCTACATGATGAGGTGGAAATTCCTGTACACAAAGTCACCAGACAAAAACAACATGACAAAAAGAAAGATAATGGTGCTGCGTCCGACAGTGTCAAAATGAAGAATCAAGGAAACTGCACCAGATGTGGTTACAAGCATGAGCCGAGGAAATGCCCTGCCTATGGACAAGTGTGCAAAGCCTGCCACAAGAAAAATCATTATGCAAAAATGTGCAAGGCACGAAGACACACAGATAACTATCAAGTGCAACATTTGAACAAGGCAGATGCAGGTGATCAAGAATTCTTTATTGGCACAATTCAAGCAGAACAACAGGACCATCCAGTCTCACAGGTGAATGCTGTGGACACAAAGAAAGAAAAGTGGCATGAAAATCTGATGGTCAACAAGAAAGTCTTGAAAGTAAGGCTGGATACTGGAGCTGACTGTAACGTTATTTCCATGAGTGACCTCAGAAAGCTGAGAGTGGACAAAAAGGTGAGCAGATCTCACTCCAAGCTTGTTGCTTATGCAGGCCAACATATTCACGCTAAAGGAAAAATCATGTTGACATGTCAGTACAAAACAAAAACTATGATGTAGAATTTGAAGTCATAAAGACTAAGGCACCTGCAATTCTGGGAGGAGAGTCATGTGAGGAAATGGGGTCTTGTTAAAAGACTGCATGTGCTTAAAACAGAGAGTGACATTCTTGGTGAATACGAGGATCTATTCACTGGGTTAGGCTGCATACCAGGAGTATACCACATTAAGACAGACCCAGATGTCACTCCAGTTGTCCATGCACCCAGGAAAGTGCCAGTAGCCCTGAAAGACATGATTGAAACAGAGCTGAAAAGAATGGAAAGTTTGGGAGTAATAACTAAACAAACAGAGCCTACTGATTGGGTAAATAGTATGGTAACTGTATCAAAACCCAACAAAGTCCGGATCTGCATTGACCCACAAGACCTGAATTCTGCCATTAAGAGAGAACATCATCCATTGCGCACAATAGAAGAAGTGGTAGCGGAAATGCCAGATGCTAAGTTCTTCTCAGTGTTAGACGCAAACCATGGATTTTGGCAAATCCAGCTAGACGAAGAAAGCTCTCACCTGTGTACATTCAACACACCATTTGGTAGATATCGGTTCAAGAGACTTCCATTTGGTATATCCTCAGCACCTGAAGTGTTCCAGAGGTGCATAGCCAGACACCTAGAAGGGCTAGAGGGTGTAGTCAATGTAATAGATGATATCCTAGTTTGGGGAGAGAGCATAGAGCAGCATGACTGTCGGCTGAGGCAAGTGCTAGAACGCATTCGAAGCATTAATCTGAAGCTGAACAAAGTAAATGTAAGATAAGAATGACTGAAATCACTTACATTGGACACGTGCTCAGTGAGAAGGGACTCAAGCCGGATCCTGAAAAAGTCAGAGCCATTCAAGACATGCCTGCACCCGAGGATAAAGCCACACTCCAGAGGTTCACAGGGTTACTACAATATCTCTCCAAGTTCATCCCTAACCTCTCAGACATAAGCGCTCCTTTGAGGAAGTTAGAAGGAAACGTGGAGTGGCATTGGGGTTCAGAGCAACAACAGAGTTTTGAAAGACTAAAAGCTCTCGTCAGCCAAGCACCAGTACTGAAGTACTATGATGTCAGAAAGCCAGTTACATTATCTGTTGATGCAAGCTCGGAAGGCTTTGGAGCAGTGCTACTTCAAGAAGGACAGCCAGTAGCATATGGCTCCAGGGCGTTGACTGACTGTCAAAAACGTTATGCCCAAATTGAGAAAGAATTGCTTGCTATTGTATTTGGCTGTGAGAAGTTCCATCAATATCTGTATGGAAGACATGTCCAGGTAGAAAGTGATCATAAGCCACTGGAAGTGATATTTAAAAAATCACTCCTCAGCGCCCCAGCCAGACTACAAAGAATGCTCATGAGGCTACAAAAGTACAGTCTGGAGGTCAAATACAAACCAGGCAAGGAGATGCATATCGCTGATGCTCTAAGCAGAGCATTTCTGAAAGAACACAATGAGAAACTCCTTGAGGAAGAACTGGAAGTCAACTTTATCAACCACCAACTCCCAGTATCAGAGGAAAAGTTGCAGGAGTTTAGAAAGGCAACAGAAGAGGATGCTGAGTTGGGACTGGTTGCAAAGGCAATTCAAAATGGTTGGCCAGAAAAACAGAGACAACTTCCAGACAACATCAAACAATACTGGACATTTAGAGAAGAGTTAGCTTATGTGGATGGACTCATATTCAAGAACTCAAGGTTAGTAGTACCACATGCACTGAGAAGTGAAATGCTCAGAAAAATCCATGAGTCACACATGGGCATAGTGAAGTGTAAGGAAAGAGCCCGTGATGTCCTGTACTGGCCGAGCATGGCCAAACAGATTGAGGAAGTTGTGGCTCATTGTGCTGTATGTAACACACACAAAAATAATAATCCCAGAGAGCCGCTCATGTCACATCAAGTGCCTGAGAGAGCATGGTCAAAGATAGGTGTGGACCTGTTTCAGTTCAATGATGCAGAGTTCTTACTGTGTGTGGATTATTTTTCAAAGTTTCCAGAACTTGTCAAGCTGAGTGGAACCTCAAGCAAACAGATCATCAGTGGACTCAAGTCTACATTTGCAAGGCATGGTGTGCCAGATGAATTGTTCTCAGACAATGGAAGACAGCTGGTGAGCAAGGAGATGGACGACTTCAGCGCTGAGTGGGGTTTCAAACACACCACCTCCAGTCCGAATTTCCCGTAGTCAAATGGACAAGCTGAAAGGACGGTCCAGACGGTGAAAAACCTGCTGAGGAAAGCACAGGACAGTTATGGTGATCCATACTTAGCCCTGCTGGAATACCGGAATACACCACTGAGTGGGATTGGCCTCTCACCGGCACAAATGCTCATGGGGAGAAGGCTCAAGTCAAAATTACCAGTGACTAGGACATTGTTGCAACCTGCTCTGTATAGGAATGCCAGGAGTGACCTTGTGAGTAGACAGCAAAGACAGAAGCGATACTTTGATCAAGGAACCAGGACACTGTCTGATCTCCAGGATGGGGAAAATGTGAGGATTAGACAAGGCAGCAAGTGGGAACCAGCCACTGTGATAAAGAAGCACCACCTGCCGAGGTCCTACATAGTTAAAACTCCGAATGGGCAAGAGTACAGGAGGAATCGCAGACACCTGCTCAAAACTGAAGAAACTTCTGTCACAAGGACATCTGAGGACACCCCAGCAGAGAAACACTGTCAAGAGGAACAAGATATGTTGCTACGTGTTGATCCACATAGTCCCACTACAGACTGTTCCACAGTGCCACAGAGTCATGAGATTGTGACTGACCGTAGCATATGTACAAACAGCCCGGTGACAACAACACGGTGTGGAAGACCTGTAAGAGTGCCGCAGCGTTATCTGGTCTGACCAGAACGAGTTATCTTGAAGAATGTTATGGGCCTTAGTTCAAGTTTTGAGTAAAGAAATGTATGAGAAAATAGATAATGACGCACAGCTTGTTAAAGGTTATATATTGAGCTGTGGGATACAGAGCGTAATCTGTTACATTTCACTCATGATTCAGTCATCTGCAAGATATGAATATGTTTGGTTAAAATTGAAATTGTTTGATCAGTAAAAAACCGGATGACAATTTTGGTTGGTTAATTAAGCCTTGTCTGAACTGTGGTTAGTCTTGCAGTCTTGAAAAAGGGAGATGTAGTGTATTGGAGTACTTAAGTGTTGTACTGAGTTTGGTCCATAGATGGCACTGTACTGTTGTGTTGTGGTTATGACATTCAGGTGAAGAACACTGAAGAATAAAAGTACGGGTAGACTGACCGACATGCCTTCGTTCTTATGATATATTTTATCGTATATATTACACAAAGCATTCTGTGGACTGCATTCTAGATTACATCTGTTCACTCTCAGATCCTGTGGTATGATGTTTGTTTGGAAAACATTGTGTGAATTCAATGCGGGATCGTCCTGGGGCGTCGTCGTCTCCATAGCAACGGTTGTCGAGGATTATGGGTAATGTGGGCCTGTCTGTACTGTAGGCCGCTCCAAAGCATACCAATAAAACTTTATTTCTCAGAATCGAAGGACAAAAAATCATACTGAGGGCAACAACATGAAGCTATTTTATTGTTGAATTATCAGTGACACTTTGACGTGTTTGTGTTGATAAATGTTGATGATGTCATTAAAAGAAATCCTTAAAATAGTGAGAAAAATACTTCCAGGCAGAGTCCTCTGTGCTCCAATCAGATTGTAGCTCGCAGCGTCACGTCTCGCCGTGATCGGGTTATTATTGGAGTGACTGGACGGCTGTAGCCTCTGCTCTGACTGTCTCTTACCACCGCAAACAGGTTTATATTGGAGTCAATTGAGAACCCAGAGCGTTTTATACAGACGCTGAAGGATACCTTTTGCGTCAGTATCAGACGTCGGTATTTTACGCGTTGGGAATGAGAACGGGTTGACATCATTTATACATGCGCATGATTGGTTCGTACCTGCATACATACTCGCTTGTTGCCAGCTTTTAGAATGAAGAGCCTTTGACAGCATATGCGCAATGACGTCACATAAGCGTGTTCAGAGGGACAGGCAAACCAGACGCCGGGAGCATTATTCAATTCATTTCAGTGGGAGTCGTGCGTTTTAGCCCAGAATGCAGGCGCGTGCGGCCAGAGAAGTTGAGCCAGATTCAATTTTTGGGAGCCACACGTCACGCTCCGGCCGGCAATCAGACACTCAGGTCGGCCAAACCTCCACAGACAGCCTGAAATGTCTCTGAAGCAGAGACTATCCAGGTGGATTCACGGACTAAACTCATCATTTACTTGTGCGTGTGTGTGTTTTCACTTTCATTTCATGTACCCAGCGCAATAAGATTTGTGTCCGATGATTGGAGAGAGAGACAGAGAGACAAAGAGAGAGCTTTAGTTTCTTTCACAGCGGTTACGTTCAGCAGGTATAGACACGCCCCCCTCAGCTCCACCCACCACCTCCCAACACCGCCGGTTTGCCTGTCCCTGTTTGAACGCGCCAACCGAGAACATGACACACTGAGGGTTAAGTTTTGAGTTTCCCTTATGTTAAAAGATTTCTACAACAAGTGGTTTGTTAAGAATACTTATCGGTTAGACATGAAGAAGGCTGTCATGTTGACGAGATATGAACCGGGTGAGAAACGGACCAGACGCTGAGTGGAGGCTCGCTGAATTGACTCGCTTCTTAAACGGCTTTCGGTTTACGGAAGAGGGGCCGCGTGCACGGAGACCGCGGAGATGTTTTCAGCTTCTGCTGCTGGATCTGCTGGCGTGTCGATGGAAACTCTGACTTCGTCCGAATAATATATCCTCCGATGGAAAGCACAACGAAGTCCATGTTCATGATAAGGTGAGTGAATGAATTAAGTTACTCGTAGACGGATTGGTAGCTCCCTGGCGTGGCGTGTTTCCGGGTCCTGTGCGGAGAAGAGCCAGAGCTTTCAGTTATAAAGCTTGTCCTCTGTGGGTTCGAGAGGCAGTCAGGGTCAATACCTGACGCATTTCCCATTATTACAGTCCTCAAGTATATCTGGTTATTTAGTAAAATGTGTTCAGGATAGAGTACAAATTTTCTAAGAGCCATTTCCTTGTAGTGGATTAAAGTCCTCAACTCTTCACAAATTAGATTAGATTAGAAAAATCTCAATTGCTCTTAACTCATCCTATAGAATAACATTATCAGCTCATCATCTGTGTCACCTGTATTGTTACCTGTTTGCTTTACTAATTGAAGCGACATCTTGTGGCTACATTAAAACACAGCAATCCAGGAAACAGAACAAACCAAAACTTTTTTGATTTGTTGCCAGTTGTGTTTTTAATTAATCACAAGATGGCACTAAAATTAGTAAAGTAAACATGATGGTGACTGAGTAATGGCATTCTATAGGATGCCTTGAGATCTTTGAAAATGTGCAAAAACTGGTTTTCAGCCCAGACAGTATTCATGTTCCTGATGAAGATATACACTGAAACATTGGCTTTGATTCAGCATAAATGTATTTATTTAAATCAATGCTTAAAAACAATATAATATTAAAACAATGCTTTTTCCATAAAGTAACTTATGAAAAATGTGCATAAACAATTAAATAACAAAAACAAATAAATATTAACTCCAAACAAAGTGCATACTATAAAGCAATGTTATGTAAAACAAAACTCCCATGAACAGGATTCTAGTAACATGTAGTTGTAACAAACAAATCTCAAAAAAAAAAAAATGTGGGTGTGTGGGGGCAATAAATCGAGACGCCAAGACATAAAGCCCTTTTGAAATTGACTTAAATTCATGAACACTCTTTTAAAGAAATCTTGGATTAATCAGGTGAAATCACAATTCATGCCTTGTTTCTCTTGTGCAGAAGAGGATGCTCATGGAAACTTCAGTTTTGTCATCTTGCTCTACTTTAAACACTTTGCTTCATGTTAAATGAGAACAGTCTTGCTTCAATTGCAGATATCAGGAAACCTGAAAAAGAAACTACTGCCTGGATAAACAGACAATACATGTGTGTACCTTTTTAAAATAAACCTTCTGTTATGAAGAATTACTCTGAATAACATATTTGTTATTTCTGACTGAACATTTTCACTTCTAAGTGCATGGATGAAAAGAATCACTAACATGCAACCAGGCGTTCGTCATCAAATCGCTAAAACACAGTCCTCTTTCTATTCCTTAACATCTCAGTCTGTCTCTAGCCCCGTCATGACATATTCAGACAATATATACATCTGTCCCCTCTGGCAATTTCTGACAATTTTGACTTAAACAAGACTCCTGACTTCTCAACTTCCCATCAATGTTAAGACAGATTTGCTTGACTAATCCAAACTGGATCATGTTCTGTCTGTGTTGTAGGCAGGTGTTAAAGATTAAACACTGGAAAAATGTGACATAGATTTGTTTTAATTTAGTGAGTCATACACCTTTAAGTAGACTGTACATAGCTAAGTGTATTCATAAGGCATTAAAAGTATTCTTTATGCACAAACCTAGAAAATAAAAGTGTTTTGATAACTTTTTTTTTTTTTTTTTTTTTTTTTAGCATTCTGTACTCCTAGGTACAGCACTGTTAGAGAGAATATTATAAATATTTAGCTAAAAATGTGTCAGATCACCATGGATGCACCATCTTCACTCGCATCCCTTCTTTATTCAAATTTCCACATCATCTTAATCAGACAAATCATTTGAACAAACAGAAAAATATCCAAACCTGGACCTGACCCTGAGACACATAATAGTAGTCCACTGAGTCGGCTAAAGATGAAGAAAAAGTTACAGGGGGAAAAATGAGCCTGTTGAAGTAGACATGAGGCTGTTACTAATCGCTGCAAGCCAATCAAGGCAGTGAAACAAACAGTCTGTGACCAAGAATGACAGGCCTGAGAGAATGTCACAGCAATTGTGGGGCCATCACTGGCAAGAGACAAACAAACAAATCTTAACAACAAAAACAGAAGACCATTGGACAAATCTTACATGAGATGAATCCTCCTGTTTTGGTGATCTGCAAAGATTTTAATGAACTTGTCCATATCAAGCGACTTGGCTCTTCTGGCCTCAATGCTGAGAACACCCAGGTTGCTGAGTCTGTCATCAGTCATTGATGATTTTTGATAAGTTTGAGAGCCGAAAAGCTGCGTTCACATGCTGCACTGCTGACTGGGAGAGCCACGGCGATTTTGCACAGACAGAAAAGCTCATGGAACACATCTTTATGTGGTTCAAGGAACACTGCAAGATCAACAATACATGATAATTTCTGCATTCCACTTTGCTTTTTCCTTTGTAAAAGCCTTCTTGTCTGGTGAAGTTCATGACTGAGATCTTCAGAGTCACTTTCATAAATTTCTCCCAGGCGAAAGACTGCTTGCTCTTGAAGGAAACATTTGCTTTTGGGGTCTAAAGCTTGTATTCCTCTCATTATATCACATTTGTTTTTTGGAGAAGCGCCTGTCTAACTCTCCATGTATGGTGTCCACAATGGGATAGAAGCTTGTCCTTGTCAGCGTCATAACATTTGTGCTGACCCAATGTAGAGGTTATGACAGACCCACCAAGCCACCTCTTTTTTCTCTGCATTTTCAATGGCAATATTGCACTTTGTGGCAGTGTCTACAATACCTTTCCACAGACTGTCAACAAATGTTTCACTTCTATACTCCTGAAATGAGTCTTTGAGTGCACTTACTAAATCCACTGCCGTGGCAAGGACAAAGGAAGGACATTGGAGGGTATCAGACAGCACCTTTGCATCCCCAAGTAGCTTTCGAAAGGTTGCAAGAAGACTGACAAAGCTTAGGTCTATCTGAGTCAGCAAACCTTGAGCATCAGCAACAGCAGGTAATTGGTCCATTAGATTCCTGCAGGCCAGGTATCTACATGCCCATCTCGTGTCACTGAGTTTCTGCAATTCCCTCAGCTGACCTTCATACATTTCCTTTTGCACATGCAACTCCCTCAGCTGACCTTCATACATTTCCTTTTGCACATCCAGCCACTTCTGGTGAACATAGGACCCAGACATATGCACATAAAGCTTCTGCAGTAATGCAAAAAAGCAATCAGCTTCTGGGACTGCCTTCACCGTATCAATGAGCACCAAGTTCAGGCAATGTGTGTTACAGTGTACATAAACTGCATGTTTAGCATCAGTCTTTATTCTGGCTGCCACTCCAGAGTGTTTCCCACTAATTACTGATACTCCATCATATCCTTGTCCAACAAGATTTGTTCTGTACTCAAGTCCATATCTTTCCAAATAGTGGATGATTTTGTCTTTGAGTCCTTCTGCATCGTGTGGCTTGTTGAAAGTCAAGAAAACTTTCATGCACTGCCCCATTATAGTAGTACCGAAGTACCAGTGAGAGCTGTTCCTTCTTTTTCAGATCTTTGGTTTCATCAGCAATCACAGAGAACACCTCACTTTCCTTCACTTCCTGAATTATCTCCTCACGGACCATATTAGCCAAGCATTCTAAGATTTCAGTTTGTATTACACTGCTTGTGTACTTAGCATTCTGCTTTCCCTTCATTTTATTCTGTATCACTGTGTCATGCTTTGCAGTCATTTCCAAGATTTTTAAAACGTGTCCTTTGTTATCTGCCTCTTCTGTCTCACGGTGACCTTGTTGTTCAATGTTTTGTGTTGATGTCAGAAGAAGTACTTCAGCCACTGTTTTAATATATTTTCGATTCCTTTGTACTTTCTTGTTGTATGGTCCATTTAGGGCATCGTGTATGGAAGAATCTGTTAGTATTGCCTTCTTGTGCTCACCCCATGCAAACGTGGCATTGACATGACCCTCTGACTTTTCCTGTACTTTAAAACCAGCATCTTTGTACATTGCCTTTTTCCAATGAGAGAATCCCAGTTGTGATGTGAATGATGTGACGCTGGTGAGTTTGGCAAAGAGAAGTGTCGACATGCAAAACAGTAGGCAGAGTCTTGGCTTTGGGAGTACTCAAGCCATGGGTGTTGTTTATGGTCTTTTGTCTTTTATCTGTCTTTTTCAACTGTTTGAACTCATGATGTTTCAGACGGTTATAATTGTATAACTGGAAACGCATTCAGCTTTAATGTGAGCCTACATGGAAAATTCAAACTATCCAAGCATGACTTACCATGACTTACTGTGGCTGACTCTGACTCTTTTCTCTTTTTATTGAATAAGGTCTGAATATCTCTGCTTGTCTTCATAACTATTCTCCTAATATCTCTGGGGGAAATGTAATTCAATCGGTCAGTCAGTCAAATCACTTTTAAGTAATAGTAAACGTCAAGCAGGATCATAATCAATTTGGTTTAGAATCAGTGTGCAAAATACAGGTGTTCATTGGGCTCTGGAACCTTCGAGTACTGAGGTAAACAACAGATAACTATCTCATGGTTACTGGTATGTGTACTTGAGCAGGTTATCGTATCCCGTATGTTTAACACCACATGTTCAACAAACCGTTTCTGTTTATAATCTCCTCTGCGGGGGGGCACTGGTGGTATCAGGAAAAAAACAAAATGCTAACGTCAAAAGTTTGAGGCTGCTAAGCTAGCTAGGGCAGCCACTGCAGTGTAGTTCGTATTACTCTTTCAGCTGCTAATTAGAGCTAAATAAAGTTTTCCTACACATTCAGAGGGAACTACGATATAAATAAACATTACATTGCCATACCTCCAATGGATTTCACCGGTTTATCCAGTAGTTGAAGCTCCTTTCACAGACCAGTTCACCAGCTGCAGCAGTCACATATTGTGTGCCTCATCGGTCACCCGACACTGACCTGTCTGGCCATTGGCCAAACGTACGCTGAACAGAGATCAGCTGTCACAGCCTCAGTATGACCATTACTGTGATACTTCAAAATGTAAATCTAGCTATCTATTATGTCTAGGAAGGCAGCAATGGGTCTCTTCGACATCAGTGAAGTTAGTTTTAAGTTGGATATTTGACAGACAAGTGCACCCTGTTGCAGACTTTACAGTGAACACGCAGAGATAGAAGAGTACATTGTGTACTGACTTTCTGTTTTCTAAATAAAAATGTTGGATATTTAAAGCAGAGATACTCTGTTTCAAGCTATTGAGCTAAAATGCTAATATTTACATATAAAAATTAATGCAAAATTAAACAGATTTCAAATGTAAAAACAAGAGGTGTATCTTATGCAGCTTTATTTTTCCCAAAGGGGAATCCAGTTAAGTAAGTGAGTTATTCTATTTATCAAAGAGTTACACAGTCTGGTGGCTGTGGGCAGGAAAGATCTTGTATATATCTCTGTCATTCAATGAAGAGAGAGTGTATCTCCACCCCTCAAGAGGGTCCATCCCTACACCGATGACAGAGCCAGCATTCTTAACAAGATTATCCAGCCTCCTTGCCTGCTTTTTTTTTTCAAACCCTTCCTCCCCAGCAAACGGTAGTATAAAATGAAACACTTGCCACCACAGACTTGCCAACTACATCATAGTCTGGGATGTTGTCACGTTCCAGAATGTTGAGATCCAGAACTCGGCAACATTCCAGAACAGGATATCACGTCCCAGAATGTTATCATGTTCTGGAACACTGACAACTTTCCAGAACAAAGCAACATTCCACAACAAGACATCATAGTCTGCGATGTTACCATGTTTCAGAATGTTAAGATCCAGAACACGGCAACATTCCACAACAGGTCATCACGTTGCAGAGTATTATCATGTTCTCGAATATGACAACTTTCCAGAACAAAGCAACATTCCTGATCAAGACATCATATTCTGGGATGTTGTCATGTTCCAGAATGTTAAGATCCAGAACACGGCAACATTCCAGAACAGGTCATCATGTTCCAGAATGTCATCATGTTCTGGAACGTGACACCATTCCAGAACAAGACCCGAGTGTGATTTCCATAAATTGTATTAAAAAAATATTGAGATAGCATATGTAGTGATATATGTCAATATATCTGGTGGAGTGCTTGATTTTTTTTTTTTTTTTTTTTTTTTGGCAGCATCAATGTTGCCAACAGAGTTTATATTGGATCTCCAATGGGTTTGCATTTTACTGTGCAATGACCTAGACTGTTGTTGTTGTGTACCATGCCCCCGCCCCCCTTTTATTTTTTATTTTATTTTATTTTTTTTTTTACTGTTGAGTTTGCATGTTTGTGTGTTTTTGTGTTTAAAGGTGTGCTTGTATTGTAATATTTTCATGTTCTGGGACATGACAACATCCCAGAACAGAGCAACATTCCAAAACAAGACATGATGTTCTGGGATGTTGTAATGTTCCAGAATGTTAACATCCAGAACACGGCAATATTCCAGAACAGGACATCATGTTGCAGAATGTTATCATGTTGTGGAACAGGACACCGTGTTCCAGAATGTTTTCATGCTGTGGAACATGACAACTTTCCAGAACAAAGCAACATTCCAGAACAAGACAGTCTGGGATGTTGTCACATTCCAGAATGTTGAGATCCAGAACACGGCAACTTTCCAGAACAGGACATCATGTTCCAGAATGTTATCATGTTCTGGAATATGACAACGTTCCAGAACAAAGCAACATTCCAGAACAATACAGTCTGGGATGTTGTCACGTTCCAAAATGTTGAGATCCAGAACACGGCAACATTCCAGAACAGGTCATCACGTTCCAGAATATTATCATGTTCTGGAACATGACATTTTTCCAGAACAAAGCAACATTTCAGAGCAATGCAGTCTGTGATGTTGTCATGTTCCAGAATGTCATCATGTTCTGGAATGGAATGTTCTGGAATGTCATCATGTCCTGGAACGTGACACACGATTCCAGAACAAAGCAACAATCCAGAAGAAGACCCGGGATGGTGTCATGTTCCGGAATGTTAACATTCTTCAACATGACAAGATAATAACGATAACAATACAATATTTGTTTTATTTTATTTTTCAAGAGCATCTGGCCCTCATAGTGTCTGCCGAGAAAAATTCTGCCGCTTGGACGAATGTAGCTGATGACCCCTGCCCGGGTGGCTATCTGAGACAAACGCAAAAGGTGGGTGGTTTTCAACAATGACCTTCTTTCTTAAGGTGTGTTGGTGACAACTTCTGGTGTTTTGATAGCAGATCAGATCTGCTACAGGGATGGCCGATCTAAACACTTTAATTTAATGAATGTAACGTAATATAACTCCAGATTCTTACTATTTATAGGTCAATATTTCTCAAATGTGTGTGTTTTTATTTACACAAGCCGCGCAGACCAAACACTGCATTCAGAGACACCAGGCTCAACATGTGCGTGTTTGCTAAGTTCGTGTCAGTAGAGAATCAAGAAGTGTTAAAGGACCATTACAGTGTGATTTCCATAAATATATTGAGATAGTGTATATATAGTGGTATATCTCAATATATCTAGTGGAGTGTTCGATTTTTTTTTTTTTTTTTTTGGCAGCATTAATGTTGCCAACAGAGTGAATATTGGATCTCCAATGGGTTTGCATTTTACTGTGCAATGACCTAGACTGTTGTTGTTGTGTACCATGGCCTCGCCCCTTTTTTTTACTTTGTGTTTAAAGGTGTGTTTGTATTGCTTATGGGGAAGATGTTGTTCCAAAATATTGTCACGTTCCAGAATGTTATCATGTTCTGAAACATGACAGCATTCCAGAACAGAGTAGCATTCCAGAACAGAGCAAGATTCCAAAACAAGACATGATGTTCTGGGATGTTGTCACATTCCAGAATGTTGAGATCCAAAACACAGCATCATTCCAGAACAGGACATCACATTCCAGAATGTTGTCATGTTCTCGAATATGACAACTTTCCAGAACAAAGCAACATTCAAGAACAATACAGTCTGTGATTTTGTCACGTTCCAAAGCATTCCAGAACAGGTCATCACGTTCCAGGATATTATCATGTTCTGTAAGCAGAGTGAAAATTGTTGTTGTTACATCTTGCATTTTTAATATAAAAGAGGTGTAAATTCTGACCCGTAAAAATCTGACTCCCCTCCTTTTTTTCTCTCTTTTATACCACTAGTTACAAATAACTTTTGGGTCAAAAAGAGGTCAAAATATGCTAGCAGAGTGAAAATTGTTGTTGTTGCATCTTGCATTCTTAATATAAGAGGGGAGTCAGATTCTGACAGGTGTAAATTGTGACCCGTAAAAATCTGACTCCCCTCCTTTTTTTCTCTCTTATACCACTAGTTACAAATAACTTTATACATAAGTAGCAGAGGTCAAAGTATGCTAGTAAAGTGAAAATGGTTGGTGTTAGATCCTGCATTTTTAATATAAGAGGGGAGTCAGATTCTGACAGGTGCAAATTGTGACCCGTAAAAATCTGACTCCCCTCCTTTTTTCCTCTCTGTTGATACTAGTTACAAATAACTTTATACACAAGTAGTAGAGGTCAAAATATGCTAGCAGAGTGAATGTTGTTGTTACATCTTGCATTCTTAATATAAGAGGGGAGTCAGATTCTGACAGGTGTAAATTGTGACCCGTAAAAATCTGACTCCCCTCCTTTTTTCCTCTCTGTTGATACTAGTTACAAATAACTTTATACTCAAGTAGTAGAGGTCAAAATATGCTAGCAGAGTGAAATTGTTATTGTTACATCTTGCATTTTTAATATAAGAGGGGAGTCAGATTCTGACAGTGTAAATTGTGACCTGTAAAAGTCTGACTCCCCTCCTTTTTTCCTCTCTGTTGATACTCGTTACAAATAACTTTATACATAAGTGGCAGAGGTCAGAGTATGATAGCAATGTGAAAATTGTTGGTGTTACGTCTTGCATATTTAATAAGAGGGGAGTCAGATTCTGACAGATGTAAATTCTGACCCGCAAAAATCTGACTCCCCTCCTTTTTTTCTCTCTTATACCACTAGTTACAAATAACTTCATACTTAAGTAGCAGGGGTCAAAGTATGCTAGCAGAGTGAAAATTGTTGTTGTTACATTTTGCATTCTTAATATAAGAGGGGAGTCAGATTTTTATGGGTCACAATTTACATCTGTCAGAATCTGACTCCCCTCCTTTTTTTCTCTCTTATACCACTAGTTACAAATAACTTTATACTTAAGTAGCAGGGGTCAAAGTATGCTAGTAGAGTGAAAATTGTTGTTGTTACATTTTGCATTCTTAATATAAGAGGGGAGTCAGATTCTGACAGGTGTAAATTGTGACCTGTAAAAATCTGACTCCCCTCCTTTTTTCCTCTGTTGATACTAGTTACAAATAACTTTATACATAAGTGGCAGAGGTCAGAATATGATAGCAAAGTGAAAATTGTTGTTGTTACATCTTGCATTTTTAACATAAGAGGGGAGTCAGATTCTGACAGGTGTAAATTGTGACCCGTAAAAATCTGACTCCCCTCCTTTTTTTCTCTCTTATACCACTAGTTACAAATAACTTTATACTTAAGTAGCAGGGGTCAAAGTATGCTAGTAGAGTGAAAATTGTTGTTGTTACATTTTGCATTCTTAATATAAGAGGGGAGTCAGATTCTGACAGGTGTAAATTGTGACCTGTAAAAATCTGACTCCCCTCCTTTTTTCCTCTGTTGATACTAGTTACAAATAACTTTATACATAAGTGGCAGAGGTCAGAATATGATAGCAAAGTGAAAATTGTTGTTGTTACATCTTGCATTTTTAACATAAGAGGGGAGTCAGATTCTGACAGGTGTAAATTGTGACCCGTAAAAATCTGACTCCCCTCCTTTTTTTCTCTCTTATACCACTAGTTACAAATAACTTTATACTTAAGTAGCAGGGGTCAAAGTATGCTAGTAGAGTGAAAATTGTTGTTGTTACATTTTGCATTCTTAATATAAGAGGGGAGTCAGATTCTGACAGGTGTAAATTGTGACCTGTAAAAATCTGACTCCCCTCCTTTTTTCCTCTCTGTTGATACTCGTTACAAATAACTTTATACACAAGTAGTAGAGGTCAAAATATGCTAGCAGAGTGAAAATTGTTGTTGTTACATCTTGCATTCTTAATATAAGAGGGGAGTCAGATTCTGACAGGTGTAAATTGTGACCCGTAAAAATCTGACTCCCCTCCTTTTTTTCTCTGTTATACCACTAGTTACAAATAACTTTATACATAAGTAGCAGAGGTCAAAATATGCTAGCAATGTGAAAATTGTTGGTGTTACATCTTGCATTCTTAATATAAGAGGGGAGTCAGATTCTGACAGTTGTAAATTGTGACCCGTAAAAATCTGACTCCCCTCCTTTTTTCTTCTCTGTTGGTACTAGTTACAAATAACTTTATACACAATTAGCAGAGGTCAAAGTATGCTAGCAAAGTGAAAATGATTGGTGTTACATCTTGCATTTTTACTATAAGAGGGGAGTCAGATTCTGACAGGTGTAAATTGTGACCCGTAAAAATCTGACTCCCCTCCTTTTTTCCTCTTTGTTCTGATTGTCTTCCCTGATTCCTGATTGTGTCCACCAGTTCCCCATTGCAGTGTTTGGTCTGCGCGGCTTGTGTAAATAAAAACACATTTGAGAAATATTGACCTACAAATAGTAAGAATCTGGAGTTATATTACGTTACGTTCATTAAATCAAAGTGTTTAGATCGGCCATCCCTGTAGCAGATCTGTGTTCATATAGTCTGTGTCTCCCTTTGTCCTGTGCCAGTGTGTCATGTCTCTTGTACTGCTCACCAGCTCGCGTCAAAGTCAAGCTCACAGTCTAGTTTCAAAGTCTAGGTATTTGTTCTTTGGGTTATTCCTCGAAAGAGTGATTTTTTTTTTTTTTTGGCTCTGCCTTTTTGTAGCATATTTCGTAGTCTAGGTTTTTGGTAGTCAGAGTTTAGTTTAATGTTTTTACCGAATACAGGACCAACTGCTTCATCCCTAATTCTGCACACGAGTCTGCTTCTTGTTTCCACCATGTCAGGTAGGCCTTAGGCTCTTTTGAGACTTAAGTCATCCTTCATGACAGATAAATTTAACATAGACAGAGACACAGGCAGACACCCAGGGAGACAGACCGAGACACAGAAAGGCAGACAAAGACATATGGACAGACATAAAGACAGGCAGACCGAGACACAGATAGGCAGAGACAAACAGACACCAAGACAAACAAACATACAGAGAGACACACTGACACAAACAGGCAGCCACATACACAGACAGACAGACAGCTAGACAGACACCCAGACACAGTTCACCACTTGACATGCGAGAGCCTGAGGATTTGTTCCCCCTCCGTCCATTTTAAAGGACTTGCTCTCTTACTTCCTCCACTTCACCACCCTTTGGCTGCTGAGACGTCTCTGATTTGTTGAGTATGTGTTGTGTCTTCTGTGGTGATGCAGCGAAGATGTTTGAAGAGAAAGTCCGCCAACACTGTCTTAGTTGTATAACAAGTTTATTACAATAAGTTCAGTATCGTGGCAAGTGACAAGTTCGACCCCCTTCCAAACAGCAGGAGGAGCCCATGCAGCTGGGAAGGGCTCAGCTCTCCCAGGTGGAGCGGCGTGCCCAGGAGGGTCGGTGCTATTACACTGCGGCACGCAGGGCCACCTCGTCGCTGCCTGCCCCGTGAAGGCTGACCTGGTGGTGAGTCAGTTTACAGCCGTCACCCCCACACCACGAAAATTAAGTCCAGTAAGGGTCACGCACCGTCATAGAGACTTTGAGCTGGGAGTTTTAATTGACTTAACTGGACCATAACCAACTCCTGGGGATCCCTAAGACTGCTTTGGATACCTTCTCAGGATCTTATCCGGACCATAACCAACTCCTGGGGATCCCTAAGACTCCCTAACCAACTCCTGGGGATCCCTAACACTGCTTTGGATACCTTCTCAGGATTTTATCCGAACCATAACCAACTCCTGGGGATCCCTAAGATTTCTTTGGATACCTTCTCAGGCTCTTAACCAGACCATAACCAACTCCTGGCGGATCCCTAAGACTGCTTTGGATACCTTCTCAGGATCTTATCCGAACCATAACCAACTCCCGGGGATCTCTAAGACTCCTTTGGATACCTTCTCAGCCTTGGATACCTTAGGGATCCCAGGGGGTTGGTTATGGTTCAGATAAGATCCTGAGAGGGTATCCAAAGGAGTCTTAGGGATCCCAGGAGTTGGTTATGGTTCGGATAAGATCCTGAGAAGGTATCCAAAGGAGTCTTAGGGATCCCAGGAGTTGATTAATGTTTGGATAAGATGCTGAGAAGGTATGCAAAGGAGTCTTAGGGATTCCCAGAAGTTAGTTAGGGAGTCTTCGGGATCCACCAGGAGTTGGTTAGGATTAGGATAAGATCCTGAGAAGGTATCCAAAGGAGTCTTAGGGATCCCCAGGACTTGGTTATGGTTCGGACAAAATCCTGAGAAGGTATCCAAAGCAGTCTTAGGGATCCCCAGGAGTTGGTTAGGGAGTCTTAAGGATCCCTGGGATTTCAAATCAAATCAAATTTTATTTGTATAGCCCAAAGTCACAAAACACATTTTGCCTCAGAGGGCTTTACAGTCTGTACAGGGAGTGACACCCTCTGTCCTTCGACCCTTGGTTCGAGTGAGGAAAAACTTGCCCACAAAAAAACCCTTTTAACAGGGAAAAAATGTGGAAGAAACCTCAGGAAGAGCCACAGAGGAGGGATCCCTCTTCCAGGACGGACAGACGTGCAATGGATGTCACATGTACAGAACAATCAACACAAACATATTGTACAATTACAATGAATTACAATAGATGGTAGAGTGAATTACAGTATCAGTGGAATCTGTGATAGAGATAGAGATAGACAGATGCACAACAGCAATAAGTCATTAACCAACTAAGCTGTAGTGGAGACGGTAGCAATTTGGTTATGGTTCGGATAAGATCCTGAGAAGGTATCCAAAGCACTCTTAGGGATCCCCAGGAGTTAGTAAGGGAGTCTTAGGGATCCGCCAGGAGTTGGTTAGGATTAGGATAAGATCCTGAGAAGGTATCCAAGGAGTCTTAGGGATCACCAGGAGTTGGTTAGGGAGTCTTAGGGATCCTCCAGGAGTTGGTTAAGTTTAGGATAAGACCCTGAGAAGGTATCCCAAGCAGTCTTAGGGATCCCCAGGAGTTGGTTAGGGAGTCTTGGGATCCCCAGGAGTTGGTTAGGATTAGGATAAGATTCTGAAAATGTATCCAAAGGAGTCTTAGGGATCCCAGGAGTTGGTTAATGTTCGGATAACATCCTGAGAAGGTATCCAAAGCAGTCTTAGGGATCCCAGGAGTTGGTTAATGTTTTTTTCTTAACCGCCTTAACTTTGTCTTGTCTTACAGACCAGGGGCCAAAAACACAAAGCCAGATGCCCTGTCCTGTCTTTTCAGCTCCGAGCCCGTGGCCAAGGAACCTGAGCCCATCCTTCCACTTAACTGTGTGGTTGGAGCGGTTACCTGGCCCATAGAAGCCAAGGTGAAGCAGCCGAATGGTGAGACCCCTCCACCTAGTGGGTGCCCCGATAATCGTCTGTTTGTCCCTGTTAATCTGCGCCCACAGATGATTCACTGGGCTCACTCGTCTCTGCTCACCTGCCATCCGGGCGAACGTCGGACCATGTTCGCCATCGCGCAGCGGTTCTGGTGGCCGTCCATGGAACCGGAGGTTCGGGGGTACGTTGAGGCGTGTCCAGTGTGTGCTAGGAACAAGACCTCCTCCAGAGCTCGCGCTGGCTTTCTGCAGCCTCTCTCCATCCCATCCCGGCCATGGGTGGAGATCTCCATGGACTTTGTCACAGGGCTCCCGACCTCCAAGGGTAACACTACGGTTTTAACCGTAGTTGACAGATTCTCCAAAATGGCACATTTTATAGCCTTGCCCAAGTTGCCGTCAGCAAAGGAGACTGCAGAGATCATGATGAACAATGTTTTTAGGATCCATGGGTTTCCTCAGGACATTGTGTCGGATCGGGGGGGCCCAGTTTTTCTCACGTTTCTGGAGAGAGTTCTGCAAGCTCATTGGAGCCACTGCCAGCCTCACATCAGGTTACCATCCTGAAGCTAACGGGCAGACGGAACGCCTCAACCAACAACTGGAAACCGGCCTCCGGTGCCTGGTGGCACAGAACCCTGCCTCTTGGAGCCAACACCTGACATGGGTCGAGTACGCCCATAATTCCCTCCCCACCTCTGCCACCGGTATGTCCCCCTTCAATTGTGTGTTTGGATACCAACCCTCTGTCTTTCCTGATTCCGAGCCCAAGGTGTTGGTGCCCTCTGCCCATGCTGTAGTCCGCCGCTGCCACTGCATCTGGGCAGCTGCACACCAGGCACTAATCCGCCAAGGGGACCGTGTCAAAGGAGCAGCAGACCACAGGAGGAGACCGGCCCCTGCCTATCAACCCGGCCAGCGAGTGTGGCTCTCAACCAAGGATCTGCCGCTGTAGGTGGAATCTCGGAAACTGGCTCCACGCTTCGTCGGTCCATTCCCCATCTCCAGGATCATCAATCCTGCGGCTGTGCGCCTTCGTCTACCCCGGTCCCTCAGGGTGCATCCCACCTCCCACGTCAGCAAGATCAAGCCAGTCAAATGGTTGTCACACCGGTATGTCAAGTTTGCTTTTTTCTTCCTGTCTCCATGTTTGTTTTGTGACTTCCTGTTTTATTTTGGAAATGAACTCTCCTCTCGTTTCAGGTCTTAAGTCTGATTGTCTTCCCTGATTCCTGATTGTGTCCACCTGTTCCCCATTACCTCCATGTGTTCATATAGTCTGCGTCTCCCTTTGTCCTGTGCCAGTGTGTCATGTCTCTTGTACTGCTCACCAGCTCGCGTCAAAGTCAAGCTCACAGTCTAGTTTCAAAGTCTAGGTATTTGTTCTTTGGGTTATTCCTCGAAAGAGTGATTTTTTTTTTTTTTTTTTTTTTTGGCTCTGTCTTTTTGTAGCATATTTCGTAGTCTAGGTTTTTGGTAGTCAGAGTTTAGTTTAAGGTTTTCACAGAATACAGGATCAACTGCTTCATCCCTAATTCTGCACACGAGTCCGCTTCTTGTTTCCACCGTGTCAGGTAGGCCTTAGGCTCTTTTGAGACTTAAGTCATCCTTCATGACAGATAAATTTAACATAAACAGAGACACAGGCAGACACCCAGGGAGACAGACCGAGACACAGAAAGGCAGACAAAGACATATGGACAGACATAAAGACAGACAGACCGAGACACAGATAGCCAGAGACAAACAGACACCAAGACAAACAAACATACAGAGAGACACACTGACACAAACAGGCAGCCACATACACAGACAGACAGACAGCTAGACAGACACCCAGACACAGTTCACCACTTGACATGCGAGAGCCTGAGGATTTGTTCCCCCTCCGTCCATTTTAAAGGACTTGCTCTCTTACTTCCTCCACTTCACCACCCTTTGGCTGCTGAGACGTCTCTGATTTGTTGAGTATGTGTTGTGTCTTCTGTGGTGATGCAGCGAAGATGTTTGAAGAGAAAGTCCGCCAACACTGTCTTAGTTGTATAACAAGTTTATTACAATAAGTTCAGTATCGTGGCAAGTGACAAGTTCGACCCCCTTCCAAACAGCAGGAGGAGCCCATGCAGCTGGGAAGGGCTCAGCTCTCCCAGGTGGAGCGGCGTGCCCAGGAGGGTCGGTGCTATTACTGCGGCACGCAGGGCCACCTCGTCGCTGCCTGCCCCGTGAAGGCTGACCTGGTGGTGAGTCAGTTTACAGCCGTCACCCCCACACCACGAAAAATTAAGTCCAGTAAGGGTCACGCACCGTCATAGAGACTTTGAGCTGGGAGTTTTAATTGACTTAACTGGACCATAACCAACTCCTGGGGATCCCTAAGACTGCTTTGGATACCATCTCAGGATCTTATCCGGACCATAACCAACTCCTGGGGATCCCTAAGACTCCCTAACCAACTCCTGGGGATCCCTAACACTGCTTTGGATACCTTCTCAGGATTTTATCCGAACCATAACCAACTCCTGGGGATCCCTAAGATTCCTTTGGATACCTTCTCAGGCTCTTAACCAGACCATAACCAACTCCTGGCGGATCCCTAAGACTGCTTTGGATACCTTCTCAGGATCTTATCCGAACCATAACCAACTCCCGGGGACCTCTAAGACTCCTTTGGATACCTTCTCAGCCTTGGATACCTTAGGGATCCCGGGGGGTTGATTATGGTTAGGATAAGATCCTGAGAAGGTATCCAAAGAACTCTTAGGGATCCCTGGGATTTGGTTATGGTTCGGATAAGATCCTGAGAAGGTATCCAAAGCAGTCTTAGGGATCCCCAGGAGTTAGTAAGGGAGTCTTAGGGATCCGCCAGGAGTTGGTTAGGATTAGGATAAGATCCTGAGAAGGTATCCAAAGGAGTCTTAGGGATCACCAGGAGTTGGTTAGGGAGTCTTAGGGATCCGCCAGGAGTTGGTTAAGGTTAGGATAAGACCCTGAGAAGGTATCCAAAGCAGTCTTAGGGATCCCCAGGAGTTGGTTAGGGAGTCTTGTGATCCCCAGGAGTTGGTTAGGATTAGGATAAGATCCTGAGAGGGTATCCAAAGGAGTCTTAGGGATCCCCAGGAGTTGCTTAGGGAGTCTTAGGGATAAGCCAGGAGTTGGTTAGGATTAGGATAAGATTCTGAAAATGTATCCAAAGGAGTCTTAGGGATCCCAGGAGTTGGTTAATGTTCGGATAACATCCTGAGAAGGTATCCAAAGCAGTCTTAGGGATCCCCAGGAGTTGGTTAGGGAGTCTTAGGCATCCCCAGGAGTTGGTTATGGTTTGGATAAGACCCTGAGATGGTATCCAAAGAAGTCTTAGGGATCCCCAGGAGTTGGTTAGGGAGTCTTAGGGATCCCCAGGAGTTGGTTATGGTTCGGATAAGACCCTGAGATGGTATCCAAAGGAGTCTTAGGGATCCCAGGAGTTGGTTAATGTTTGTTTTTTTAACCGCCTTAACTTTGTCTTGTCTTACAGACCAGGGGCCAAAAACACAAAGCCAGATGCCCTGTCCTGTCTTTTCAGCTCCGAGCCCGTGGCCAAGGAACCTGAGCCCATCCTTCCACTTAACTGTGTGGTTGGAGCGTTTACCTGGCCCATAGAAGCCAAGGTGAAGCAGGCGAATGGTGAGACCCCTCCACCTAGTGGGTGCCCCGATAATCGTCTGTTTGTCCCTGTTAATCTGCGCCCACAGATGATTCACTGGGCTCACTCGTCTCTGCTCACCTGCCATCCGGGCGAACGTCGGACCATGTTCGCCATCGCGCAGCGGTTCTGGTGGCCGTCCATGGAACCAGAGGTTCGGAAGTACGTTGAGGCGTGTGCAGTCTGTGCTAGGAACAAGACCTCCTCCAGAGCTCGCGCTGGCTTTCTGCAGCCTCTCTCCATCCCATCCCGGCCATGGGTGGAGATCTCCATGGACTTTGTCACAGGGCTCCCGACCTCCAAGGGTAACACTGCGGTTTTAACCGTAGTTGACAGATTCTCCAAAATGGCACATTTTATAGCCTTGCCCAAGTTGCCATCAGCTAAGGAGACTGCAGAGATCATGATGAACAATGTTTTTAGGATCCATGGGTTTCCTCAGGACATTGTGTCGGATCGGGGGCCCCCAGTTTTTCTCACGTTTTCTGGAGAGAGTTCTGCAAGCTCATTGGAGCCACTGCCAGCCTCACATCAGGTTACCATCCTGAAGCTAACGGGCAGACGGAACGCCTCAACCAAACAACTGGAAACCGGCCTCCGGTGCCTGGTGGCACAGAACCCTGCCTCTTGGAGCCAACACCTGACATAGGTCGAGTACGCCCATAATTCCCTCCCCAACCTCTGCCACCGGTATGTCCCCCTTCAATTGTGTGTTTGGATACCAACCTCGGTCTTTCCTGATTCCGAGCCCAAGGTGTTGGTGCCCTCTGCCCATGCTGTAGTCCGCCGCTGCCGCTGCATCTGGGCAGCTGCACACCAGACACTAATCCGCCAAGGGGACCGTGTCAAAGGAGCAGCAGACCACAGGAGGAGACCGGCCCCTGCCTATCAACCCGGCCAGCGAGTGTGGCTCTCAACCAAGGATCTGCCGCTGTAGGTGGAATCTCGGAAACTGGCTCCACGCTTCGTCGGTCCATTCCCCATCTCCAGGATCATCAATCCTGCGGCTGTGCGCCTTCGTCTATCCCGGTCCCTCAGGGTGCATCCCACCTTCCACGTCAGCAAGATCAAGCCAGTCAAAGAGAGCGTCATGGTGCCAGCGACCAAGCCACCCCCTTCTCCCCCCTTCTATGGTTGAGGGGGGCCCTGTTTATGCTGTGAAGAAGCTGTTGGCTGTGCGCAATCGAGGTCGGGGCAGGCAGTTCCTCGTGGACTGGGAGGGGTATGGCCCAGAGGAACGGCAGTGGGTCTCGGCCAGGTTCATCATGGACCCTGGTCTCATTCGTGACTTTTATAAGGACCACCCGGACATTCCAGGACCATCTGGTATTCGGGCTTGGGGGGGGGGGGTAATGTCACACCGGTATGTCAAGTTTGCGTTTTTGTCCTGTCTCCATGTTTGTTTTGTGACTTCCTGTTTTATTTTGGAAATGAACTCTCCTCTCGTTTCAGGTCTTAAGTCTGATTGTCTTCCCTGATTCCTGATTGTGTCCACCTGTTCCCCATTACCTCCATGTGTTCATATAGTCTGCGTCTCCCTTTGTCCTGTGCCAGTGTGTCATGTCTCTTGTACTGCTCACCAGCTCGCGTCAAAGTCAAGCTCACAGTCTAGTTTCAAAGTCTAGGTATTTGTTCTTTGGGTTATTCCTCGAAAGAGTGATTTTTTTTTTTTTGTTGGCTCTGCCTTTTTGTAGCATATTTCGTAGTCTAGGTTTTTGGTAGTCAGAGTTTAGTTTAAGGTTTTCACCGAATACAGGATCAACTGCTTCATCCCTAATTCTGCACACAAGTCCGCTTCTTGTTTCCACCGTGTCAGGTAGGCCTTAGGCTCTTTTGAGACTTAAGTCATCCTTCATGACAGATAAATTTAATATAAACAGAGACACAGGGAGACAGACCGAGACACAGAAAGGCAGACAAAGACATATGGACAGACATAAAGACAGACAGACCGAGACACAGATAGCCAGAGACAAACAGACACCAAGACAAACAAACATACAGAGAGACACACTGACACAAACAGGCAGCCACATACACAGACAGACAGACAGCTAGACAGACACCCAGACACAGTTCACCACTTGACATGCGAAAGCCTGAGGATTTGTTCCCCCTCCATCCATTTTAAAGGACTTGCTCTCTTACTTCCTCCACTTCACCACCCTTTGGCTGCTGAGACGTCTCTGATTTGTTGAGTATGTGTTGTGTCTTCTGTGGTGATGCAGCGAAGATGTTTGAAGAGAAAGTCCGCCAACACTGTCTTAGTTGTGTAACAAGTTTATTACAATAAGTTCAGTATCGTGGCAAGTGACAAGTTCGACCCCCTTCCAAACAGCAGGAGGAGCCCATGCAGCTGGGAAGGGCTCAGCTCTCCCAGGTGGAGCGGCGTGCCCAGAAGGGTCGGTGCTATTACTGCGGCACGCAGGGCCACCTCGTCGCTGCCTGCCCCGTGAAGGCTGACCTGGTGGTGAGTCAGTTTACAGCCGTCACCCCCACACCACGAAAAATTAAGTCCAGTAAGGGTCACGCACCGTCATAGAGACTTTGAGCTGGGAGTTTTAATTGACTTAACTGGACCATAACCAACTCCTGGGGATCCCTAACACTGCTTTGGATACCTTCTCAGGATTTTATCCGAACTATAACCAACTTGAGCCTTGTGGAAACACAGAAAATTTCTGACTGTCTTGTGCATTTGTAGAACTGTTCCTCTTGCAAGAATAAAATGACAAAACCTTTAAGGACCAATTGATTGACTCAAGATCTTTATTTGTGTTAGTGTGTGCTTCCCAGAAATTTCAGCAACAAACTTGGCGTTGTCGGCAGGATCTCAGGCTGATCGCTCGGGACCCGGAGAAGGTGACTGGCCATCTGAGACTGATCAAATTTGTCTCACCTCCACCTCAGTTCATTCGAGACGGGAGGACCCTCTCCGTGGACCTACAAGCTGTCACCTCGAGGTCCAACGAACTCAGATTAACAGAAAACATCCTAAATTCGGGATAAGCAGATTTTCAATTGTTTAATGAATCTAAAGATCAATTTTGGATTGAGTCAATCTGTCCTTGAATATGGAGAAGAAGGTTACTCTGGTCGCAACTTAGGACAAGTGTAGTAAGGTACTCTACACTGAAAAAATCTCCGGGAGATTAACTGAATTGCCACCAACCTGGATGGTGACTATCACCAGGAACATTCAGAGTGGAGAGCAGCTGGAGCATATGAGAGGTGGGTTGTTGGAGTCAGCAAAGCTATTGAACTTGCATTCCCACAAAAATAGTCTGCATGACAACCATCCAACAATGCACCCACAAAAAGAAGAAAACACTGAGATATTATCACAGACTGAGTGGTGTGTTTGAACTGGGATGAAGGAAGCAGAACAAGGGAACGACAACAGGCAGGGAAGAAATGCCTAGATGTGTCAGGGAAAGAGTCAGGAAAGAATGCTTTGCTACTGACACATGATAACCTTCTCCCTCTGCTCATCTGAGTATGTCAAGGCAAAAAAGTGAAATGATGGCCCTCCGGCACAAGCATGATGATGCATCGTATGCCTTCCGACCACCACCGCCCCCCCCACCCCCGTCATATGGTCGATTATCTCACAACCAAGGAAAACAGGATGAGAGCTCTGCATCTGGAGGACCAGAATCTAAAGAGGGTAACTACCCACAAAAGTGCAGACAGCGCTTCAGCCACCTCTGCCTCATCATCGATGTCTGAACAA